>VZSG01000121.1:1552604-1569355 GCA_013398315.1 Nothoprocta pentlandii
ATAAATAATAATAATAATAATAATAATAATAATAATAATAATAATAATAATAATAATAATAAAGAAATCTGCCCAACAGCATTTGCTCAGGTGCATCCTCAAGTGCTACTCCTGGACCTAGCAGCAACGTAAGGGTGTTCGATGAAGAATTGCACCTCCAAGTTAGTGGCCTGACAGACACGAAGCTTTGAGATCACGCCAGGCTTCGGTGGAAGAGGAGACTCTCCCCGTCACAGCGGCGGGATTCACACATGGAGGCAGCAGGAGGAACCTGCCACCATCTGCAGCCTGGAACAGCATTTCTTTTCTCCTTAAGAAATATCGTTATTACCACCACACTGTAATGATAGGATATAA
This sequence comes from Nothoprocta pentlandii, assembly GCA_013398315.1. NCBI lineage: Eukaryota > Metazoa > Chordata > Aves > Tinamiformes > Tinamidae > Nothoprocta > Nothoprocta pentlandii. The sequence continues at coordinate 1,552,962 of VZSG01000121.1, forward strand.
AGATATGAGATATGGCTATGGAAAAGCAGTGACGCCAATCATGCCAAAGAAGCACAAAATAAAACACAGAAGGCATTAACATTTTTTGAGAAGCTATAGCTATCTTTAGAAGTTACTGCTATTTTTTTTCAGGGAAGCGTGATTTTGATCATGTTCTTTACATATTTGGTTCAGCTCTGGGGAACAGGCCCTTTGTGAGAGCTGTAGCTGGCACCTCAGCAGATAATTAAGTCTGTGTCGGTGGCTCTGTTTTTAGCAAAGGTGCCACTTCTCCGCTGACGCACGTGATGCAGAGCAACTTTATTTCAGTGCCAGCTGAAGAGGATGATGTAGCGGTTAAAGAATCAAATCTGAAAGGTATCCATCTCCCTCGGTGCACAGCTAATACTGATGGGGCTGCAACGAATATTTAAACACAGAAATAACCATTTAACCTAATATTTCTTTCTCTTCTTTGAGCAGCATATATGAGTGGTACCACGTTGTTCAGTCTTCACTTCAGGACTCACTGACCACAGGCCTTGGCCAAAGTCTCAGCATCCACAGCCCGTTTGGGGATCCAGCACAAGCAGAAGGTCTTGTAGCACCATCCAGTGAATCAGTCCCGCAAAACTGAGCAAAAGCTCTTTGCCTTCAGCCTTTAAACAACTACAAAGCAGCTCTACACGAGATGTTTATATTTAACTGGTTAGGATAAACAGCTGTTTTGGTACAAGTAAAGTGAGAATTTGGTGTCCTCATTACTACTATTTCTCCCCCTTATCATCATCTTGTCACTTTATGAAAGAAATAGGAACAGAAATAGGACATAGGAAATAGGAATAGAAATAGGAATAGAAACAGAATAGGAATAGAAATAGGAAACAGGACCATATTTCTGTGACTCGGTACATGGCTCTTTAATGCCCAGCAAGTCATTAAGGACACTTGCCTACAAACATGTCAGCCAGCTAAAAGGCACCACTACTCTTAAGAAACGTGCAGCAAGCAACAGCAGAGGACAAAATGGAGCCAAGCCAGAGGAAAAGGACTGACACCTCAGTGGATCCTTAGCATAAAGGTTTCAGAGACGTGGATGGGCCTATCACCTGGCACACACACCCCTACCTCAGGATAAAGAGCAGAGCTTCTAGAAAGAGGAATGACTCTTTTTAACTACTGATCAGGCTAAGCTGCTAATTTGCCACTGGCAAGACTTGCTGTCTACCTCTCTAAGGACTTGCAGACATCTAAGCAAGTAATTGTAGAAATTCTCTGTATATCGTAAAGAGTCTTCAGTCAGTGGGAAATTTCTGTGTGTGTGTAACTACAGGACTCGCAGACGAACCCTCACAGCTTCAAGTTGGTGAAAAGGCAGGAGCTTCCAGGCTTGGACCCCAAAATGTCACCAGCCACCATGAACCCAGCTTGATGCATAGAGAGGTCCACAAGCTCTCACCTACAGTTGCTGGCAAGACAGTGTTCAAAGAGACTGGATTTTGAATTAAAGAGTTTCAGCTACTGCAGATATTTAGTAATTACCAAACTGAGGGTGACAGAGCCCTGGCACAGGCTGCCCAGGGAGGCTCTGGAGTCTCCTTCTCTGGAGATCTTCCCAACCCGCCTGGATGCCGCCCTGTGCCCCGTGCTCTGGGTGTCCCTGCTGGAGCAGGGGGTTGGACTGGATGATCTCTAGAGGTCCCTTCCAACCTCAACCATTCCGTGATTTTGTGATTCTGAGACTTTGCTTCTTTTCCGTGACATTCATTTATCCCTCCCACACAACACAGCCACTTTCTAACAAAGCTCTTCCTCTCCCCTGAGCGTCCGTTTGCAGCCTGGTCACCTGCTAAACGTGCCTCTTCAAGGCGGCCTCAGTGCACTTCATGAGAAATACTACATTTCAAGCATAACCTGCTCAGTCAGTATCAGTCCTATGCTGAGCGGTCCTACAATCAGTGTCAGCTCTTGGCCAGATTTTGACATGGAGAAACTCACTCCATTTATCTTCAATCTCCCTACTCCTCAGCCCATTTCTGTTTTGTCTGCATTGTGGCAATAAGGTAAAAGCCGTGCAGCTGGATGGGATCTGCAGAAGGACCATCCTGGAGAAGGAGAAGGATGAGGAGGATGGTGTGATGGAAAGAACTGCAGCAGAATTGGCTCTTGCTGTCAAAGGAAAGGACACTTCTCTATTACACATCTCTGTGACACCGAAAAACAAATGTGATTTTGGACTGACAGAGCACCAAGCTGGGCTCTGCTGCCAGCCAACCAGGGTTCTCTGGTACTGGACAAGGAACTGTTCCAGGGACAAGAAAAATAGCAAGTTTTGTTATTGTGTCTGTGCTTAGGGGTTCCAGCTTATGTACATTTAAGAAGCTGGGCTCACAAAAACCTGTGCAGTGTGTTGACATGCACCTTGGTATTTGACACTTTTCTTTGCACTGCTTATTACTGGTACGGCTGTGGTAACTAAAGGTTACAAGAGACGTCAGGAACTTGCTGCGTCCTGTAGCAGATGCCAAAGACAAACGAGCAAGAGCCAATCCTTGCACACAAAAGCCACAGAGCAACCAGAACCCACTCACTTGCCGGGAAGGTACACAGAGCATGTTTAGTGTTAGGGAATCACGTTTTACAAGATTCATCTGAAGGAGCATACAGCAGAATCCAGAAATAAATCCAGACATGATGAACCGGAGTCCGAAACTTTCTCTTCCTCTGAGCTGCCCAGACCCTGCTTATTTGTTCCCCCCTTAAAGTGCACTTAATGCCTTGCTGGGTTTTAAACAGCATCTTCTCTTCAAGGAAGTGCTCAAACCACAAACCCACTTGTTCTCAGAGAAATTAAGGCAAACGACAAAAGATTTGGGGAACGCTCTCGCTAGAGAGAACTTTGCAGCAGTAGGGCTTTGTTTTTAGCTAAAACATCTGGAAGAGAGTATTGCTTGTGTGTTGGCTATACTGGTGGAGAACTTACCTAGGAAATGTAATTTAAAACAGGACTGCTTAGTGTAGTGTATGTCTTTCAACGGGAAACCAATCCACAAGACTATTACTCCTGTGGTGAAGAGCTCACAGCTGTAGAGATGCTGCATGATCCTTCAGCATAAACCGAGATGTGGCCAAGAGAAGACTACAGACCTGAGATTATTGTGAGCTTTAACCTTGCTCTCTCTCCCTTCCTTCCCCCGCAACATACTATCCACTTTTGCCTCCTCTTCTACACGTGTGCCCAGCAGGTCAGCGTGAGGGAACGTGGCACGGCCGAGAGAAGGGAGCTCCGAGCGCAGAGCCAGCCCTCCCCGACCCCAGCACCGCTGAGCCCAGGCGCGTGCTGGCATCCTCCTTTGGGGAGCGACAGGCCCAGGGTGCCCAGGAAGGGCACCTGCAAGCTGCCCCTTATTCAGAGCTACCCCGCTTTGGGAAATCCCTGCCAGCTGAGATGCGCTCTGAGGAGTCTGCCTAACCTTTCCAACAGCAATGTAGTAACTGGTCCACGGGGCTGGGTAGAAAAGGGGGCCTGTCCCATTCCAGGCCTGCCACTGGGAAACGGCTCCTCTCAGCTCAAGAGGAGAGAACCGAGGGAACTTCTGTGGAGCAGAAACCAACTCTCACTCTTTAAGCGTCGTGTGCCACAAATCGTCAAAAGCAGTTCAGGTATCTCAGGGAAAATTAACCTACCTTCACATTATGAAACAGAGGTGTTTTTGGAAACCTTTACTCTAACTAACAGTTCTGTGGCTGCCCTGAGAGCCCAGAACAGAGACATAACTCCGAACGGCCATGTGCAAACGTAAAGAGTTTCAATTTGATCTCGTTTGATCCCAGGAGTAAGCCAATTCTTCTTCACCCTGCTGGTGGAGGACTTGCTCAGCCAAATTAGCCTGAGCATCTATTAAAACTGTTGCCCATGAACCCAACGTTATACAGGGACTGCATACACAGGGACAATAAACTTTAGACTTTATGCTACCATTACTGCAGCAGTGGTTAAGAACTGGAACAACAGTCAGAGCAGTACTGAGATGCCCAGTAAAAACATACAGAGCACATTTTAAGTAAACTGAAATGAATTGGAGTCTCAGATAATAAAAGCCTCTTCTTGTGAAATTCTGTGAGATAAATTTTGATTTTCCATAGAAATAATATTATTATTTTAGTAATGAGCATATTAGGAAGAAAAATTCTTGAGGAGGTCCCATATAAAAATATAAAATAAAATATAAAAAAGATCAAAAAACCCATCTTGCTAAAAAACATGAGTATAAAGATTAAGAAACAATCCCTTATCTTGCTAAATGATAAAAAACAAAGGCATGTCTTAGCCAGCTATTCACATCCCAGTATGCTGCTTAAATACCACGTGGTCATTAAAAAAATATAAATCATTAGGCTTATAAAAAACTATTGCAACATATGAAAAAAAGAATACTGAGAGCTACTCCTTCAGCAAGTATGAGTTGTGGTTATGTTCAAGGCAATATTTGCAGAAGGGTGGAGGTCACTACAGTGCATTTCAGTCCCCCAGCTCTTAGAGCTCTTATTAGATTTTGATTATTTGCTTAGTAGCTGGAAGGAAATTGAATTTCACAGGGTGGTTTGCTAGCTGACGGGTCTGCAGTGCTGTTTGAGAAACAGTAAGGAAAACCAGTGCGCCTGTAAGGTGAGTTTTATCCCCGGGCAGAATCCTTCCCACTGATCATTGATTAAAAAGCAATTGCCAAAGTCAGAGCAACAATGAGAAGCCACAGAACACCTTGGCCTTGGTGCTCCCCACTATAAGGGACCATGCTTACACATTTAAGTTTTTAAATATCTTTTATTACTGCCTTTGCAGTGATCCTAAAGACACCGGTCAAAGCCCAGGATTGGCTTTGGAAAGCCCAGGCTTCCCAAAGACCTGCTGCAAAACCCCCTTGCTGCCCCTGCTCACACGTAGCCCAGGCCCTTTTCCAGCACACACGTTCCCAGGACACAGAGCCTCCAGGAGCTTAACTCCAAGGAGTTCTTAGAGGAATGGAGGGCAAACTGTTGGAGACTCTCTGCCACACACAGCGGTTGGGGAGGCAAGCGGCGTTCCCTGAAGCCTGCACCATTAAACATCAATTTTAACGGGTACAAGAGCATTTAAGTGGGAATTTTGGTGATGGTGAAGACAAAAACTATCCCAGTGGATAATTACTTTTCTTCCAAGGTCCTAAACGGCCCAATAACTATTGCAGCCAGCACTATTAGGCCAGATGGAAAAAGGTAACAGTAATATATTGAAAAAAAAATACATAAAACTGTTAGGTATCTACGATGTCTAATGCAACCTAAGGACCAAACAGAGCAGTTCATGCTCTGTATTCCGGCAATATGTGTTGTACACATGGCAGGCAAAACACCACAGGGATTGGTACCAGGTTGCTGTGACTTTAGGAAGGTAATTACAGCTGTAAGGAGCTAAGTCCATAAACTGCTTCACTGCTGGCAAAATCTCTAATTTTTGCTAAGACAGAGATAAATATCAGGCTTACGTCACTCTTTTGTTTTAGTTTCTTCATTTAAAATCCATGTAGTTTGTTGGGTGGTTTCAATGAAGACCCATTAACCCTTTTGCAAGTTCGCAGTGGTTAAAAAGCTGTCAATTCACTTCACACACACAAAAAAAAATGTATATTGGTGTTGAAATATAATCCATAGGAGAATTAACAAAGGAAGCAGTGCTAAGGTAGACAAGTAGAAAACAATATATTTACAATCTAATTGTACAACAGTCTAGTCTCAGTCTACTTCCACATATGGAAGGATGTCACAGAAAGACTAAACGATGGTAACAGCATCGTGTCACAGCCAGAGCTCACACATCCATTCTGGGAGCTTAATTCACACAAATCACCCCTTATATCTTGACTGCTCAATATCTGCCATGGATGCCACAAGTTTTCACTGCCTGCAGGAATGACAGCAGGGTCTGTCATTGGTTCAGAAGTGCCTAAAGGGTTTATGAAATGTGGAGGCTGGAAATACTTCTCAGGAGCCTTCCTCGCACATCTCCTTTCGTGCACAGCCGCCTTCCTATCAGATTCCCATTTAGGAGGAGCACCCCAGCTGCAGCACCGGGCAGACCTCACCAGGCCACAGCAGGGTCAAAAGCTCCATTTCACACGAATCCTGAACCGACATGGACAGCAGCATCACAGCTCATTTAACCCAAATAATGCAGAGAACAACACTACTACAGCAACCAAGCTCTACTGCTCATCTGGTGTCCACTTCAATGGCTTGGAGCGAACAGAGGAAATATTGCTGACTGAGCAGGTTATTTCTGAGGCTGCAACTAGCTTAAGGTGACGTGTAAATAAAGACCAGGCTACTTTACTTTCTTACTGTCAGTAGGCAACAGGATCTTCCCTTCATGCCACTAGAAGCCTCCTAAATTTGAGCTGATCAAAAATCATCATCTGAAATTACTGCAAGTACTAGAGAAACAACAGCTCACTGAGTTGAGGATCACTTTCCTCAGGTGACTTTGTGTATAAGCATCCCTAGATAACTAATAATAGGGGGGAAAAAAAGGCAATAATCTGCCATCACTTTAAATCACATTTCTGTGCTCAACAAGTATTTTACATAACAAGCACTACATCCAGTGCATCAACTTCTCATGGAACAGCTGTTGTTCAAAGCATAATTCTGTGGACTCAAAATTCTAAATGCATCAAGAAAATAATCCGGGAAGTCAGTTCTGTAACAGCACTAATAATCTGGTTGCACTGAAGATCATGGAAAAGAGGGTAAAGAGTCAGCAGCCAAGTTTTATTCATATATAAAATACACACAGTGCCAGATACAGCCCCAACAACCATTACACTATTGCCACAGCTGGCAAAGACCGCTTACAACAACCTATACCAGATGATGCAGGACAGGAATTAGGTAGCACTTCTGCAATCTATACATTCATACACTGAAAAAAAAATGCATTTTCTAACATGAACTGGTCCTAGCTTCAGCAGCAAGATTATTGCTTGCAGAAGGACCTTGCTGAATTCACTGTTCAGGTCCATAGCAGCAATCACAGAAGGATCAATGTAGAACGGACCTCTGGAAAGCATCCAGCCCAACGCCCTGCTCAGGCAGGGTGTCCTAGGGCACACTGGCCAGGCGGCTTCCGAGATCTCCAGGGAGGGAGCCCCACAGCTAGATACCCCACTCCAGAGCTCTGTCACCTTCACAGGCAAGCGGCTTTTCCTCATGGTCAGGCAGAACTTCCTGGGCTTCAGTTTGTGGCTGCTGCCTCTTGTTCCACCACTGAAAAGGACCTGGCCCCAGCCCCTTGGCACTCTCCCTTAAGGTCAGGGCCTCTCAGTCTTGTCTTCCTTAGGCTGGACAGGCCCAGCTCTCTCACCCTCTCCTCACAGGACAGATGTTGCAGTTCCCTCATCATCTCTGTAGCTCTACAGTCGCTCCATGTCGCTCTTGTACTAGGGAGTCCAGAATGAAATACTTCTTTAAGAAAAGCTCCTTTTCTATCACAAAACTACTTTGAGTGGCAAAACTGAAGACTTTATCTAAGCCACAGGTGATGCTTCCAGCACCTTAGGTGGTGAAGGGGGATTTCACCTTGGGGGATTTCATCATAACCTCCCCAAAGAGGCAAATGGGAAACCTGTAGCTTAAGAATGACTTTGGCTCCACAGCCCCCTAGACCAGCCAGGCAGTCCCTAGTGCAGAGCAGCCAGGGAGTGACCTGCACAGGCGGCTGCCTCTGTATTCCCAGAAAGATCACTGGAAAAGTTAGCTGGAAACATCTTAATGGAAAGGGCTCTCATAAAACACCAGCTTCTAAAGAGCACGGTGCTCACTGCAGAACATAAGTTTTGAGAAATATGTTTTCATAAAAGCTAAAAACATATTAAATTTTCACTCTTTTCAGGATAAGATTTTAACTTCATATTTCAAAACAGCTCTTTTTTTTTTAACATGAAAAGGGGTTAGAAGTGTCAAAAAGGAACAAAATAGTTTAGCTCAAGATGTAAGTTTTCAAAATTTTGGTTCATGAGCAATGGATTTTTGTGAGTGGACGTTTTACTTTACCTTGGAAACGAAAGATTGTTGCTGTTGTACTCTTAAAGCAACATTTCCCTCAGGGTGAGGACTGCGGGTTTCATATCGCCTTAAGCACTAGTTTTTGAGACCTTTTGCATTGAATTCTCTGCAAATGCATAGACCGCAAAAACTTTTTAAATAGACACTGTCAAATCAGACAGCAAATCTGACCCCTCATGTTTTTTCAGGAAAAAATACCTACATCCTTTACTTTCAAGGACAACAAAGAACTTTTACCTCACCTTGGGAATTAAGAAACTGCTATTAGACTCCAAGAGACTTCTGAAGGATACCAAGTTTGTCATTGTTCAGTCTCACAATTTGCTCAATTTGTAATGAAAATGACTGCAGTTTGCCAAATTTAAGTTTATATCATGGCTTGGTTTCTACAGTGGAGAACACTAGCAAGAGTAGATGACCCTTTTAGCCAGCCAAGGCCTTCAGCACAGCGTTCACTCTTTCCTTGTGGGTGACCTCCATAGCCGCATGAAACCCTTGCTGAAGAGCAAAACTTGCTGTCCTCACAAAGCATCAGCGCCTTGTCGCTCCATGCTCCCCTCTTTGGCACTGTGCTTGACAACCCTCACGCTTCTCTCCCCTCTCAGTAACCCAAATCCAGAATACCTGACCCAATTGCATCAGCAAAGACAAGACCTAGCACACACCTCCTTATTGCTGGTGCTCCGAGATGAGCGATGCTGGTCGCAGCCCTCCTCCTCCAGACGAGGGCTATAGGGATATGCAAGCAATCCTTCCCGATCCCATGTAATGGGACATGCTTCCAGAGCTGCTGGAATCTTGGCCGGCTGAAGCTCAATGAAATATAACCAAATGGCATTTAATTGTGTAAGAGTACATACACAGATGTAACTGGCTCTTTCTAAAGGTTCTCTGATGATATTTTAAAGCACCACACAGTTTATTACCAATGCTGGCTAACACTGAGCTAGTTGATTAAAGAGCTACCTTTACGTAGAGCCATTCTTTCCCCGTGCACAGCCTAAACCCAAGGGCTGTAACGTCACCGTTCGACGCAGAGGGAGCGCAGCCCGCTGCCCACGCGGCTCACGGCCCGGAGCACGGCCACGTCCAAGCCCAGGCTTCAGGCCTCACTCCGTCTCTACTAAACACGGGTCCTGTGCTCCCCGTTTCCCGGCTGCCCCGTTATGCTGCTCCATGCAAACCGGCACAAGGCATGGCGTGGATCACAACCCCCTTGCAGAGCGGTGCTCTGGCCACCTCCACAGCTCGAGTCTCTGGCAACACGGAGCGCCTTCACTGTGCCACGTAAATACCAGCTTGCTGACAACAGCACTCAGCAAAACCCAACGGCAAGAGGGCTTTGAGCTACGTCCTCCCAGCTGCAAGGAGGCAACTGGCTCTAAGGAAAACTGCCCTGGCGGAGGAGAAGAGCCCGCTTTGGGCCTCGCTGCCTTTGCTAACAGCTCACCAGCAGACAACAGATGATGATCACATTTCCAAGCTCGTGATTCGATTTCTTCCCATTTCCCCTTCACCACAGAGAGGCGTGCAAAAACAAAATACTAAGAACCATTAATTAAAAAATAAATAACACCAATGACAAGCGTTATTTATTTTGGTATTCATTTCAAAAAGCTACAGTATCTATTTAAATTATGAAATTCTTACCACCCATGAAGGGTAAAGGCCTGCCACACAACCTGGCACACAAATTAGTACATAGAGAGAACCACATATGTGAAGCACACATTCCCCTGACGTGTTTGAGCACAGCTCATAAGAAATCAGCCTCCGTAAGAAGCAAAGCACCTATTTTCCCTACACCAGGAGGAACATATTTTTGATAGATCAATTAAACAGCTTGTGCTATAGAAAGGCATTGAAGCAGATCAATCTGGCTTCAAATATCAATGCTACTGAGTGCAACTTAAAACGTATTACTGCTCTAACATCTGGAAAATGAGCCACATTTTTCTAAATGAATGATCTGTTTCACTTCCACATGGAAAACTAGAGAAGAGCTGAAGACGAACACCACAAGTTCACAACAGTTCCTCTTTTAACCACAAGCATAACAATGAGAAATGCACAGACCCTAGTGTGTTTTGTATTCTTAATACAGAAAGTCCTTTAATACATAAATCAGACTTCTGAGTAAGGAACATTAAAACAAGTTTAAAACGTAGCTGCTAATTTATCACATGAAGAGTCAGGTAGCTTTTTTTTTAATTCTTGTTTTCTTTTTTAATAAGAAATGAAAAAAATTAAACCACACTGTAGGAGAGAGGTTCTCTGGTAAGACATGTGCATACATCTGCAAGAGAAACTGGGATGTGAGAGGAAATAATGTGCATAACTTCACACGGATGCATTACTAGGCATGTACACAAGTGTCTGCCCCTGGGTAAGATACACATCTGAATCACAACCACAGTCAACTCAATAGCTGTAGGACATCTTAAAAGTTCGATTATGGACACTGCTGCATTAAAGCTGTTTTGTAAAGCTGCACACAACCTTTCACTGCAATATTTACAGCTTCCTATATATTTAAGAAACTTATATCCTAAAATGGAGTCTTGTTCTCTGGAGACTCCTTCTTGGAATCTTCCCAACCCACCTGGATGCCGCCCTGTGCCCCGTGCTCTGGGTGTCCCTGCTGGAGCAGAGGGTTGGACTAGATCATCTCTGGAGGTCCCTTCCAACCTCAACCATTCCGTGATTCTGTGGAAATTTGCATGAGTGTCTGTCATGGCCCTGTAACTACTGAGGGAGCCAGAGGGACTGAGAAAGCTGGCGAGCAGCTAACCAGGGCATGCAGCCTACAAGACCTGGAAAAGGGAACACGGCAAAACATAAGACCAAGCACGATGTGCTCAGGCTCCACGCGCACCAATGCGGCACCAGGCGCAGCAACGCGGTGCCCCTGCTGCCTTTCTGCCCAGGGACACAGGAAGATGAGACATGCGAGGGACACACTCAGTGATCACCAACCACAGGGACAAATGCTGGACTGTCCACAGCTAGACACCAACTTACCCAGCCCCGCAGGCAGGAGCTTCTGAATAAGCCACCGCCTCCACAGTCGGGGGCAGTTACTGATCTTAAGCACACACAGGCCATTCATCAGCCTTTGTTCACCTGATCCATACATGGAGCCAAACACTTTGTGTGAACATTTATTTACCAGTTTATACATGACTTCTAATCATTTCATCTAGTTATTGTCTAATCACATTTGTAAAGCACTTTAACTTCATATTAAAGGAAGGATATGAAAGCCAGCAACCTCTGAAAGCTGGGGAGACCAAACCTCAAACTCCACAGGAAATAGAATATTCTGTCTCCCTCTGCTGGCTCTGCACTAAGTCAGGCAAGGAAGAAAAAAAGAGAGGAAAAAAAGCACACACACAAACAGAAAAATGTTTATTGACACGAGGAATTAATTTCTGTGCTAAAATATGCTTTTTATAAAAAAAATATGAGAGACTATTACTGAATGTTCTTGATATAATTTCAACCTATTTTATAATGACCCAGATTTAAGTATCTCTGCTTGCCACTGGCTGACTGAGCCATAACCGTGTTGTTGAATGATTTACCTATATATAATACTCTTTTAATGAAAAGGACAGAAGATCAAATTTGTAATTCAAAGAAATTCTGGTTCACAATTTCATTACTCAAACTTAATAATACAAGCAAGCTGTCCCTATACAAAAGCAGGGTGAAAAGAATGAGATCATTGCTGTATATTATTTGGACAATAGTGGCTAAAGCAATGGACAAAATCATTTTTGATACATACACCTTTGCTTATTTTCTACTGAATCCTGTGTGTGATACCAGCATAATCACTGTTAAGCTCTCTGCTTGCTAGGATGGATTTGAAATAGTTTCAAATACTTGAAACAGTGCTCCAGGAAAACTAAATTCTTGCTCTTCCAAATAAATCAAAATTACAAGAGAAAGATGCATGTACCTGGAACCTCTATCTGGCACCAGGCCATTAGTGTGATTTCTCTCCTACTGATTTACTTCACACAAGTTTAAAACTTGTAGTATAATAAGCCCTTTTTTACATGAAGCTGGTCAGTCATTTACCTTAGAAATCCAAACGCGTGCGCTGCACTGCTCTTAGATACTCATGCATCTAGCAGAGGAATTGATCCAGCGTCCAACAGAGCTGCAGCCACTCACCCTTCTGATCAAAACGGACATCCCTCTGCAGCGAGTTTTATTTTGCCTGGGGCTGACTTGCAAGCAATTGTAATGTCAGCTATTGGCGACAGGGACTGGCGATGTCAGGAAGAAGCTGGGAGGTGCTGACAGAGCCCAGCACCAGCTCGTAGCTGGCAGCTCTTTTCCCTTCCCCAGCTACCCTGCCTGTTCAGCAGCTGGAGCCCTGCAGGCACCGTGCTGCGTCCCGGGCCAGGTCTCTTCCGCAGGCCGAGCGGAGACCGAGAGTCAGCAGAGCTGGAAAGCTGGAGGCCCCCCGGGCAGCTTTCTGTGGGGTCTGTGGGGCTTTCGCGGGCAGCAAAGCTCAGTTACACATCAGTTATGTTTTAAAGTGAATTTCTTAATGTTCCATCACATTAACTGTTAGAGGGCTTTTGTTTGTTTGTAGTTATAAGTGGAGACAACGGATGTTTCTACTGCCAGCACAATAGTTCTGATGAGATTTTAGGGCTTCACTACATATTTGGCAGCTACATTTCTTAAGGCAGAAGTCACCTTTTCCTAGCCATTCACTTCTGCCTCTCCTACCACTTTCTGCATTCTGCACAGTAATGAATCAAGAAACCTCTCCGAACAGAGAGAAGAAAAGAAAAAAGAAAAAAGAAAAAAATATATTTTTCTTGTAATTGAACAACCTCTGCAGATTGGCTCCCTTAGGAGTATATAATATAATAATATTTTTGTATTCATATTTAACCAAAACAAATTCAATATATAAACCTACACAAAAGCTTCAGAAAGCCTACACACATATGCATGGATATTAAGCAATAAACTGAATTACATTAAAATTCCCCCTGCCATCTCAGTTATTACTAGCATTTATAACATAATGCTTCTTTTCATTCTCCTAAGTATAAAAAAAGTATCTGATATCTGCAAAATCACAACTCGTTCATATTTAGGATGAAACGCCACATCCCTTGGCACCAAAATGTATGTTACCTTACAAAGGTGGTCAGCATGTTCAGACTTCAGAATTTACAGTAAAATCCTCTAAATTTTGAGCAGACTCAAAATACAAGTAACGTCATTTAAAATGATACTACAGGGTATGCTTAAGAGGTCACAGTACCAAGAAGCCAATTATCAAGCTCATGTTTAGTAGGAAAAAGAGTGAGAGAAACGTTCAGTAGTAAGTAACTTAAAAACGTTAAACGTTAAGTAATGTTAAATATGTCAGACAAAAACGTTCATGCTCAGTTTTAAGTGGAATGAAAGAGTACTTGTAAATACTTGACAATTCAGCTTCACTGTAACAGACAAACCCTTAACTAAACTACATTAGCATATGCCACTACAGTAAGGTTTTTGTGAGTTTTTTTTTTTTTTTTAATAAAATTTTTACATGCACCTCAAAGCTACTACAGGCATTTTTGTGACGAGGCCATGCTTTATTTACTGTACCTGAACATTTCTGTACCTGTCAGGCTGCATGTTAATGAAAAAAAAAAATAAGACAGGGAATGTTAGATTATTTTCATATATGCTTTCTAAAGGCATCTTTTTTTTTTTTTTTTTTTACAAATTCTTACAAACAACAAGACATTCAGTTTCTCTGTAACAAAACTAACAAAAGCACTACAGTGTATCTTTAGATGACGACACTGCCAAGTTAAATAAAAAGGTCTCCCTGTGTTTGAATGAAAGACTAGACAGTTGAACAGCAACATTTCTCTTCTTTCCCACATGTTCCTTTTGAAACCCCCCCACCAAAACCACTGTCTGAGGAAATGGGGCTTGTGTCAGCACGCTGCCTCACCTCGAGTCAACTCAGAAGAAAGGAGTTAAGGGCTGTCAGTAATGCTCAGGAAAGACAACTCTATACACTGTCTATAGAACTTCCACTTAGAAGAATTTCCACTTTTGCCACCTCCCTTAATGTCAGACAAAAGTTAAACACAATATGCAAACCAATAAATAAATGAATTCAAGAATGCCTGTGTATAAAGGTGAAAAGGCTGGCAGCCTATTTGCAGTAAGAGTGGCTCACCAACACACATCACACCAACACAACCAGCACATGTAGTTAGCTCAAACTGCACTCCATCCGCTCCCAGGCACATACCACAGACATCCCGGGAAGCCAGCCACAGGCAAACAGTAGCATAATCTGACCTCTTGGCTTTAAAAATAATTTAGAGATCACATATAATCAAATGTGACAGCTTAACTGAAATACAGCCCACATTAATGAAATAAACTACTTACACTAATGCACATGTACTCAGAAGGGCACTTACGTCGTTTCTGGGAAACAGCCTGCAAACAGGCAGTGACAATGTCACAGTTCTTCTGGACTTTCTGCACAAGTCTGTCTTTCTGCTTCAGGAGGCGAAGTAGCTTTGCTGACTGAACGGAAATTCTGTAATTCAGTTCTTGTTTGATAGTTTTCAGTTCATCCACACCTGCCAATAAGCACAGAGAGTTACTTCTGTCCGGGCCAAAATGTAAGTAAACAGCTCATTGCAACTGATGCATAACGGGACTTGCCCCGCAGACGTTTACATAAACTTCCCACAAATCTGTAGTTCTTGTAGTCCAAGAGTTCCCAGTTAAAACTATTTTCAGGATTTCAGCCAAAGCCTTCTAATTTTGTTTTAAACTTGACTTATAGCACAGTGTCTTAATATTAAGAATTACGTTGCTATAAATTGGAAACATTATGGCAGATAAAGGCATCATGTATCCAGTGCCTGTGCTACTATAGATATAACTTACAGACAGTGCTGTCTGGAAGCAGCCTGCTGAAAACCTGCGTGAGGAGCAAGCAAGTGCTAGGGACACAGGAAAAGCTTAAGCTGTTTAGTAGAATAGAAACACAATTCCAGGATGAGCTCTAAGTGGGAAACCCTTTCCAAGAAGTGGGCAACGAAGTTTATCATTTACAGGATGGTGGAGAACCAGCAATGACCGCAGGGAGAGCAGCCACTGTCTGGACAGTCCTGCATTTTGCATCTGCCATCAGTTTCTGCACCACCTCTCACTCCGTGCCCACCAATAATGGGTATCTAGCAAGGGGATTTCAGAACCACATCCATTGATTTTAAGAGCAAAAAGAGTAGACTGCACTCCTATTGACTTGTATACTCATCACAAAAGGAGCAAGATGGGTTTTATTCTTTCCAATCCATTCCAGATAGTTGCTCCTGTAACAGCAACTGATTATCCTTGCTGCACAACACGTTTGTTTTGAATCTACAACAACAAAGTAGTCCAGAACAAGCAAATCTCTTGTTGAGCCACAGGTTCCCACTGGACACAAAGAACATGGGCTACATCTTGTCACATCATTTCCTTCAGAAGCCAAACACGGAAACAGAAAGCTATTTGTATAGGTCAGAAATAAAAAACAGGCAAGTTTATTCATTTCCTGCTTTTTTGCCCCCTCATTAACAGCAAGAATGAGTTAACACCAGGAGACAGAGGCTTTTGCACTATCCTCTTCAACAGGCCAGGCTGGGGTTATAAGTCATACTCTTTTATGAACATTCACTGTTGCATCTGCTTGCTATCCATTAAAATTATTTAATAGCTTCATTTTGTTTAGCCAATCTTTGCCTTTTTTTTTTTTTTTTTCCTCCCCTATTACAATCTTTTTTCCCCCGTTCCTGGCACACTTGGGTTAATGTGCAGATGAACTAAATCCACCATTTGCAAAGTTGAGATCTGGCGGAAATAAGAGGACCTGAACACTACCTACCTCTTAAGGACATGGTAGGTGCAGCATCCCTTCCAGCTTAGCAAAAGGGGATTTAGAATACCATAAACACCTACACGTGTGCCCCGTGTCCCCCGCCGCCGGCCCAGGCGCGCCGCGGGCGGTACCTTTGAGCCGCAGGTACTTGAGGTGACTCGGCCGCTGCTGGACGCGGCAGCGGGCGCTGCCCGGCGCGGCGGCGGCCGCCTCGGCGCTGTCGGCGCGGTAGAGCTCGGTGAGCAGCCCGCTCACGAGCGACGAGGTGCGGCTGGCGCGGCGGCGGCGGCCACTGCTGCCGCCGCCACCTTCCTCCTCCTCCTCCTCTTCCTCCTCCTCCTCGTCCTCCTCCTCGGCCAGGCTGTCGGCGCTGCCCGGAGCGGCCTCCATCTTCCCC
>VZSG01000121.1:1570568-1608385 GCA_013398315.1 Nothoprocta pentlandii
CCCGGCGCGGGGCTGCGCCGCCTTCGGGGCGAAAAGCGCCGTCTCCGGGCCCGGCGGCTGCTGGCGCAGCCCCGGGAGCGGGGCCCGCGGGGCCGGTGGCCGCGGTGGCCGCAGCTCCGCACCCGAGCACCCCGGCAAACCCCTCTCCGTCTCTTGCAGACCCCGCTCAAGAAGACGGCCGCCCTCATCGCACACATGGGAGTCACCTTCGTGAACGCGGTGAGTTTTGTCGCTCGGTGCTACCGTGGGCTGCACTGCAAAGCGCTCCAGGCAACGACACCCCGGGGCTGGCGGCGGCTTCACCGGGGGCTTTGCATTCTTTTTAACACCCATCTTAGGGCTCGATGTAAACTGACGTCGTGGTGGTGCTTGAAGTCTGAGAGAGAGAATTTTACTTCCTGAAAGCTGCTGGGGTGACATATTCACTCAGCCAAGTAAAACCGAGTCATCTAAATAGCTTTAGAATGAGCTGGGAAGTGCTAGAAGTAGCTACTTAAAAGTTCTAGGTTTATGTGTACACGTGTTGAAGATATGCTTCACTCCTCTGTTTCTAATGTAGTAGTTGTCCTGGTCAAAATAATTGATCAACTGCTCAGCGGTGTTTTAGTGGTCACTTGTTGCTGTGTTTGAAATGCATCCAGTCTGTAACGTGGCGGGGAGGTCAGAGCATATGGTGCAGAGCCCTGAAGCCAGTTTCATATGCAGCTGAACTGGTGAAGATGTTTGAGCTGGGATTCTGTGCGCCAGAGCCTTTGGGAGTCAGGAAGTTGCTGAACTCTGATCAGCCTATTATTTAATACTTCAAAACCTCTGTTTTTAAGGAAAACTTGCTTTATAGTACAAATCTCACCTGTTTTTATCCTGTCTTCCCAGTATGTTCCCAGTGCGCTTTGCTGTCCCAGTCGAGCTAGCATTTTAACAGGAAAATACCCACATAATCATCATGTTGTCAACAACACGCTGGAGGGGAACTGTAGCAGCAAATCGTGGCAGAAGATCCAAGAGCCCTATACGTTCCCCGCACTGCTCAAGACCGCGTGTGGCTACCAAACGTTCTTTGCTGGGAAGTATTTGAATGAGGTATTTTGTGCTTCTGTTTTTACTGCTCACTTCCTTTTATCACTTTTATTTTCCAATATGTGTGGGGATTATATTTAGCATAAAATCCATATTCAGTTGCAAAGCCTCTCTGAGGCAGCCTGGGAGAACAGAGGTTATTAGACTTCCCTACAACTGTTAGCCATCGCTTTATTGCTGAATCACTTGCTTGGTTGGTTTTCTGTTTGTGTTGTTAAGCTAAGCTGTAGTTTGCAGTACTTTATGGTAGGTCTTTAAAATTCAGCTCTGATCAAGCCCCTGCGAGTGGGCTGCCTCCTGACTAATGGGCTTTTGATTTGGAGTTAAAAAGTTCTCATTTTTCCTTTGCGTTTTCAGTGGAAAATGCTGGTGCTGGATATGAACATTCCTGGCCCAGCATGGATCTGTCTGTGCTGGTGTCCCGAGGCAGCTCGGGGAGGCGAAGCTCCTCGGGCTGCTTCCGAGCATCCCTCCTGTAAGCCCGTGCCAGCAGCAAGGAGCTCCGCATCCCTGGAGCGGGTGGAGATGCTCTTGGTTTATGCAGGGGGTTCTTGTGCGCTGACAATTCACAACATCCTAAGGCTGCTTTGCCACGTATGTGCCTCTGATCACCCTTAATTACATGGTGATACACCATATGCTCTATAGAATTTCTGCATACTTTTAGGTGCAAACAGGAAACAGTGCTTCTTGGTGGATGGTAGGCTCCCAGTCACCTTCCTTCTAGCTATTTAATTCTGCTGTCTTTAGTGTGCTGTACATCTGTCTCATATGTACCTGGGGGTTTCTGCTCTGAAACAAATTTAACTGTGTTTCTGCCTAGTGTTAAGCGTATGAATGTGAAATGCAACTCCTACCTTCTAGTTATCATATTTAAAACTGCAAATAATTCTCTTTCTTTTTTTTCCCCCTTTTTCTTTCAGTATGGCGCAGAGGATGCAGGGGGAGTAGGTCATGTACCTCCTGGATGGAGTTTCTGGTATGCTTTGGTACGTGGCAGTTGTCTTGGAAATATTTCATTTAGAGTGCTTAATAGTCCTAACTTTACTGATCATAAAATAGCAGACAGATATTATCAGTTTATAATATTTCTTTCTTTCTTTGCCTCTGTTGCATATAAACTTAATGAATGCTCCTATTAAAATATCTGGGTCAAAAAATTCTGGAAAAAAAGTATAACATAATACAAAACACATGATGCTGTTGAAGACTAGTTTTGAGAATTCTGCAGCTTGGTTTTGACAAATATTTACATTTGGCACATGCTTGCTGAAGTTCACATAGACCATTCCCGGTAATCAATGTGGGTATCACTCCTTGAAGCGTCCGCATGGCTCTTCTCTCTCCCTCACAGGAGAAGAACTCCAAGTACTACAACTACACCCTGTCTGTGAATGGCAAAGCACGAAGGCACGGGGAGAACTACAGTGTCGATTATCTCACGGATGTCCTGGTAAGGAGCTTGGGGCACTGTGGTGCAGAGCAGCTCCTGGCTGCAGAGCAGCTCCTGGCTGCAGAGCACCTCGTGCTGGAGGGGTAGCGCTGTGTACACGCGCTGTGCACTGAGAGGTTAACGGTGACTTCAGTGGCACAACTGCACAGTGTTCAGTGCCCACTATCTGAGCATTCAAGAGCAGTGGTTTTTGAGGCAGCTCATCTCACATAAATTATTTTGAGACAAGGATGTTTCACTGAAATATGTGCAGGTTCTCTCACAGCCACAAACGGGGCTGAGCTTTCAGTGGGAAGCCAGGTACTTAAAAGCAACTCTGCCCCACGTTTTTTGTTAGCTGTTAGTGCTGTCTTGCGTGCAGTCAGTTTGCAGCCTTGCTGGAGCTCTCACGAGTTTTGCTGCCAAGGGGCTCTCTAGAGGCAGCTGCTCACTGGGAACTGCCCTGGTTGGTGTTCCTTAGAGGACGCTGAACAGCTGTCTGATTAAATTTAGATTTTACACTGGCCTAGGCTAGATTGGAGCTGATAAGTCAGAGGTGAGGCTATCCTCTTACTGCTGTTGCACTTGTCTCGTCTGGATCTTTCAGCAGCTTGTAAACATTTTGACTAACAGAGGTTTTTGCTACATAAAGCGCTTATTTATGGTGGGCTGCCTATCGGTGAAGCAGTGTTAGGATAACTTTGTGTGGTGCATTCCATGTTCACCAAAGGTGTGTTCAGCATTTCAAAGCTAGAGCTTGAGCTTAAGGCGCTTGATGTGCAGTCTGTGCTGCTCAATCCGCAGCGGCAGGAGAGCAGCAGCAGGAACAAACTGGAGCCTTCCTGTGTTGCCTGCCCTGCTGCCCAATCTGCCCCCTCCTGTTGAGGCACCTGCCTAGCTCGGTCTGGTGCTGAGGACCTGCACACGTGGATCTGTCTGCTGCAGTCCGGATGTGCTGCAGTTGGATCTCCTGCCCAAGGCCACGTTACCGGTGCTGCAAACTGCCCTGCTTCCTGCCCTCTGAAGGCCTGCATGTAGTTCTTACCCCTCCAGACTGACATCCTATGTTTGAGACCCAGGCATAATTGCTTGGATGTACAGGTTGAGAGGAAGGAAGATGAGTTTTGTACTATGGGGATTGCCTAGGGTGTTTTTTCTTCCAGGGAAGAAAAGGAAATTGGGAAGGGGGTGGGGAGGTGTGGAATACGCTAATCAGGAGAGGAAAATGTGGTATTTGAATGGGAATATTTTTGAATTATATCTTTGAATAACTGATCTGGAAGTGGTAACTTAAGTCTCTAATTGCAAAGACTGTCCAAGGAAAAGCTAGAACATGACTCAGCTCTTCCAGACTGCCACTAAGAACCGTAGATAGGCTCTAGTGAAAATAAGTGTGCAACAGAGTGGCACCAGCAAGCGGGAAGCTCCAGCCTCATGGGCAGAAACGTGGCACCCACTGGAAGCTGGGGCTTAGTCACAGAATGAGCATAAGTTAAACAGAGGAGCTGGAAACTACTTTTCAGAACAATTACCACTTCAGATGATTACTGAAACTGCCAAACTCTGATTTGCCAGGCAGGAGGTTGTGTCTGAGAGAATCAGAAAGATTCAAGACCATTAAAAAATGTTTTTCATTTTTCTCAACAAAGGGAGAGTTTAGGTGGATTTTGTAGATACTTGGAGTAGATTGAATTAGATGAAAAGTTGGAGTCATTCTTTACAACCTTTTTGTGAGCCTTCTCAATCTAGAAAATGAGAAGTAGAATGCTAGTCAGAAATGTGAGACAGAGGATTTGTTTAACGTGAATGCTTGAGATGAAGTGGCCACAAACTGCTCTGTCAGATGCAGAGGTGCAAGCAGTGAATTTCTGCAGCAGTTTACCCAGTCCAGGGCTGCCAAGCTCTAAATAAAAGCTACAGGTAGTTTTGTATTTTGAGTGCTACTTGTTTTCCTATGGCATTTCACCTGTTTTTTTTTCCCTCCCTCCATCAAATCTGTCTGCAGGCCAACATGTCTTTGGACTTCTTGGAGTACAAATCAAACTTCGAGCCCTTCTTCATGATGATCTCCACACCGGCACCACACTCGCCCTGGACTGCTGCTCCCCAGTATGCAAAGAGTTTTCCGAATGTCAGCGCACCAAGAAACAGCAATTTCAACATCCACGGCAAGGTAGGCTGCCTGCACACAGTCGGCCTGCGTTCTCTCACTAATGAGAGCACTGGACAGTTAACACGTTGAATGTTTAGATGTGCAGAAGAACAGGCTAATACCATGCCTGCTGGAAGTTCAGTTGTTTTAAATGTACAAGGCTGCTTATTGTTACACTGGAGTTTTGCTTCTGATGTCTTGTACTTGGTCACTGTGACTCGTGTAGCCACAGTAGGCTGAGCAGGTGCCTTTGTTTTGGCTGGAGATGAGAGCTTGTGGGATAGCTGTGTGCTGACCAGTGTGAGGTGCAACTAGGAAGGGCTGGGAGGTTGCAAGGAGCCAAGAATGGCACCTAACAGGTTAGGCTAAAGTGCTCACACTAAGGAATGGGATTTTTTTCCATGAAATGTAGCGACTCGTAGGCTGTATGCACAGCAAAGGCGAAGCTCTGGCCAGGCCTACATAATACAAAGCCACATGACTTAATGATTGGTAGTTAGTCTCTGTGAGTGCAGAACTGTGATGTGTTACACAGCGGGAACAGCCTAACACTGCTGCTCTTCTAGAGACAGGGGAGCTGTCATCAGTGTTAGTGCCTTTTCTTGAGCTGGTAGTGGGGGCTCCTGATGCGCAAGTCTGCTCGGAGCCGCACTGGTGCCTAGAGCAGCTGCAGCCCCCGCAGGAAGGGCAACCAGGGGTTCAACAGGCCTCGAGTGGCACTCGAGTCACCGATGCTGTGATGTCTGCTAGGCAGCCGGGCACTGCACCAGCCGTGGTGCTTGAGTTAACTTCCTAGTTTCCTTGCATATTGCATGGGCAAGGAGTTCCCCCAGCCACGGGGGACCTGCATAAAGGGTAGGATGGAAAACTTGTCAGGCTGTGGCCAGTCGTGAGTGCTCTAGTATCTGCTGAAGACCCTCAGCTCTGCCCTATCGCTTGGTATAGGCAGCTGGACTCTTGACACACCGGAGGGGTGTCACGAAGCTCTCCCAGGACAGAAGTTGGCTCAGAGACATGGCTTATGTTTTGCCTCTCATGAGTTCCTCTGCCTGCGAGGTCAGAGCACAGCTGTTTTCAGGTCCTGCTAGAAGATGCAGGATTCTGTCTCAAGGTTTCCTGACTTCCTTTAACAGCAGGATACAGGTGGAAAGGAGGACTTGGTGGACAGTTTGTGTGTACCTGAAAGAAACTTGATAGGGACCCCACAAAGATATTTAGGTGCTTTGGGAAGTTCCTGAAACGTGTTAGTGGTATGGCTGGGTGTTTGCTCCTGGTCATCTGGTCAGCTTTCTTGCTGAGACAGACCTGGCATTTCTCCAGAGATTTATTTTACAGCAGTCGTAGAAGAAAGATCTGCATATAACTGAACTACAACTTCCCTCTTTGCCAAAGCAGAAAACAGGGAAACTGAGAAACTGCAGAACATGAGTCACTTCATTGTGAGTCCTTAAAGCCTGAGCCCTTTCATAGCTGGTCTTGTGACAGGGGGGAAATTGTGTAACTAGAGGCTCTACAAAGAGCATCCCAACCAAATACAGACTGGAGATGAGGATGAATGGATGCAATTCTTATCTTTCTTATTGAATGCCAAAGTGTAAAGTTGCACTGTCTCTTCCTTTATTCTGCTCCCTGCCATCACTAATCTTAGTTGTACACAAACCTTTCTGTGTATCTGAACAGTGGCTGACCCAGTGCACGTTGATATTTCAGGATGTGTATGGTTTTTCATGAGTTAAACTCTCTCAGTTGCTATTCCTGAAAATTGGGCCTGAAGCCAGAAGGTATTACCCTTCAGCAAAACAAACTGTCATTCTGTCATTTGTGACATGACACTTTCTGTCACTTAAAAAAAAAAAGTCTTTTGCTCCCTTCAGTAGCCTCCAGCCCTGAGTTTATGATCCATCCATAATTGCAGTGCTATTAAAGATTTTTCTTGTTGCCCTTTACTCTTAATGCAAGAGTTCCCACCCTGCCTCTCTCCCAGTGTTGGGGTGTGCACACACCTCTCTGTCCCTGAAGCACCCCACTTTGACAACCAGGTCTAATCTTGTGATGCTGCTCAGTTCTTCAGGTCTGAGCCCCTCAGACCTGTATGGGGCCCCTTGCTGGACTGTGGTAACTACAGGCAGAGCTGTTACACCAGCTCCTGCCACAGTTTCTTCCCTGGTTGCTCTGATAACACCCACAGCAGTTTTCTCCCCAAGGCGTGAGTGTGCGGGAGCTCCCGCCTGCTCTCACAGCTTGGACCTTTACAGCCGTGCAAGGGAACGGGGAGCCCGTGGGTGCTGCCGCGTCGCCTCTGGCAGGAGCCAAGCGGCACCTCCACACGGAGCAGCCGGTGTCGTGGCCCATCCAGGGTGCGGGAGCGGGCGCGGGGCTGCTGCCTGTGCTGCTCCGCTGCACTAACCCTGTGGTCTTTTTCCTTCAGAACAAGCACTGGTTAATCCGACAGGCAAAGACTCCAATGACCAACTCTTCAATACAGTTTCTTGATGATGCTTATAGAAAGAGGTAGGAATTTCTTCTGATTCCTTAATCAGAGTTCCCATGCCTTCAACTCCTAGCTCTTCAAAAAATAGGTATTTTTTTTCTTTGAAGGCTGTGGTCTGACAGTCGACCACAAGTTACCTGTAATAGTTTTGTGGGATTTGCCTTGACAGTTCTTGATTTTTTCCGATTGATTTTTGAAACCTTTTGCTCTCAAATGTTGCTATCCTTTTTGGTAAGGAGCAGTCATGCTGAGTATGCTCGCTGTTACTCTGACTTCATGTATGAAATGTATGCTACTTTAAAGGCACTTAAACTGCAGATTCTCCTGCAGATACCTCTGAATTTACCTGCCAATAATCTGTCCTAGTCACCATGTCTCTTCACATGTGCCCTTGTTAAATGGGAATATGTGTAATAACCAACTAGGCAAGGAGAATGTTTCTTTTCTCTTTTTTCTTAAGAGGGGGATAAAGTGAAGGTACAGTTAATCCCTTATTTTTTTTAATAAGTATGGGCTTATATTGTAGGAATATTGTCCTTAAGAGGCCTGTGGTGGATGTCCATCTACCTTTCCTCGCTAAGCTCATTTTGGGCAGTTAGTGTGTGTGTTAGTCGGTAGCTCTGGAGATGGAAGACTGAGTTTGTTTGGAGCATTAGCTTTATGAAACAAGTAAAACTGTGCAGTGAAACTTTAAATACAGCTTGAAGACCACGGAGCCCAAGAACAGAATGATCTAGTTAACTCAGCATAATACTAGTCTGTGGCGACCTCCTGTTGGAAGCAGCCACTTGTCACAGCAGCAGCCACCGTGACACAGGAAGGCCTGTAGAGACAGCAGAATCTCGGAACCCTGATGTGGAAAGAGGAATACAAAATACTTGATACAGTTTTCAAGCAAAGAGGATGCTGTATAAATAACTAAGTTCAAGGAATATTTGTGTTTAATAGTAATACTAGGTACAAAGAAGTAATAGCAGAAGACCTTGTGGGAGATCACTCTGACTCTTTGCTGCTTGTGTTGCTTCAAAGCTGGTCTCCAGATAAGATTACAAGTACCAGCATTTGACCTTTCTCAGACACTACAGAACCAAATCAACAAGAAGTGAAGACAAACTCTCTATTTATCTAAAACTGCAGCCTCAAACAGTACAGTAATCTATCCTGTTTGTTTTCAGAATATATAAAATCTGCTTACAGAATGTGCATTGCTGACTTAGGGCATAGTATGAATGCTAGCAGAATTCCTGCTGTTTCTAAATTTCAATACTCTAGTATGAATTATTTGCCTATTTCTGTATAGGTGGCAAACTCTGCTGTCAGTAGATGACCTGATAGAGAAGTTAGTGAAGAAACTAGAGTTTCATGGAGAGCTAGATAACACTTACATCTTCTATACGTCAGACAACGGCTTTCATACTGGTAAGGTGTTCACTGCTGACTGAAAACTTGTAGGTTATCTGGGAATTGTTGGGAATTGTTTACCTTGTCACCCTCCAGAATTTGGAGACAGCAGCTGTGGCAGAAATAGCCATGTGAGAAGCACTAATTTGTGTTGCAACACACTCTTGTGTTGCAATTGTTTCTTCTTGTTGTTTGAGCCTTAATCTCTACCACTATACAGTAGTATATGTAAAGCTAGGGCAGAAGTGGAGGAAAGGTCTGTGTTCTGTAGGAAGAATTGATCAGTAAACAACTGTCTCTGTTTTTTTATCATCTGTTTTTGTGGGTTTTTCACAACTGAAAAACCCACAACTAAGCTGTTAAATCCTGTAAAAGGTGGCTTGTATTTTTAAGTTGCGCATCCTCCCACTTAGTGTAGTTATTGTTAAGAACCTCTTCTGACTTCTTAAAATTGGTTCTTGGAAATTACATGGGTTAATGCTTACCTATTTATTTAAACCAATTAACTTTTTTTCCCTTTCTGATTTTGCTGCGTAGGCCAGTTCTCACTGCCCATAGACAAACGGCAATTGTACGAGTTTGATATCAAAGTTCCACTGCTAGTCCGGGGACCAGGGATAAAACCAAACCAGACCAACAAGGTAATATCAGAAATGAAGCCAAAACACTTAGTTGCTTTTAATGTTCATTCACAGTTACCAGTTTTAGATGTAGTTGATACTTGTGCACACCAAGTGAAATCTGCAGGGCAGTACAAGCAACAAAGACCTGACCACCTTTGATCAGTAAATTGACAAAATTGAAAACTGTAAAAATAAATGAGGTAGAGACTACATTAAAAAAAAAAATCTTGGAAATGTTACAGATTCTGTTTAGATGTATGTAAAGTTACTAGTACATAAAATATGTAAGTCTTATTATACCAGTTTTTGGAACTAATTGTTTCCCTCACCCTACAGATGCTTGTTGCAAACATCGACTTGGGTCCCACCATTCTGGATATCGCAGGGTATGACCTGAACAAGACTCAGATGGATGGGATGTCACTACTGCCACTGCTGGTAACTGGATGGGCAGGGACAGTAAGCAGTGATGCTGAGGGTGCTATTCAGAGTGAACAGGACAGTACTTTCTTCAGTGGATTTTGTTTGTTTGTTTTCCAGTTCTAAGTAAGAGCTAGTGCTCCCCATGCTAAATTCTGGCAAAACTTCTCTGGTTTCATAAAGTAAACCTGACCTTCCAATAAGTGAGCAGAGGCCTATTTAAATAAAGCTGCTTGTAGCTGATCCTTTTAGTTTTAATTAAATTTAGTCTATAAATTGAAGGCAGATTACTTGGAAAGGTAGGAGATCATCCAGATTTAAAACAGTGCTTTGCTATTAAAACCTTCTATCCAAGCCTTAAGCTGTTCTTCAGATGGAAGCAGGTAAAAGGCATCTAGTTGAAACTGTCAGAATCCAAACTCTGCATTCACTCTTCTACTGCATAAGTGTATGATAGAGCTTTTTGTCACTTCCAGCTTTTTAAAAGTAGCTAGAAATAAATCAGCTTAAGACTTAGTTACTGCTTGAAACTGTTTTTTAAGGCAATGCTGTCTCTCTTATTATTTATTTCCATCTGTTGTGGTAATTCAATTTAAAAGCTAAACAAATGGCCTGCAGAGAGATCTTACCTATCATACAGTGATATCACCTGGCAACGTGGCTCCTATTTTGTCTTATGGTGTGATTCTTTATGAATCCAAGCTAGTGCTTTAGGGCACCTTCTTATTGGGGTTTAGGTTTTTGAATTGGATCTGCCTTCCAATTTGAACAAAAGGCTGGATATTACAAGACTGACTCAGCATGGGGAGCATGACTCAAACGCTGTGGACAACAGCTTTGGGGGTAGCCCAGGCAGGGAAAGCTTGCTCTCTTTCCCAGTGCACTCAAGTTGTTAACTCTCCGTCCTAGAGAGGTGACAAGAACGTGACCTGGAGATCGGACTTCTTGGTGGAGTACCAAGGAGAAGGCTACAACGGCAGCGACCCCACCTGCCCCGGCCTGGGGCCTGGCGTCACAGTAAGCAGCACAAAGTCTGGTCCTAGCAGGGAACAGCTGCTGGGTTAAACCTCTCTATCCTGGGGGCTAATGTGCCTCTGGAAATGAACTTCAGAGTCCAGTTTTAAGTCTCGTGACATATAACACGTACAGCACTCTGTAGCACAAACATTTAAGAGATGCCATATAAACCATGCAAAGCTGATAACCTGCATGTTGTACAGAGCACAAGCCCCCTTTCTATAGGAAACTATAGGGCCCTGCACTAGAGGAAGCCCTAGAATTATCTATAAACATATGGCCTTGGAAATGGGTGGCAGTGCTATAATGTTCCTTCTAAGCCTCTAAAGGCCTTGCCACATGGTTTTTATCTGAAAGTGTTACTTGTATCACTAGATATGCTGTGAAAATCAAAGGAGGTCATCTTAGTAGTGGGCCTTTGGGGGCTGTTTTGCTCTTTTTGGTTTACTTCATTTTGTCTGGGAAGCTATGGTATTTTGGTGAGAGTTAACCAGTTACACTTTCTCAGATTCAGAACAGCGTTTCTGATTCAAATTCCCAGTGGAGACCAGCACCCATTTCCTGAGATTTTGGTGTTCCTCAATTAGTGTTGCTGTAGACTCTAGGGAATCTAAGGATTGCTAGCTTTTCTGAAGTGCTTGTTTGTTGCTTTCCTCCCAGCACTGCTTCCCAGACTGCGTCTGTGAGGATTCCTATAACAACACGTACGCCTGCGTGAGGACCCTCTCGGCTTCCTGGGATCTGCAGTACTGTGAATTTGACGACCGGGAGGTAATTCTTGTGCTCGCTAAGGGCCGTGAGCTCCTCGTCACAACTGGGCTAGTCACTGTCTACAGTCTTATCTGTTTCCAAGGTTGACAGGGAGTACTCCAAGAAGCAGATTAGCCTGGCCCGCAGGATAAGCAGCCACATGTTTAAATCCTGAGGAGAATGTTTGACCAAAGCTCTGTGGTTGGGTTTAGAGAGGGACAGGGAGAAGGAATAGCCTAAACTATGATAACTGCCTGCTAGTACTGGTCATCTAGCAGCCTCATGGGCAGCTGGCTTCTACTGTCTTATCCTAGTTCTGTGTAGCAGATTCTTCTGTTCCACAAATATTTTTGTTACATGGCACTTCTGCTTTCTGTGCATTCAGTTGCTGCTTTTTTCCCTTTGGCGGGAGGTAGGGGGAAATGAAGTCTCCGATTGTTCATAATCTCTCTCCTACTTTACATGCCCTGGCTTCCTTCTTGTGACATGCTTTCTGAAATGAAGAAGTGTTGTGGTGGTACATGGGGCGTAGGAGAAGCAGCTCAGGTCTCACTAACGAAGCACTAGCTCTATGCACAGAAGTGTTGCAGGGCTGGTCTTGCTTGTGTCAGTTTGTACAGTTTTTCTTAAAAAGCCTCAGGTCTGAAGTACTGGGGCCACAAATTTAATCTCCCTCCAGGAAGATAGATAAATGTGCAGATATCAAGTATCCCCAGGTACCATGCCAGCATATGAAGTACTTTCTAGCAACTTAAAATTAAGAGCTTATAGCAGAAGAGTAAATCTCATGACTAGATTGTTGCAGGAAGCCAGGATGACATGTAGGGGTGATTAAGATGCTGCTTAACAGTCTCTGCCCTTTTTCCACTTGCTGACAACTTATGGTGAAGCAGAATGAATATTATATCTGTCTTTGTAAAAGTAGACTCCAAAGCTGACCTCAGATTTCATGTCATCTTTTTTGTTATAAAAGGAAAAGCTGCTGCAGTTACGGGTTATCTGTGTTACCAAGGCCACATCAACTTGGACTAACAATACCAGGAAGATGCAGCAATGTGGATTTTAAAACTTTGTGCTGAACAAGAGACCTTGCCACTGTAGCTTCTGCAGAGGTGTCTTTACGTTGGATACAGCTTAATTGCTGTCAGCTTGCACTGATACCTGCTGCAATTGCACCCACTGTAGCACAGGCAAAACCTGAGCTGCACTTTTGATGTTTGCCCAGTATTTATTCTGCAGAATGGTTCAAAGAGCTTTCTGCCAAAAGCTGAATCTGCCCTAAAAGCAAGTCTCCAAAGCACACAATAGAAAGCTTTTTTCCAGTATATTTGTATTTATGCACACTTAAAATATGTCTGAGTTGTACAGTTGTATGTACACAGCAACCACACAAAGGTGACATGATGCCTCTATGCCTGTTTAGATGAGTCAATTAATGAAATGACAGTCATGGTCAGTAATTTCCCCATGGTGTCTTTGGATCTGTGAGCTTATGCATGGGAATGCTGCAGTGTGTAATACTTCATCTTATGCTGTCATACACTGTACTTCCAAAATAATATTGTCAGCATGGAGCTCTTGCTGTACTATAGGCACTTTCTTCTGTTAAACAGGTGTTTGTGGAAGTGTACAACTTGACTGCAGACCCACACCAGATCAATAATATCGCTAAAACGATAGATCAAGAAATTCTGGAGAAGATGAACTACCGCCTCATGATGCTGCAGTCCTGCTCAGGAGCCACGTGCCGCACACCAGGTGTCTTTGATCCCGGGTAAACACTGCTTTGGTTATAGTGCTGAGCATAGATAAGCTTTCACAGCAGAAAGTTATGATGGAACACAGTACCACTAACACACTTTTCTATTATTGTATATCCTGATTGTTTGATTCTTATTTTACTCTTCATTGAAATTTAACCTGTTAAGCCTCAGTTGAGGTGGCATAGCTAGTATTCTTCTGGTAACATCAGCATATTAGTTCTGTATCATCATGACTCATCTGTTGCTATGTGTAGAGGGAATGTCCCTGCTGGATGCTGGCAAAACCAGCCATTTGTGTTGCCTTGTACCAGCTATGAATCAGCTTATTACCAAATAAGCAACTTCTAGGAGTGTTAGTTACCCTGGAGTTCACACCGATTGTCTCCTTTCACAGGTACAGGTTTGACCCGCGCCTCATGTTCAGCAATCATGGCATTCGAGCTCGCAGGTTTTCTGCCCAGTCCTTATAGAGCATTAAGAGCTCCCCGTGATCAGCTCCTACTGACCAGTTTCTCCAGTGACTGCAGCAGGTCTGTCTCTCACCTTTGATTGATCACAGCTGGAAGACTATTAATGGGCTGTTCAAACCCAGTTTGGAAGAAACCCCCTTGTCTTTAGCTGGTTGCCTTGTGCAATATGTAACTTTACAGCTGAACTGTAATTCTAAATTGCCAGACATAGCTAATCTGTCTTGCTCAGATATTTGATTACCACCTTTGTCTTTCAAGTACTTTTTTTCATATCACAGGCATAGGGGTGACCTACGACCTCCGAATCTGAACACAGTTTATTTTGTTCTTAAAAAATCAACAAATACCCACTTGGCTGTGGTTAGGTAGGCAGGTGTCACTGCACGGAAGTGCTCACCCATGTTCACACCCTGTCATAGGGACTTTCTGAAATGCCAAGTTTAATTATGGGTTTCTCGTACTGAGCTCAAAGCTGTTGATGACAAGAGCAAAGTTGCCCCAAATGGCATAGGAAGGCACTAGTCCAGACTGTAGGATGTGACTGGCGGATGTCTTGTGCACAGTTAAAATCAGAATGCCAGGCCCCTTCTTTGGACACGACCACTTCAAGCGATACCAGTGCATTTGAGGGATCTGCTTGTAAACAAGAATGTAAATTCAACCTCCTTCTAGTGTGGAATGCTAGAGTAGGTTTATGTACTACTGCAACCTCCAGAGGTAAGGTTTTAGGCTTCTTAATGAGCTATCATTAAGATGTGATAATGAATGAGTTATCATAGAACAGGGTTGAGACTAACAAGGATTTGAGTAAGTGTGTGCCTGCTTTGAGCTGACTTAAGTAAGCTTGGATACGTGAACAGGAATATGAGAAGTCAAGAACAAGGTACCACAACAGAGATGATCTTTCTCTAACCTCCCAGTGTTTCCAACTAGCTTACTAATATGCAGGGCAATAGCAAGAGAGCTATTTGAGACAGTTTTAAGTGCTTCCTAGATTTGTTCTGTTGTTGAGATGTAGCTGCTCAGAACCTGCAGCAAGTGGCCTTTGCACCCAAGGGCTGCGCGCCAGACCTGCGACTGCAGCATGTGTCGCTCGGCTCCCCCTGCAAGGGGGACGTGACCTGGAACGCAGCCCATGTGAGGAGCCTTCCTGCCAGGGAAACACCAGGCAGGCAGCAAAGGTAGGGCTCTTGCCAAGCTGATGGGGCTCCCGTGCATACATCCACCAACTGGCTAAAAGCGCAAGGTCCTACCCAGAGCAGCTCAGTTTTCCTCATTTTTCCTTCTGAAGGACAGAGGTTGACTTTCATGTAGCTTAGAGCTGTAAGGTTCCTGTGACCGAATACAGGTTACGTTTCTATAGCATCATTGTCTCAAATCTAGCTCATTGTTTCAATCTCTAAAGTGACCAAGCATTTGGAGGGAAAAATAGCTCA
The DNA here is from genome assembly GCA_013398315.1 of Nothoprocta pentlandii. Classification (NCBI taxonomy): domain Eukaryota; kingdom Metazoa; phylum Chordata; class Aves; order Tinamiformes; family Tinamidae; genus Nothoprocta; species Nothoprocta pentlandii. The sequence goes on from VZSG01000121.1 coordinate 1,585,601, forward strand.
AGGGAGAACTTTTCAGCTGGAGTATCTGTCTAAAGACAAGGTTTTGGTTGCTGTCTACTTGAATGCTCTTGGATGCTCAACATTTGGGTTCTTTTTCCCTCTGCTACAAGTGTAGCTTTATCCTGTTGTCTTCATTGAGCTGCTCATCAATTCCCCTCACACCCTGGCTTCTCTTCAAAAACAAAACCAAAGCTGTTTCTGTGCTCTCAAGTGTTTGTTCTTGCACATGGAGCTCAGCCTGAAGTTCACTTAAGTGGTGTTTTGCTCAGCTGTTTTTAGCAACTTAAATTTGTTCTTTGAAACTTTTTGGTAGCTGTGTAGAGGCTAGAGTGAAATAAGTTGATAGCTGCAAATTAAGTCCTAACCAGTGCTGCCCTATCTAAGAAATGGGGCATGAGACAGTTGAAATTCTGTGCAAGCTGTGTCATGATGCTAATCCACCATGGTTACAGGTTAAGTTGATCAATTTAACACTCTCTTCTTAAAATGATCTAAACCATAGTAAGCATATTTTTAATAAATAATGTGCTGTCTAATAATTGACATGAAAACTAACTGAATGGAATCAACATGGAATATTGAGAAGTGGGACCAGAGAAAGCATTTTATTCGAATGAACACTCTTGCTATCTGCACAGCTGTAAAGGGTTTTGTTTGTAATAAGACTCAATATCCAACAGTAGGGTCAGAGAACCACCCTATCCTGCAGTCTGTCACAGGCATTAAATGTCACATCACACTCAATTTTGGAACAGAATTACTCGGTCCTTACTGCACCAAAAGAGAATGGCTGCTCAGGAGGGTACCTGCTTCACTTGCTCTCTGCCACACACTTGAGATTTATGGATTCAGCAGAAGCCCCTCGAGGGCAGGGCAGGCCCTGCAGCTGCTGGGGTCCCACGGCCTCTGCAGCAAACTCCCAATGTGGCTTGTGTCTCTTGGCAGGAAGCAGTCACCTACAGGGCTATTTTGTACAGCCCTGAATGAACAGTATTAATTCTTACCCTTGACAATAAAGGAATATTATGAAGGAACTTTTAACTTGCAGCCACATCTAATTCCCAAATAAGTCATTTTAAAATTAAATGTTTTCCCTTGCTTTCCCTTTGCTATGTGACTTGAGCATGACTGTTTCAGTACCCTGTTACTGAAAGCACTTGCATTCAAAAATGAAGGGCCCTTACACGTGCAGAGTTTGGATGCAAGTGAAAGGTGATGGATGGTTTGTTTGGTTGTTCATACCTGGTTCTGATCTAGTAAAGGAGGTGGCCTCACTCTATGGTGAGAAATGTGGCTAACAGCTCCCTTATTCCAGTAACCTGAACTGTAAACCTTATTCTCAAACCATTACTTCAGTGTAAGCAAATAGAGCTAACTCTCTCCTTAGTCAGCATAGGCCCAAGAACTGTCATTCTTGTCTCAGCAACAAACCTATAGAACAACTCACACATATGCATACACACAAAACAGGTGTAAAAATCTGTTCCAATTAGCACACTTAAGTCTGATCAATTACCTAAGCTAAATGAGATCTGATTATAATAATTGTCAAATTTTATTTTGATTCAATTAAAGTGTATTTTATTTGTATTACTCTTTTCTGTATGTGAGCATACTTTGTAGCATGTTGCGAGCAAACTTTATTTCTGTTCTGTTTGGAATCTCTGTTTAGAAAGTGCCCTTCCAGAGGACCCTGTTCACTGCTGCACTTTGGGGTAAAGACAAAATAAACTGCCTATCAAATTCCTGAACCTCCTGTTACTGAACCAAAGTTAAACCTTTCCCAAGGATCAAGCCAAGAGACTGGATTTGTAATTTACGAGCCTGTTCACAGTTTACAGGCAGAGATGTAACTGCCACTTGTGACCTTTCCTTCCTTGTGGTCACAGTTACTGGCCTAGCCCTGCAGGTGGTTACACATACAGTGTCTATAGCAAAACATGGCCTGACTCGTTTGCACTAGGAAAAAAAACAGTGAAATGTGAGAAGACTTAACTATAAGCTGCATCTAGTCAGATATATTTTTCTTGGGCACTGTCAGCTTTCCATATATTCAGATACATCAAGAAAAAAGGCAGTAGGGAACTATTCTTCATAACTGCTTTTAATTATGTTCTCAGTCCCAAAGAAGAAGAATGAGGAGCCTTTCAAAAAGTGAACTGCAGGCCAGATCAGGCTCTGTAGGCAGGGCTGTGCAGCATAACCCTCCTAAAGTACAGAGGGGAGTGAGTTGCATCTAACCGTGCTATAGCTGAAGCCTTTCCAAGCTTCTAAAACATCCCTTTCTATGCTCCACTTCTGTTCACCTCTTTTGCATTAGTTTTGGTTCTTCTACTAGCCTCCTGAGAAGTAGAGAAAATACTTAATAGCTGCTTGCATAAATACTGCTTTATATATATATATATACATTATTTATACACTAGCTTATAAAGCCTTTAGCTTAATTGTAGCACCACAAGCAAAGGCATGAGAAAAAAACCCAGCTGTTAGTTCCTTGCTTTCCAGATGTTACTGCAGTCCCTCAGCTATCTTTGATGTTGTCTTATACAAACCACTGGCCTGTGTCTCACTGACAACCTCATTAGAGCTCATTAATCTTCGAGTGCAGTCGGTGCCTGCTTGCTCAGGCTGGAGGGCTCATGGCTGAGCTGCCACCAGGAGCCCATGGTCTGGAAACAGGGAGAAGAGGGACTTACTAGAGCACAACTGAATCAGCTGCCTCCACTCTTCCTCTACCCCTCCCAGGGCAAAAGCAAAATTGTTCCAAATACAAGTACTGTGCTGAATCACAACTAAGCACCTGGCACCTGCAGGATGAGAATGCCTTTCTCTGGGCTTTGGGAAGGGTCTGCTTCCTACAGCACAATGCCTGGACTGGCAGACAGGGTTCCTGCCTGCTTCAGGGAAAAAAAAAAAGAAGTATTGCTATCAGCAAAAGGCTGAGAGCTTATAGAGAGCTTACAGCTGGGCTACTGTCATCAAAACTGATTATTCTGCCTTATAAATGAGTGCTCAGGGTTGCCACAATAACAGAACTGCTATGGTTTAAAATCTTGAAAAGTGGCAATCCTCAGAGATTCTGGAAGGGCCTAGGTTCTTATGTTTTGGGATGCAGGCCAGTGAAGATCCAATAGAGGGTTTTTTATTTCTTAAGAAAAAATACCAAATTCCTTGGTATTGTTTGTGCCTTAACTGTTAACATTTTTGTGAGAAAAACTGCCAATAATTAACGCTACACACTATCAGCACTACCTTTGCAATAATCTCGTCAGGAATGGATAGGGGCCTAAAGCATCCAGGAAAGGAGAAAAGAGAGTAGGAGAGCAACTAGTAGATATTCCAGCTCTCTATAAGCCTTTGCTTGATAGTCTGCTGTTGTCTGGCTATCCAGGCAGGTTGTCCACAAAAACTTCTTTTTCTCCTGCCTTAGCTCCACTTGCCCCAAGCTGCCCACGAGGTGGATGCAGCGGGTTAGCTATAGGGGCCGATGCAAAGAAACAAGCCCAGCACTGTGCAAGATGTGTCACTTTGCAAGTCACGCATGGAACCAGTCACATTGAGAGGAAGGGAGTCTGCAGGAAGTAGTAAGTAAAGGCTGAGTGGCATAGAATTGCAATAGTGATGGTTTGCCAATAAATTTTCTATAAGTAAAATAAACAGTACTCCTGAAAGGATCACAGTGTTGTTACTTATACCACAGCTGTTAAACTAAGGCTAATACTGTATTTGGCTTTGTTTTGAGCTATCGGGAAATGTAGAATTATAAAATATTACAAATGGTAGTTCATCCTTTAAAAGGGGAGAACTGTGATACTCCTCTGATTGCTGTCATCATTCAGTGATATTTGCCCTTTGAGGGGCAAATTTGTTTTAGGTATTTAAGGTATAATTGTAATACAAAAACAATCAAGTAACTATAATATAGACTGAGGGAATTAGAGCCCACTAATGTTTTTTAATTGACAGCAGATAGAGCATCTATCCATGTCTACCTAAATTTAACTAAGGCCTGAGATTCTTGCCTTTCATTTTTTTCCCTATAAGAAGTTTCCAGTAGCAGCCCTGCTAAGTGCCTCTTTTAGGTGGCAATTCTAGAAAAGTGAGGGAAAAAGAGACAGGGAAAGCCCCGTGTGCAGAGGGGCTGAAGGTCTCGCACTGGCGGTGCTGGGCGCTGCCGCAGCCGGGAGGGAGGCGCCGGTGGCACCTGTGGCCCTGCAGCCACCGCTTCCCGCTGCCGGCACGGAGCCTCCGGAGCTGCTCCCTTAACCGCTGCGCCCACTGGGGAGCCAGGCTGCCGCCGGGCCGGCTTGCAGTGAGGAAATGCTCTGAAGCTCTTGGCAGCCTGGCTTAGGCACAAGGAAACAGCGAGGACAGCATCATCTTTGTAACACCAGTAAGTAAGTTCACAGTGCTCAAGGTGCAAACACTTTGCAAAAATGAATTCCCAGCCTGATCACATCATTCTCTCAAAAACTCAACATGAGGTGGATTCAAAGCCTAGAATACAACATCTTTTCTTCTGTAGTTTCTCCTTTAGCAAAATATTAAGGCCTATTACAACTGCAACTGCAGTTAGGACTTTTCAAAATAAAACTGGAGCATCCATGAGTGTTTTTCTACAGCAAAGACAGAGCTAACATTTTACCATAATTATTTCATCCCAGACCTAAGTCTCCCACTAGCAGGTCTGCAGGACAGCTGCAGACACAGAAATCAGGCTTTACGTTTGTCTCTCATGCTGGCAGCCCCTTATCAACACTGAAATCCTAAAAGGAAAAGATGAACTAGGCATGATGCACTATCAGACCGTGGTAACCCTCACAGCTTAAAAAGCAGAAAGCTACGGAAGTGATTTCAGCTTCTGGGGTTTTTTTTCCCCCTTCAATAAGCCTTCAGCTTACTGAAAGGACAAGCTCAAGGCCTGTCCTTTCTTCGTGCTTTAAACAAGTTGTGTGTTTCCCTTTGGGCAAAGCTTCTGCCAACCTCATTTTATCCAGAACTCTCTGCAAAGATGAGACACAGCAAGAACTTTATGTCTGTGATCTCCCTGAGTTCCAGCTTTGCAAACAGATTTTTTTTTGTAGAAAATCTTTGTTTACAGGACATGATCACACAGAAGAGCTACCCCCAAGCACAGCAGCAGTGAGCTCCCTTGCTTTTACTGCAGCCTGGAAGGTGATACACAGGATGCAACACGCAGTAAAAATGCGCAGACGGTGGCATCTGAGGGGGCAGTTCCTCTGGGCAGAGATGGGGGTAAAGGAGACAGTAATTTGCTTGCAGGCACCCTAGGCTTGTTTATATTGAAAAATGTGAACTGCTACTTGGCAACTGGCATGAAGGATACACTGCCATTCTGACATTATATGAGTTAAAACCATGGATTCCGACTTTATCCAGTGAGCACTTCTACCAGAGTTTATAAACTGATACAAAAATGTCCAGCATCCGCTCATTCACATCCGTGGAAAAATGCTGCAAGAGATGATAGGTCAGATTCTCAAGGTATCAGCTGTCAGCTGTAGATTAAAAGGATTCTCAGGGATTAGTGGCCTACGGAAGGCACCTGTTTATCCAGCGGGCGAGCTTCAGAGCCGCTGCTCAGCACTGCTCCATCTTGCCTGGGAAAAGAAACAAAGACTGGACTTTGCTGTGATCAAATATCCCAGCCTTCTAGTGCCTCCCTAGGCACGTTGGGAACAGCTGAAATTTCTCATCACATACCAGATTCCATATTTAAAGAGAGAAATTTAAACTTGCAATGCTATTTCCTACCATGCTCTGCTACCATGCTATATTTAAAATTATAGAGAAGGCCATAGTGGGTATTGCACTACACTTGTCTTATGGGTATGTATAGTAAAATAAAGGCAAAATATATCAATACTAGTTATTACCCATAATAGTTCATCTTAACACACATGGAAAACAGCATTTATCTAAATCAGGCAACACTACAACAACAGTTATTACAAACTTGGTTGTCTTGTATGACTTCAACAGGCTGAATCCAGTCTTCTAAAATATCCTTAGTGGGGAATATCCCTGGTAGCATTGTAGGGATGGAAGAACAAAAGTATGGTTAAAAAAAAAAAAAAACAATTTAAAATACAACTCTTGAAGAAAGGAAACAGTTTTAATAAACCACTTGGCCATTTGCTAGGAAGAGGTGCCTCAGTGTAAACAGTTGAACTAAGGTCCATTCCGCTCTCATATTGCTACAATAGAAAAAAAGGTTAATTCCAGCTTGGAAAATGGCAAGAGTGTTCCAGGCAATAACCTCTTAGCTCTGTGAAACACAGCATAAAACAGTGCCTTTCAGATAAAAATGTTCTGGGCTATCCAGTATTTCATTGGAAAATACCATAAAACTACCAGAGGGTGTCTGAACAGTCAGACTCACTGCGCTGCATTTGGAGTTGCGAAGTTCTCAGGACGGAATTCTGAAGGATTCTGTCACCCACATCACACGAGGAAAACAAAAAATCATCCCAACATAGCAAGTCCTGAGTCTACAGCACTAAGCTTCATCCTAAAGAGAAGATCTCTGTTTCCGTTGAGCTTTCGGCCTGCTTTACATATACCATGGCTTAGCCCAAGTGTTGGGAAAGTGCCAGGGATGCCGGGCAAGGCTGAAGCACTGGAAGGGGCTGCCCAGACAGGCTGTGGAGCCACCTTCCTTGGAGATGCTCAAAAGCCACCTGGATGCCGCCCTGTGCCCCGTGCTCTGGGTGTCCCTGCTGGAGCAGCGGGTGGACTAGATGATCTCCCGAGGTCCCTTCCAACCTCAGCCATCCTGTGATTTTACCCATTTGCAAGTTCCCTACTTGCCTTCATCACCAACAGCAAAAGACCCAGGCCCTTTCAGTTGTCCTGTAAAGATTCTTTGTCCACTCTGAGGCTGTTTTTGCTACAAACCAACTAGAGCAGGAGGTGGCTTTTTAAATCTGCACCGAATGAACTATAAGTAACATTGAAATAGAGAATTATTTTGAAAGAAATAACAGGACTTTATTCCTGAGATCTTTTAATAACTACTTTCTCAAAAGAATTCATCAAAAATATTGATTCAGACTAAATTAACAATCATGTGGAGTTTGCAAAGTCAGAGTAAAAAGACCTTGTCTAAAATGTCTATTTTAAAAGATGTTTTTTTCCTCCTGTAATCAATATACAGACAAGATTGCCATCATCCTGAATGAGCTTTATTTATTTAGTCTGAGACCTGCCCTTGTATGTAGGTATGAACACTACGTTGAAGACTACCCCTGTCTCAATTTCAAAGCTTCAACAGAAGCTTTACCTCACAGAGTCACTCCTGCATGTGAACCTCCGGAGCACATTTGATTTGTCCCTGAGGAGTACGGGAAAAGTTTTCAAAGCACACGTAGTTCTTGACAAACACCTCACTAAATTGAGACGAAATTAAGGGAGGGAACCTACTTGAATGGTTCTGGATCTATAAGATCTATAGTAAAAAGTAAATGTTAGCAAAGGTAGCAACCTCCATGCTTGGAACATGGGAGGGAAATAAAAGTTATACAAATAACCAAACACAAACAGGGAGATGAGAGAGAAAGACAGTCAATTAAAAGAAAAAAAAAAAAATCATGGTTGGCACTTATTTAAGATTGGAAGCTCCTCCAGGAGCAGTACTGCCACCACTTTCTGCCAGCACTGGAACATACCTAGCCACGGGATGGTTGTTCCCGACACTAAAACAATAAAACTGAATTTAAAACAACACAGCATCCTTACGAGAGGCCACGTTCCTCGCGTAAAGTAACTGCCCCGTGTCCTGCCCCTCCACAGGCACCACTGGCCGCGCGGCCGCCATTTCATCCGCCGGGGGCGCCCCGCGGGCGGCCGTTACCGGCGCCAACCGCCGCGCGCCGCCTCATGGCGGCGGCCGCGCCCGCCCACCGGCGGGGCGGAGGGAAGAAGCACGGGGAAAAAGGGAAAAAGAAGCCTTTTTTTCCCCACCTGCCCCGCTTTTGTTTTATATTTTGAATTAATAAACCCACACTGGAATAAATTATTAAAATAAAATGATGGACTCCTCCATTCAGTGCGGGAGACTTCCTGAGGGTGATGCCGTAGGCTGACAGGGATGAGTTGGTTTCAAGCACAAGGCAGGGAAATTTTAGAGGGAACAGGAGCCTCAGGGAACAGAGGTGAGCGTGGAAAAGAAAAACACACCACACAGCTGATGTACTGCCAACTTCAACTTTAATAATGAAACCATCACTTGCCCTTTCAGTAATAACTTTAAGGGGAAGACAATCTTCCCTATAAAAATAAAAATTAAACTTGTCAAAATTATAAATAGTTTATGTTTGTTTGTTTTTTTTTTAAAGACATACATTTTCATGTTTCCCTGCATTTCCCCCCGTATCATTTAATCATTCTGGTACCATCGTACAATGAAATGAAAACAGCTTTGAAACACAGCTTTCATAGTTGAATTTGATGCTAAAATTAAAAATAGAACAACTGGTCAGGCATGACCATTTCTTTTAAACTAAAGCTGCTGTAATCGCCAGTGTGTAAAAAAATAGTAATAATAAACGCCACACATGACAAGTTACAATAATTATCTGTGGACTAAGAAAAATCAAAATATAGTAAGCTTGTTTTGGTCATTCCCCCCTCCAATCAAAACCTGTAGTGCATACAACACTGATTGAGGTTTTTGGCTAAAGTAAATGCAAATGTGCCCACATAAAAAGACTGATAGTTTAGTTCAAGTAAAAATAAAATTCACATATTAATATACGCCACTTTTAGACTCAAACAGTGTTTAAATCTGAGCAACAAATGGTTCAATATTAACAGCGATAATGTAATGATAACATAGTTATGGGCAGATATATAAATTAAGTAGATCTTAACAGAATACCCATCAACATGCTGTTGTATTCATAGAAAAAAAACAAACTCTTAACAAAATATAAAAGCATTCCCTGAACCATTATAAAGTGTCTCACTTGAAGATGTTACTAACTCACACATGCATTACAATGTTACATGTGAAATTAAAAAAACAAACAAGATATGCCATACATATACTTTATAGTTAGTCCTACCCTTAATTTCTCTTAACACATTATGATTGTCTCATTAAGTATTCAAATTATCAAATTATTTCTGTAGAAGAGAAACAAAACCAAAGTTTTTTTTTTTTTAAGTCTGTTACTGAGAAAAGTTCGAAACAAAGGCACAATTATATCAAATTAAGAGGAAGAACAGAAGCATCTTGGAGTTTCATACAGTATCCATTAGATGTCACCAAAGTGTCAACAATTCCTTGGGAATTTACAAAGAACTTACTAAGACTGAAAAAAAATCTGCTGCTCTTAAATCTTTAAGCACTCTTTAACTCATTGGTTTCCTTTCTGGCATAATGACTGAAGGTATCAGTTACTCAGATCTGCCTCATGCTTCTATTGCACACCCACTTCTTTGGTTTCCTCTGAACGTGCTTCTTTAGATAAATAACTCTGAAATAACAATTACATTTACAGAAAAGTAAAAAGGTTTTTTTTCTTGCTACATTTTTCCTACTTTTAAATCAAGTAAATCAGCAGTCTACAGAATTTGGTAATCAGTTGTTCAAATAAGAATTCTAAGACCGTTAGGAAAAAAGTCTGAATTACTAAAAGCAAAACTTCATTAAGCTCAGTCACCAACACAGCTAATAAATTCTAATTTCATGCTGAGCTGGGAACACAAATAAGAACTTCTACCTTCTTTGCCTGACTGAGCCTTTTGCAAACAAGGAAGCAGAGGAAGATTTTTTTTTTTGTCTTTTCAAGACAGTAACTTTAATTCGTCCGGCCTACAAATGGATCACAGAGCCAGAGGAAAGATCCGACTTGCCAAGAAGAGCAAGGCGCCTGTAGCTACAGTTTGACCTAAAGGTTCCTGCGAGCTGGGTACTTCTCACGGCGTTATCCGTGACTACTCCTTGTCCCTATTTCGGAATTCAAGTAAAGAGCCACTTGCTGGTTCCACTGCACTTGGCTACTACCCTGCTCCTCGCATTTAGGAAACGACTTCTCCCATAAGGACCTGTACATGCCACTTCGCTTCCATTCTCGCTTAGTTCTCCCCTCTCGCTCCTCCCCACTTATGTCTATGAATTATTACTTTTCCAGTGTGGATTTATGCAATTTAAAAAAAGAAAAAACTAAAAATTTATTCACAATATTAAAACATCCTAAAACTTTACCCTTGTAAAATTAGTATTTTAACTTTCTTCTATATAAATATTACTTCCATTTAAAACCAGTCCTTCTTTGTCAGCTCTTACAGTCCTTCCCCAGCTCTCACCTTCTTTTCAACTTTCTCTTCACCCTCTCCAGGATTTAAAGCCTTCCAAAAGTTTCACAGAACAAGTCATAAAAATCTTACATGTTTCCCACCTATAACAGTTTTCTCAAGAATTATACAGTAACTATTTGAAAACAGAAAGGTAGTGCAAATCAATTTTATCTCAAAGATAGTGCTCCAACTGATTCTCATCCTGATACTTCTACTCATTTTTAGCTGATCAATTTGCACATCCTTACTAGTAAAGCTACCATTAAAGCAAAGAAGAAAAAAAACCAAAATCTTATTTCATAGCATCCTAGAAAATCGATTAGTTTCACAGCCTGCACCAAGATAACTTGGGAAACTCTCTAGGCACATAGAGGGTTGCAAACTGATGTACAAACATGCAGAATCCCTTACTTGTGGGGGCACGATGCTAAGTGACCTGGCTTCTGGAACTAAGTCTATAGCAAAATTCAGGTACCCTAGCATTACAAAACAGTCTTCCGAATAAAGAAAACTACTCTTTACTGCTCTTGGTACATTGGGTTTGGCATGCTATATGGCATTTGGTAGCGTGCATTTTTCCTGAGTGTGCTTTGGCCCCCTTTTAACCAGGTTTCCACACCCCCCCAAGGGCTTCTTCAAGTTTGTCTCTGTAAGCTGCGTAGCGCTTCCTCAGCAGCTGCAGTTGCTCGTGCTCCTCTTTGTCCAGTATGCGCAAGAAGTTCTGTAGCTCGGGCACACTAAAAGCTTCCCACTGGAAAGGAAAAGGAGGAAAAAGGGAAAAAAAAAAAAAAAAAGGACAAATGCGGTCAACAAGAAATACAATTTATGCACACAGTATAAACAAAATATTAGTTTAAACAAAAAGCTAGGCACTCAAAACAGTGCAGAACTGAAATGGCATCAGGACCACCCCCACTTGCAAATCTCACACATCTGAGAACGTGCTTTTTCTTCTAGGTTGGTTTTTTGTTCTGTAAGACTGGGTCAATCTACCTGCAGATAAAGTGTTTGCAAAAGGCACAAAATAAACACTGTGAGAAGAAAAAAAATCTTCCCAAATTTTAATGTACTACACAAAACAGTAGCTTTGCAGCTAATTTTTAAACTGATGAACACTCCTTAATATCAAGAGTGGGAAACAAAAGCCTTGAACCTTGTAAGCAGCTTCATTTGCACACAAGTCCTATACTGTCTGTAACAGCCAACTACGGGACAACAAACTAAGTGTGTTTGGAAAACAAAATTTCCTATAAAACCTGCAACCTGGTTACATTTCATGTACCTAAAAGTTTCTATTCTACCATGTTTTGACAACTAGTGAAACAGAAAGGATGCAATATACCTTCCACAGTACCTGTCACCTTTCTTAACCATTCCAACTTCAAGCACTAATTGAGTACAATTACAAATACAAAAAGCTACAAATATTGAGTAGCTTTTGTATCAGCTTTTCCTTTTTATTTTTATTGTTTTAAGTTAATCCAAATATCATTAACATCTTTGTGATCCAAATTACATGTGTGATCCAATGGGCATTTAACAGGTAACTAAGGCAGAAGGATTTATAAGGGAAAAATTGAACATACAGTTTTGTGCATAGTTCTTCATTCATTTATTTCAAAACAAATAACTAACCAAATAGGACACACTGAGAATTTGAAAGCCATCTACAGGTAGATCTATCGTTGCTTGTGGTTGCCGTGTTCCCGTTGCGCACGCCGTGCAAAACAGACCCTCGCACAGCACGGATCAAAGAGAAGCCCCTTCAGCCACGATGGGAAACAACCTCCCTCCCCAGAACCAGTAAGCCAAGGGCATAACCTACCATGACTTCTCCAGTTTCATGCTCACGTAGAACAAAACTGAGCATCTCTGTTTGGGGGCCTGCCACCAAACGCAGGTAGAGCGGGTGTTCTCGGTCTGACAGCTTGCATGTATAAACTGCAGGGCAGGAAGGACAGTTATTGGCATCCGCAGAAATCCCAGTGTTTGGAGTGGTTAATACTGGCTAAGGTTAGAAATTTGAAAAGCCCTGCATCTGGAGCCACACAATTTGCACATGTTTTGTGTACTGCTTTTGGATAAATGTTTTAAGACAAATATTTGGGACAATGTTTTGGGGGAAGCTGAGCACAGCCTTGATGGCAACAGCGCATTCAAATATGAATGAAATGACTTATAGTCCGTGCAGCACAATATCTAACATGGGAAGGAGAGGGGAGAAAATACAACACATCTGTTGCTATAAATAAGCATTTGAAAGATGAAAGTCACAGCACCGCCACTCTGAAACCTTTTCAGTGGAGATCTCTCATTCAAAGGCCAGAGCTCTACCTGCCTTATGGGGCTGGCAGGACTAACAGGTAGGAACATTTACCAGCTGACTGCTGCCGGTGCCCACTGAAGAAGCTAAATGCAAGAACACCCAGTTGACCAGGTGCTATTTGTTTTTTACTTAGTATTTTTTGGATCTTCTGGTATTTTCAGGCATACCAGACCCAGCACTCGTCAGCTCAGGGTGAGCGGCTACCCGGGGCGGCCCTAGGGAGCCCCTCGCACGGATGGGGCAGTGCTGAGCCCCTCGGCCTGCCCTCGCACGGATTCCATGGTAAGCGATGCAACAGGACCTCTTCCTACCCTGCCCTGTGATTTAATCCCACAAATGTGCAACGTGTTAGTCTATCCCAAGTCTTAGGGCTCAACACAGGGTATCTAAAGTGAAATGTAACAGACTGCAAGGCACAGGAGATCAGCATAGGGGATTTAATGGTCACTCCTGCCTTCAGCTCTCTGAAATACCCCCTCTTTATTTGCACTTATTCTCACACTGCTTTTCACCAGAAACGGATGATGCAGCCTGAATATGAGGGAAGCGAGCAAGACTGCCCCATCTTTAGCCCAAATTCCCACCCTGCTTATTTCAAGCACTCCTGCAACAGCTCCCAATCCCAACCGCTCCACCCACCAAATGCCACAATTCGTCCTCTACCTTGGTCTTCCTTGTGACAGCGCTTATAAAGTGCAAACTTTGCAGGGTTGTCAGTCACCAAAAACTTTCTGAGCAAGGCCTCAATAACTTCCCGGACAGTATTGGTGCTGCTGATGTGAAGCGTGTTCACGTAGCCGTTTGGCAGGTAAAAAGCAGCCTCGTTATTGCTGTGAGCACATTTTCCTGGGTCCAGGGCGGACTGCACAGTGATCGGTCTGCATAGTTCCATCTGAACTTTGATGAAGCCAGTGTAAATCCCATTCGAGTTCTGCAGGAGGAAGACAAGTGTCAAACAGTTAAAATTAATAATGACCAATTACTATGTATCAGTTGTCTTGAAAAAGAAAACTGCAGAACTGATTAAATATTATTGAGCTAGACATTAGGCATCATAATGCTGATCAGGCATTATTGAGCTATACAATAGGCACCCTGAGTAGCCTCGACCGTATGAAAATACCAAACAAAGATCTGTTCAGTAGATAGTCATTCCCAGACGGTTTAGGACATAATGTATTGTCTAAATATGCTTATACCTACAGCATCAGAAAGATCTCCTCAATTGCAGTTTGGTAGGCAGATGCATGTGAATTTTATTAGAAGGGGCTGGACCCGGGCTCACTTGGGCCCCAGACTGGGCCCACAACACTTGGAAAAATCTCTCTCCACACACACTGCATTGTGTGTCTTGCACAGGAAGGCGCAGGAGAAGAAGATCTCACCATGCTGAAAAGCTGCCAGGACCTTCTGCAAATTTAAGCTTTGGACAGGAAATGCTCTATGCTTAACATTTTCTCATCGCTTGAGCATCTCTAGGAGAGAAATACTCAACAAGCATTTATTTATCCAAAAAGGTAACCTTCACATTTACCAACTAAGTGACTTCCACCTGACAACTTTACATTTTAGCATCAATTGTGAATTTGAGTGCATTAAGCATTTCAAACCACAAATAGATTTGTTCCTACTGGTTTCTTTAATTCCATACGAAAAAAAAACCTAAATGGATTACAAACATTTCAGATCCAAGATCTAACTCCCAGATCCAAAAAAGAGCCCACAAGGTCATTAACCTACAGGTATATGAAAGATGCTAAGAATAAAATGATTCGTGCACTACAAAGAACTACAAGTCAGTGTTCCCACTATAAATCACAGGAATTTCATGCAAATCTTACCAAGGTCATCTTTAATTTATCAGTGACAGATGAATTATAGCTTTGTATCTTCTCTTTAACTTCTTCTTTACTGAGACAAACGTGAGGTTCTCTCTCCTTCTGATCATCCTTCAATGACAACAAAGACAACAGTCTTAGAAAACAAAATAAAAACCAATTTGTGGGGCTTTGAACATGGGTGCAAATGATCATTATTTCCCAGAGACTCGACACACAGTGATCATCTGTTCAGCAGCGGAAAGGATTAACAAGCCAGACAAGCCTAATGAAACACTGGAACCAAACGGAGGCAGTTGAATCAACACACCCCAAACACTTGTGTCACTTTTTCGCCAACTGTTTTTGTTCGAGTATTTAGCAGCAGTGTGTAAAGCAACGCAGCTCATTCCATGGTAGGGTTTGCTCATGCCCCTGCTGCTCAATGTTGTTAAGAATACGCTTACAAATTTCAGGAAGAATTACTTAAGGCACAAGAAGTGAAGTATTTCTAACAAGGCAAGGAACACGAACACGGATAGCAGCACATGTTAACAAGTGACACCAGCAACCTCCATTGCTGCAGGCCAGCAACGCGGGAGCTCCTCCGCACGGCAGCCCCACAGCAGGCTGCACACAGCGACACTGACTGCGACGGGCCCCATCACAAGCCAAGTCTCTGGCCCCACCATCTTGCACCAAATTCACGTTTTTTTACCCTACCGGATTTTTCAACAGCTGCTTTTAGGAGCTTGCTACGGATTTAACACACAGCAGTAAAAGCAGTCCCTGGAGCTGGACTTTATCCAAACAAACATTTGTTCCCGCTCCGCGTTACTCCAGCAAACTCGTGTTATAAATACCCTCTGGTTTCTACCACGAGCATAAATGCCTTATATAGTAGGGAAGAGTTCTAGCTCTCAGCTTTAATGATTTAAGGCACTACTTACACAGGGAGACTCGGAGGGCCCGGAGCCTGCAGGGTACGTGTGAACAGGGGAATGCACATTCACTGTAGAGGCACACTGCCAAGCGACAGCACTTCAGCCCATCATTACAAGCACATCCTAGTGGAGCTCATCCCAAGAAAGGGTTTCCTTCCAGCAGCCCCTCCAAAACCACAGTGAGGGCCGTGCAACTCTCAGTGCACCTCAAAGGCCTCTCAGGCCACCAGGACTGACTCCAAAGCCTGTGGGATCCATGTCCGAGGTGGAGCTGTCACCTTCTATTTGTTGGAAAGAACCTGCAAAAATTGCTTCAGTCTCCTAATTTCAACCCAGCTAATTTAGCTCTTTTAGGCTTAGATTTGCTTTTGCTATCCGGTAGTTTGCTAAATGATAGGCTAGAGCTCGCTGTCCCGGAGCTGTGGAAGGGCAGGCGCAGTCCGCGGCGGGAGCCGGAGGCCACGAACCCCGCTTCCCATCTGGGCTCAAATAGGAGCTTTTCGATTCTGTGTGTGTGTGTGTGTGTGTCTTTGTCCTGCGTGCAGCACACACAGCCCTGGGCCACGGACTAGGACACGGAGGCAAACGGGACACCTGCAGAACAGCCCCCATGATGAGCCCCAGCTCTTGGCGCGACCCGGAGCATCTCACGCAGCAGCCACCCCAGCCTGCACTGCCAAAGGGTGAGAGCAGAGCAGATCGCTAAGAATCCCAGGCTTCTTTCCCACTAGGGAAATTAAGCTTTCTCACTCTTCTCCCCACTCCCCAGGACTACCACAGTAAGCACAAACCCAGCTTCATCTGGACTTTTCACCTCGCCTCCACAGGGGCTCCTATAGCTTTGTGGCACCCGATCTGGGGCCAGCTGAAAAAACAAAAAGGCCCAGAGAAACCAAGCCAAGCAGGCTTTTGCCCAAAACTAAATGCTGTTGTTGCTTTCACACCTAAAATATCCCCAGTAAGAGCCCAGAAGCAGGAACACTCAAACGCTACCTCAGGTGATGGAGGGTGTCTGAGGAGGGGATGCCAGCGGCCACAGGAACGCGTAGGATCACACAGAGGAATCCCAGCTCCGCCTGGGGAAGGCCCTGGTCCTTACAGCTGCAGCCAAGCCCTGCCACACGAACACCAGCCAAACTCACCTTATGCAGGCTCCGGCAGGCCGGGCAGTCGGTGCTCTCCCATCTGCTGGCCCTAACGACGCTGAGCTCCAACAGCGACACCTCACTGAGTACCAGAATGACTCCACTGACCGTCGCACCCGCCGACTGTCATCGTGAGGACTGAGGTCACCCCCAGGCACCAAGAGGACCCACTACCTCAGGCAGGAACGGACCCGACCGGCTGCAATGCAGCTGGTACCACGGCCTGCGGGGAGGCTAGAGCTGAGGGCAAAGCCCAAGCATGACACCCAAGGCAATTTCCTTCCGCGAGGCCACGGCCTCTGGGTTGCTGCAGGTTCCCCTGCAACGTGCATCGTCCCCTCCGTCAGCCAGCTGGGACTGCTGGCCCAAGCGCTGTTGGAATTCCTGGCGTCCTGCACCAACACAGAGGCCAGGGATTTCTGGCAAAGTTCGGTTCAGCACAGGGGAAACGCAGAGCCCTGTTTATGCAACAGCCTGGAGAACTGCAGGCTGAGTGCGCTGGGAACAGATGCAGCTGTAGCTCAGTCTTTAACCACCAAAGCCTCGCATATTATTTCAGCAGCAAGAAGAGCATATGCAAACCAACTGAACGCAGCCAAAAAAGCAGGGGCGGGGGGAGCTCCGGCTACAGGCTCCCCAGGGATGCGCTCCAGCCAAGCCGACGGAAGCGCGGGCCAGCGGGACACCTGGGCGCACGGAGAATCCCGCCGCTCCCACACGGATCGGAGCACCTGCATCCCACATGGTGCTGCCAGGGGGAGAGCCAGGCAGGAAATACCTCCCTGGCGCTGTGAGGAACCAGGGCACTCAGGGCCCGATGAGTCACTAGGCCGGTTGCTCTTGGTGAACATCACGGTCTCTGATAACAGGCCCAGCCTTGAGGCACCCGGGGCTTTAGCTTCCCGAATCACCCCTCGTTGCCAGCCGAGTGAACCCGCTGGCAGGCGGCACCCGGCCTTCCCCACGAGCCCTCTGCTATCACTGCTCCCCCTAGTCACATCCAGAGTTCAAACGAAGTAACGACCCTTCTTCAACCAGTGCTTAAAAGACAAGCGAGGGGGTATCGGGCAAAGCCCTTGTTTCCCACGGGGCTCTTGGCTCCCATCCATCAGCCACCCCCAACAGCACCCGCTGCGGGAGGTGCCCCACGCACCCCGCTCGGCTTCGGCCGCCCCAATCCCGCTCAGACACCTCCCGGATACTGCTCTGTGACGTGGTGGGAGCACAAGGACGCGCACGTGCGGCCACCAGCTCCTTCCCATGGCAGCCCGAGGCAGCGGATCCATGTCCCAGCGCCCCGCACTTTGCATTCCCCTTCTTCAGACATTAGCGCTGCTGTCGAGCTTCACCAGCGCAGATCCCGATCCACACGGAGGCAGGGGAGGCAGGTATCCGTGCGCCTCTCCTCCCAGGCACGGCCCAGCTGCTGCTACGCCTCGCAAGGGCGCTTCTGGTGCTGCAGAAAGGACGCTTCTGTATAAAACAGCACACCGACATTTCGAGTTGCTCTGTTCCAGGCACAGATCCCGAGCCGGGGGCTGCTTCCCCACCGCAAGCACTAACGGAGGTGCCGGGGACACGCTCAGCACGGCTGCCACCAGGTCACCCTTCCCGCCCCCAGCCCAGCGAAGAATGCACGTTTTCCTCAGCAGAATTCCTGCTCTCCTCCCATTCCCCGTTTCTCATGTTATCTGGCATTTACTGAGCCCAGCACGGATGCGGAAGACAATAATGATCCCCAAAAGGCCACCGAGCGCCTTGGCACCTGCCTGGGTGCCATGGACAGCTCCGGAACAGCAGCTCCGGGCAAAGCTACGGCCTGCCTGCAAAAATCACACTGCACTTCCCAACAGAGCACACGCCACCGGTGGCCATTTGTACTAAAACCACTCCTGAGGTCACCCGGAGCAGCGCTGGATTCGCACATGAAATTCCTAAGCAGCAGCTGCTAGAGAGAGGGAAAGGAGGCGAGCGCTCCCCCTTCCCAAGGGGGCTGGGCTCTCATTTAAACTCTCGAGGCAATAGCCCTTCCAGATGAGCTTCCTCTCCACAGAAAGAACAAAAAGTGTTCCCCTCTTGCCCGCTCTGCTCTCCATCCCAACATATCTCATTTATTTTATCACACATTTTCAGAGAAAAGGTCCTTTTTTTAATATATTTGTGCACAGTCCAAGGCCCCTAGAGGTGAGTTCACTACAAACCCTCAGGGAGCACCCCTAAAACCACACAGATGACAATTTAAACTAACTGCAAACCAAGCTGCGGAGCCAAAGAGGAATCGAGGGCCTCATGTGGCACCTTTGTGCAGCCGTTGCCGGAGCCCATTCCCAAGGAGCACACGGCTGCCAAGGGCGGCACAAGCATCAGGAGAGGAGGGGCCCCGTTTCCCCGGGAAGGAGCCCCGGCTGCCCCGGGCCGTGGCCTCAGGCTTTGGGCCGGCAGGGACACACGAAGGCCTCACTCCTCTACCTCTGCTGCTGCTCCTATAGAGCTTCGACACATCTAGGAAAGGTGAACCTAAAAGAAATGCATGGAAGTGGCTTCGTAAGAAATCTCAGGAACCAAAGAGCCGGGGAGCTTCCAGCCAACTTCTCAGCACTGTCCGTTCCTGCCCCCTGCCCTGACACTCCATACTCATCCCAGACAGTGACCCCTGATTCAGTCACCTCAACGAAGAGGGACTGATCCTGCTCCAAGCAGGACCGGGAAGCACTTTTCGTGGGAACTGCTGAGACTGGCAAATGAGAAATTCCGCCTCATCTCTATATATAGACACAGAGAGCGAGGCAGCTAATGTGTCTTACTTAAATCCTCTCTTTAATGCAAACACTGCATAACTGAGAGTGCTCTCATGGCCATAGAAAAAGCCAACATTTGGGGAGCAGAGAGGGCAAGAGGAAGAGAGCTGCGAGGGCCCTCGGGTTCCCAAGGAAGGCGGCTTTGGCTCCCCTGCATCCCGCCAGTGCTCCCACAGGACAGACGGGAAGTGAATCACTTGGAGTCAAACACAGTGGTTCACCTCCATGCCAGCTCCCCCAAGCGCGGGGGCAACCGCTGCCTCCATCCCAGGACACGTCCGTGCCCACAAGGACACTGGGAACATCCCTCGGCAAACGGCCACCTGGATATTGCGGGGACAAGGGACAAGGCTGCTGCTTCTAAAGTAGCAGGACGTGCTGACCCTGCATCACACACTCAGCTCATTCACCACCACCTCTGTGATTTTTCACACCGTGCATCGTCCCCGCCAAGACCCGCTCCTCTGCAGCCCTTGCACCACGCTGCTTTCCTTCCCACACAGCCGGCGCGAGCACGGCCGAGGCGCCAGCACTGCGAAATGGGGGCTGGGAAAAGGAACCTCTTTGTTGGTGCCATTAAATGAAATTTAAGCAGCAATGTTAAGTTTATCGTGATCTCACCTCTGAAAACCCCTGCTTACAAAGCCTGCCATACCCTACATGGCTGTTCTTTAACTACTGGCACGCGACCCAGTTTTTAAAAGTCAGTCGTCTGTTCGGAGCCTGAAAAGCGAGTGTATAAGGAACAGAATCCGGCGTCGGATTTTATCCCCAAGGACACAGCAGGTTGCAGGCAGATTTATGGTCTTTCACACATCCTGATATATCTTAAAAGCAATTCCTTATGTGATTTTAAGCAACATTTCACATCCATTTCAGTTCTGTAGATTTTAATTAACGAGATCTAAGAACCAAAAACAAGTAATGAGCTCCTGTAGCCTGCAGAAAGAACGTGAGCTTTGAAAACTGCCTATTTAGATAGACACGGGACTTAATGAAGCAAAATGGATTAACACTCTCTTTGCAACCTCCACACCAAAATCTAGCTTTTAGCAGGCACGGCTTTACCACGCCATTAGGAAACAAGCTTATACAAGATACTATCTAAAAATCTAATTAGCACGCCTTGAAAAGAAGCTGAAGTGTTTTCGGAAGCCCGAGTTACTCACCCAGTTTGCAATCAGACACTCTGGTAACGCCAGGAGCCCGTCTCATCGTATCACAGTACTCAGGTGTGAACCCGAAATGCAAGAACTCAGCGCTCTCAAGCCAACAAAGAGCTAGGAAATGTTGCTTGCAAGGACAAACACCCTGGTTTTCCAGTACATTTAACCCTGCTTTGCTTAAAAATTAGAACTAGAAACCAACCAGCAGCTCCTAGGGAAGTTTACGGTGGGGAGAGCAAACACGTGCTAAGGAAAGGAAACAACAGGTAGTTTTTGGCCCCGTGAGCATTGCTGGCATTTCTCAAGCTCGGGGCAAGTTCAGTCATGAGCCCTGTGAGCAGAAGCCAGGGATCTGCAGCCAAACCCAGGAGGTGAACACTGGCCTAAGCAATATATATTAAGCAACACACACCTATATATATATGTGTGTATATACACACACAACCCAAAATACATTTATATCAAGAAAAGTAACTACCTCCTACCCCCGGCCCCACTTTAGGTTTTATGGTACAAGTGGTCAGTGTGTACATGGTTGAGATTCCACCAATCCCAGCCATTTCTGTTGGATTTGTTCTCCTTGATAGGAAAAAAAATCTTGAAATATTGTGCAGCAACAAATTTAATCTTGAAAACACCATGTAATACATGGGCTTCTCTGATATAGCACAATCCTGGCAGCCAGTTTCCCTGACTACGGATAGCAGGAATAAAAACAATGTTGTTTAAAAAGATAAAGAGTTATCTGAAGCACCTACGGATTATGAGGGTAGGTTCCTTGTTGGGGAGGGCGTAGTTCCCTAAATGCTTTGGAGAAGTTATGGGATCTCTTTTGGTTGGTCGGATACTGACCTCACATTTGAAACTTCCCCAAGGAAAAAAAGTCCCTGCTCTAGCACACACACTTCTCAAAAAAAGCCCACAAAATTTAAACAAAAAAAAAAAAGCACAATTATTTATATTTCAAATATAATTTGCATTTTTAAAGGTTGCAAGTGCTTGAGCCATTTCTACCAGTCATTTAAAATAAAAACACCATTACAAGATATTATTGGTATAATAAAAAAAAATCCTCTATACCTAAAGGCCCACGTATTTTCATAGCATGTTGAACGTTATCACAGCAGAGACAAACAGGCATTCGTAGGCACTTCCAGCTGATTTACACAGTTTGCTGCTTTACAGAGGGGCATCGGGCTGCCCAGGGAGGCTCTGGAGTCTCCTCTGGAGATCTTCCCAACCCGCCTGGATGCCGCCCTGTGCCCCGTGCTCTGGGTGTCCCTGCTGGAGCAGGGGGGTTGGACTGGACGATCTCTAGAGGTCCCTTCCAACCTCAACCACTCTGTGTTTCTCTGTGAATCTGTAACGGCAAGAGCTAAACGCCAACCCACCTAAAACACACGTTTTTCCACAACTACAGCTCTTCTTCAAAAGAAAAGCTAATTTCTCATGAAATAGCCCACAGGAAATATTTTTGCACCAAAACAAGGGGCCTCGTTGCGCTTTGCGCGATCAGCACTGCCGAAGTGCCACAGAAGCACCACGAAAGGGAGCAGCACGTTTCACTGAAATGGGAGCAGAGCCAAAACACATGTGGAAAAGGCACAGTAGGATCATTAGCTCTGTCTACTCCCACCCCATCTGCCCTGGCCCAAATGCGGTGCTTCGGGGAGGGCGGCAAAGAGGCAGGGGCTGAACTAGGCAAGCAACCAAGCACCACCACCGCTGGCCGCTACGTTGTTATGTACAGGTTGAAGCTTCATCTCTTTTTAATATTCCCACCTATAACATGTCAGATACTGAAGGGTAAATCCAAGAGCCCATTAGTCCATTAGGTCTCTGTCTCAAGGCTGCAGCGAGCAGGAATTTTGGGGTCTTTCCCCAGTGGGTTCAATCTGACGGAATTTTCAGTCGGAATTTACCCGAGCTTCAGACCTGACTGCGCCTCAAGGAGGAGACGGGCGCTGGGCAAGGCTCCCGCGGCGCCGGCCTGTTCTCCTCACACCTGGCACACAATTCGCTCCAAGGGCTCAGCCGAGAGGAGGGGAAGCCAAGAGCAAGTGTCTGAGCCGTTCACGCCACTAACACCTAATAACTCAGCGCTGACACTAGGTGATCGACCCGCTATGCACAGCCCTGGTGAGGCCTCATCTGGAGCCTCACTGTGTCCAGTGCTGGGCTCCCCAGTACAAGAGGGATGCGGAGCTGCTGGAGAGAGTCCAGCGCAGGGCTACCAGGATGATCAGGGGCCTGGAACATCTGCCCT
>VZSG01000121.1:1608720-1652266 GCA_013398315.1 Nothoprocta pentlandii
GTGTGCAGGGGGGTTGGACTAGATGACCTCTGAGGTTCCTTCCAACCGTAAGGATACTGTGATTCTATGATTCCTCCTCAGCCAGATCACAGTTTCCATCTGGGGGCAAACAAGTCTGTCGCAGTGAGCTATTTTAACAACTGCCCTCTGGTTCTAGAGATCAGATTTATTTATTTTTTTAATGTCACCAATGAATCAGGGCGGGCTGATATTGGTATTATTCAGATCAACATCAGCAGGACGTGACAGAGCAGGAACGGAGGAGGAAGAGGAGGAGGAGGGCAGGAGAGGCCAGCTTTGAGGGAGGTGTGAACAGAAGGCTTTAAAACATGGTTAACGGGCATGTTGCTGGAAAAGCTGCATAAACAACAACTTCTGAGGAAAGGCCAAGAGAATAGCACTTCTGCTGCAGAAACTGGCCTCCAGCTCCAGCTGGAGAAAAGGGCCTGCTCGCGCCCAACCTGGGTCTGGGGTCCAGGGCCAAGCTCAGGCTATTTTGCCGCGAGGCAGTGGCTACCAGGAAACTCAAGAAGGGCAGGGGGAAAACACAGGCTTTGTTCTTGAACAGCAAATGGGAGAACGTGTTGACTTAACAACACAAAGTTCAAAAGTCGTTCTTTCCGCTTTCCAAACAGCTATTTCCCTGCTTTTATGGGCAGGAAGCTGCAGGCACAAGGAAACGCTGCTGCAACTCCACCTTTCCTTAGGCCCGGCTTACGTTTCAGGAAATGTAATCATGAAGCTCATGAGGACATGAGATCTGCTGCAGCTGATACACGTCTCAGGTGGAAGGAGAAGACAGTCTCCTAAAATTTTTCAAAGAGATTAAAAAAAAAAAAAAAGAAAAAGAAACTCAACACATTTGCTAATGTCAAAGACAACAGCTTGTTCACGGGGAAATCACACCCGCCCACACTAGGAGAAAGACTCCCAGAGGACAGGAAATACTAAAAAGATGGGTCAGCTTACAGGGGGCCATGAGATAACTCCGGGGGGGCGAAGGACAGTAGAATCAAAGTTCATTTTAATAGACAGCAAATTCCACAAAACAAAGCAACACAATAACTTCTAAATAGAATCTCCTAAAACATCACTCTTGATCTTTAGAATAGCTTTCTATTTGTTAAATTTAAATCACTAGGAAGAAGCTTGATGATTCAAGACAGAATCATCTGTCACAGGGGTGGGGGTGACCCCAAAATAAAACTAGCAACCTGACAGAAGCTCTAATTTGACAGAGGACAACAAAATGAAAGCATCAAAAAACCTGGCTGGAAACACAGCATTTACTTTATATACATGCATAAATATGTTACACATACAAATGTGTCTGCATGTATATTCGTGTGTGCATGTAAAGTTTGAACTCATGAAAACTGTCCATATTAGAAAACTATGCACACTCAGCATGCAGATTCCTACTTGTACTAGAAGCCATACACACGGCGGGATCAACATGGACAGATACCTAAGGGGGAATGTAGGGAGGAAGGGGCCATGCTCTTATCGTTGGTGGCCAGTGACAGGACAAGGGGCAATGGGTGTAAGTTGAAAAACAGGCAGTTCCATCTGCATGTGAGGAAGAACTTCTTCCCTGTGAGGGTGCCAGAGCCCTGGCACAGGCTGCCCAGGGAGGCTGTGGAGTCTCCTTCTCTGGAGATCTTCCCAACCCACCTGGATGCCGCCCTGTGCCCCGTGCTCTGGGTGTCCCTGCTGGAGCAGGGGGTTGGACTGGATGATCTCTAGGGGTCCCTTCCAAGCTCAACCATTCTGTGATTATGTGATTAAACACTTCAAGAAGCATTTGAAAATACGAAAACTCATCCGTGACTTCTGCCAAGCCCCAGGTGCCGTAGCTAGATCGGGCAGTGGACATCCCTCAGTTCTTCTACTGAGAATGTGCAACACAGGTAAACTTGCACAGCACTCTGAAGGCAATGGAAGACTGTAGAGAGCTATTTGCTTTTTAAACTCCATTTAGCATCCAGATAACAATCTTCATCTCACAGAGCTGTATTTGGAATGCTGAAAGTTAAGTAACACTGCAAAAACTGTCATCTTTACACAGAAGTTACAAGGTATCCTTGCGCTTCAGATAAAAGTTCTCTCGCTGGTAGAACCTGGTCCTTGATTACTAAGATAAATCAGCACAGTTATTCATCCTTATGAATTACGATTGCTCATTAGCAAACCCTACTGAAGCAAGCAGAGTTTCTCACGAAGGAGAGGCTCTATAAACATATCAAGGTGACACATGCTGATGTATGTGAGTGCATGCACACACAGGAAACACTGAACTAAAGGGAGAAGAAAAAAACATGTTTCACATCAAAGTGTTGAAACACTTGGACTTAAAGGGAGCTTACTACATGTTTTTAATGCAATGTTTTAATAATTCTAAGTGGAAGGAGCCAGCCACAGCCATCTGTGATATATATATTCAGGATTTCATGGGAAGAGCAGAGGTTTATAACCTCTTTAATCCAGGGAAACCCAAAGGATGCAAGTGAAGGTCCTCCCTGCACGTCTGCCCGGTGCAGGCCCCACCACCACCCCCGGCTGCTGCTCCTGCTGAGGGGCCACGCGGGTGCCCGGGGCTGCCACGGCCAAGAAACACTCACACCTTCCACCGACGTGAGTCACCCCGACTCAGTGACCGAGTCGTGCTCATCTCCCATCCCTGGGGTCTGTTCCCAACCACAGTCTGCTCTTCCTGACCACATGGAGCACCTACATCCAACCGGATCCTACGGTGCTTGGAATGGGAACCCCTGCGCGTAAACAGGGAGGCACACTGCTCTCAAGAAAGGCATGCTCTTGCTTCAGTTATTTCACTTGTTGCCAATCGAAGAGGAAATTGGTTCTCACCGCAGAAGTGCATCTTTTTTTTCAAACGTAATAATAACAACGCGTGGTAGATACGAGCAGACGCCTGCTGTAACAGATACTCTGTGACCGTGTGACGCTCCAGGAGGAGAGCAGGACACTGCGACTTCCAAGAGCAATCGAGTTCCAGCCCCCAGGCTACCTCGGGAACGGCCCTGACTCACACTTACCAAATGCAGATCTGCAGTTACCAAACACACCCCTATTTTTTCATGCATGCTCATAATCCGGACTCCTACCCCTTCTGCACTCTCCCTGCAAACTAAACTGCCTAAGAGAGTAACCTGTCAGTCCAGCTGGAGAGCATGGGGACAATCTGCAAACACTCCGCAAGCAGCAGGCTTAGCAAACCTTTATAAAAGGCCACACATAACTTGGTATTTTATAACATCCTAAACTCAAACGTGAGAATGCCGAGATGCCGGGTGCGGAGATAATGTTGCCTGGTTATCAGGAATGCTGGCAACAGGACACTAGAGCAGAGCATTCACATTTTGAACTTCTCTTTTTCATGACAAAACCTTCCAGCTGCTGCTGCTCGAGCCCAAAGAAGCCCTGTGCAGGCAGGGCTGCCCCTGCTCTCTCTCATGGCACGAGCTGTTTACAACACGACGCGTGTTCGTGGCCAGGGCCTCCCTGGGATTTGCTGTCCCGATCCAAACTGCTCCAGCGGCCTGTGCCTGGGGGCTCTGGAACTCAAAAATAATCGAGCACATCCAGTTTAGCAAGGTTGAAAACGAGGAGTTTTTATAAGGAAGAGGAGCCGGGAGAGCTCAGCAATGGTCATTTAGATTTAGCAATCCTGCAGTATACAATGCTCCTCCATATCCAAGCAAGCTGAGAAACTCTCAACATGCAGCTTTTGGCTTGGAAACCGGAGCCATGGAAAGGCTGTCGGGGGACACCTGGCCCCTGAAGAGGCCCCTGATTGACTTTCTGTGCAGCTGGCTCCTGGGGAAACACGGTATTTTCCACTTTCCACTCAAGTCAGGAATGAAGGGCCATGCAGATTTTGCTGAGAATACACACGCAATTTCCAGAGGAAGAGGTTTAATCTGGCAGCCTTTAATTAGATGCTTTGGGAGTAAAGTGCTAAGCTTTACTGAGAATGTGAATACTGGCACTAAGTAGGGGCTTTAGGCAAATCTCATTAGGAACATGGCCATGGCAAGTTCTTAAAAAGGCCTTCTAGTCGCAGGAATAGCCCTTATTCAAGAGTCAAACTGCAAATTACACCCGTAACTTGAAAGCAGACCAAGCAGAACACAACCCATCAGCTCTGTGGCTGAACCTAAGCACACAAACATGTATTGACACAAAGAGGACTGTCAAAATTGCTCAGTCACAGCAAAGGAAGGGATTATAGGGAGAGTTGTCCTGTCCATGGGAAAAATGCACCGCGAGAGGTTCCAGTCGCTGGGATTTGCCGAGTCCCGGCCCGTGCTGGAGAAGCGAGCGCAAGCAGGACCTCGCAGTGCGCTCGGCGGTCGCATTGGAACCACAGATCTCATCAACCCCAAGGCTTTAGTTGTTGTTGCTGCTGCTGCTGTTGTGTTTAACTGTTCAGACATGGGATTCTCGTTTGGGCGAGAGCACCTGCACAGGCTCCCGCGTTCCCACCTACCCAACGTGGAGCGGGTCTCACGCCCCTGTTCCCGGTGGATCTGGCCCCAGGCTGCGCAGCGCCCGGGCCAGGGGGCAGGAGGCCCTAGAGCAGCAGCCGGACACGCGCGGGACAGCGGGCACCGGGACACACGCGGGACAGCGGGCACCGGGACACACGCGGGACAGCGGGCACCTCTTGCCCTGCACGCGGACCTGCCGCGCTCCCAGAGCCGCTGGCCCACCTGCCTTCAAAGGCAGCCTGAGAAACCCACAGAGGAAATAACCAGAGCTGCCAGTCACGGGAAGCTGGAAATCCCTCTCCCAGAACCCCCCAGAACCTCTGCTCTATTTCTCTGCTCTTGCCCGGGCACCCGCCACACAAGATATTGCTCCAACTGACCTTCCCTTTGACTTCCAGTCAGTCCCTGCGTTCCGTTTGCAGCTCAGAATGGGATCAACATCACAGCAGTTGGAGAGGAAGGTGCGAGCGGGGAAGCAGCTTTGTTGGGAAAGGCCGGGCTGTCCCGCACTGGCAGCCCCAGCACAAAGCTGGGACAAGCAGCCCCGGCGGCTGCGATCCAGCCAGGCCACTGTTCCACACCAGGAGCAGCAGCAGCCACCCGCCTGACGTGAGGAGATGCCGCTGATGAGCTGCTATTGGAAAGCCTTTCACAAACGCTCTGGGAAACACCACGGGGAAAAAAAATCCACGCTAAAAACATTCATTTTTCTTTTAAAACAAACTTTGAGTACTGCGCAGGAAAAATGATGGCTTTATGCCATATACTCAGTAATAAAAAGGGGAGAGGCTCATCAGGATTAGCATCAAACGCTCAGTGCAGCACACGAGGCAAAAGCTCTGTGGGAGGGATGCTGGCAAGAAGTAATATAATTAAAAAGCACGGTTTAACCCAGAGAGACAGAAGGAGGAATAACTCTG
This sequence comes from Nothoprocta pentlandii, assembly GCA_013398315.1. Lineage (NCBI taxonomy): Eukaryota > Metazoa > Chordata > Aves > Tinamiformes > Tinamidae > Nothoprocta > Nothoprocta pentlandii. The sequence continues at coordinate 1,614,152 of VZSG01000121.1, forward strand.
GCACTTCCAAACTAGTGACAACCCAACTTAGTCATTCAATTTAAAAGAAAAACAAACACTCACTTTATTGTGGGCATCTCTACCAAAAATTACTTTAGGATGGGGAAAGCCCAATCCAGAAATCAAGTTCTGTGGAGCCAGGACTCATCAAAAAATATATATATATGCATATATATATACACACACACACACACACACTTATATGAAGGCCAAGATATTTTCAGATTAGAACAGCTACACATTACACAACCACACCCTGGTTTACAAATATATACACATATACTTTTATATACATATATATACAGACCTAACCAAGTATTTCTTAAAATAGACCACAACATACCTCACTGTTTCAACCAGGTATTTTTCAGGGGCTCCCTTGCAGGAAGAGGCTGTTGCTGCACAGGCAGTGCTGTGACAGGAACACTGCACTCGGGCTGCTCTGCGGGGTTCCTGCTCCCATAGCTGCTCCGGGCTCCGCAGAGCCTCCACAGGCAACCTCTGCTCCAAGGCTCCGCTCCAAGGCAAGCACCCCGCTCCACTCCCCCGCTCCAAGGCTCCGCTCCAAGGTGGGCGCCCCGCTCTGCTCTCCCGTTTCAGCCTGACACACACGGCGGCCGCCACCTGGACCCCTGGCTGGGCCATCCCGCTCTTCCCTCTTCTGTTTCAGTTTCGGGAACAATTTGTCACTGCAGCTCTTGAATCTGAAGTCAGATTCGGACAGTAATAGCCAGACTAATATAAATAAGTCGGATTAACAGTAATGTGTATTTAACAGTAATGGCTTTGCTACTAAAAGCACCCTCAACTTGTTTCAGGGTTCGGTCAGAAGGCCCAGGGAGGAGTGAGTTTCACAGGTTCTCTCCCGTGCTGCCAAGGAGAAGCGGGTTCTTAGGGAAACATTTTGGAGACTGCCAGGGCAGAGGGGCCAGCCCCAATGCCCACCACAGGACAGAGCTCTGCGCCCAGCATCACAGGCACCGCAAGTGGCTGCACAGACCCCAGCCCTTGCTTCAGCCCAGGAGCCAAACGGGAACTTTCTTTCAGCTGAGGTTCCTTATGGCAGCTCAAGGGAGACCTGCAAGTACCCTACACTCGGGGAATGTGAGAGCATGTGTCTGGTCTGGGCAAAATAAGGAGCAAGAACTGCTTCTTCCATTAACAGCCTTCATGGGGGACAGCTCTGTGTTCCCAAAATCTGCCACTCCACTGGGATGAGCATGAGCAGCGGCTTCCAGAGGAACCACTTCTGGCAAAAACAAGTAGAAACGTAGGAAGCCCACAACACATACAAAAAATATATGTGTCCACAACACATATGGCCCTACCTAAGTGGAGACAGCAAAGAGAGACCTTAAAGAAACACCAGTCAAATTGCCATCCCTTGCTGCGAGGGAGGGAGAAAAACACCGTAAGGATAAATGACAGCATGGGCGGATCCCAGCTGCCACCGCCCGGTCAAGGCTTCCCAACCACGTCCTGGTTCCTGGGGTAACGAGATACTGCAGGGACCCAACACGCCGGGATGCCCTTCCTGGGCAGACCGAAAGCAGCAGCTGGAACAGCGCCTGTGCTCTAGGAAAGGACGGAAGGACCAAGGAAGGACCCAAGCCTGGCTGTGCAAGCACCGAAACCTGACTTGGGCTATGATCTGCAGTCAGTTCTTCATGTATTGATATATATACACATATACTCTCTATATGTGTATACACACACACACATATTTTATATACATATCTATAGCCTGCACTTAGTCAGCAGAGTTCACTGCCTTCCTGCAAGGCAGGCATTCCCCTCCCTGATATGAGCACTGGTAAGAAAAGCCAGTGCAGATCCTGCAATGTTATATGGTGTATGCTAACATACATAAGACTCTGTAAAAACCCTTTTGGATATTTGTCATTTACGGCAATTCCCTAACTTGAGTGATAAAAATAATTTTACGGGTAGAGGCAAAGAGCACCACAGAAAAACAAAAATGAAAGAAACTCGTCTTTGCTCATTTTTTTCCAGAAATTACCATCAATAAGGAGGATGTAGGGAAAAATACTTGTTTGAAAGTACCATGGGAATAAGAACCGCCTCAAGGATCCCACCATCTGTTGCAGTTTATACCAGAGACCTATTTTAAACACTCCCTCCCGCCAGGCACGCTGCTGCTCTCGGGCCCTCGTCTGATCCGGGAATTCGGCCTTGAGGAGCAAGGATTCCCGCTGCGCCCCATGGAGTCAAAGGGAGGCCACAAGAGTTCCTGCCTCCTCCAGGCCACGAGCAGCCCTCAGCATGTGTAGGCTCTGCCCTTGCCCTGATTTTGCCCCTACCCCAGGCTGGGACAAGCCCAGAGGAGCTGGATCACCACCAATCCACCCTGGAGGCCCGTGAGGGAGCCGTGCCGAGGGCTCACACCGCTCCGAGCCCGCCACGGGGCACCCCAGCCGGGCAGAAGAGGAAACCCAAGCTCCGCGTCTCGCTGTTCAGAGCCACCCTCAGCGCAGCCGGCTCCGCTGACTCCGCTGATCCGGGGACTCAGAGCAGGGTCAAACCCGCTCGACCTGAGGACACACGAGTCGAACCCATGGGGCAGCACCGTGAAGGAGACGAGGCTCCTGCCACCTCTCGGTGAGGAAAGCAGCAAATGAATACAACAGCCCACCAAGTCCAGTGGCCTCCTGGACCACTGGACTTCACACTTCACTGGACTTCACACTTCTGAAAGCCAGATCGTGTGGGAGTGAAACAGCTCATCGCCTGTGGGGATAGAAGGAGCTGTGATGGATGGGGCTCACCCACTCAACAAGGAGACGCCCCTGGGGAGCCAGGCAAATCTTGGCACTTGGGGTGAAGGAAGCAGCTCCGGGGGGGGGGGGGGAGCGAGGGGGGAAGCGGGTCCATGGCTGCTGTCTGCCAGGCAAGAGAGGTGGCTCCACTGTGGGTCACACAGGCAGGTGAGCTGCAGATCCACCCAGGCTGAGTCACCGCCACAGGATGGGATGGGACGGGATGGGATGGGCGGCTGGAGCAGGACAGGCATCCATGACATGACACAGGCGGAAGTGCTCACATGGAGCGGAACGAGACATGGGGCTGGCTCAAGCACCTGGGAACAAATGCTGGGCAGTCCAGGACCTGCAGATGCTTCTCCCCAGTTCGGTTCAAGGACCTTCGAGCTTGAAGTGCTACCTTCCCGATTTCAGGCTCCCTGGGATACAGGGCCAGGTCCTCGCTGCCCGCCCTGCTGACCGGTTCTGCCCTGTCCCTCCGGCGGCAGCGGCTGCCTCTGCCCCCGGGCACACGCAGGGAGGCGGCTACGGCAGCCTGCAGAGCCACGGCAGCTCCTCCTTGCCCTGGGGAGGATTCGCACTGCCTGACAAGGGGAGAAAAGGAAAAGCAGAAAAGGAAGGGCTGACTCCAGCTTGTCAGCAGCTGGTAGGGAGGCAGCAGGGCTTGCGCAGTCCCAGCCCTACTGCACGTCAGGTGAAAAGAAATGCAGGGGCAGCCAAGCCTGGTGACTTAGGGGCACTGGGAAAACATGGCACGGTTGATTGCCACTAACTGATGAGGATGGAGATGGCTCTTGCCTCACTTCTCACGGAAGCCACGTGCAACAACCACAGAAATGCTCTTCTACAGCTGTACAAGCAAACGGCATTGAAGGCGCATGGCACAAGGATCAGAAAGCTGGAGCTTCCGTGAGAAGTGAGGTTTTTCTGAGAGAGAAGTGCACGTGAATTCATCCAGAGCTCCCAAAGCCCCTCCTGCAGGTCCAGTAGCTGCTCAGGGCCATCAGCTGTCACTGGGAGCCTCCAGGCAGGGGGTTCCCGCTGCGACACCCAGGGCCGGGCTCCCACAGAGCAGCGCTGCCCAGGGCGGTCCCTTTCGCCGAGAGGTCCCTGGCACCACTGCTAAGGCTCCCGAGGAAGGGCGCTCGCTGAAGAACGGCCGGCACAAGTGCTACACTGGGGCGCACACAGCTCAGAGGCTGCTTCCAAATTAGCTTTCATTGCAACACCGTCTTCCACCAGGGAGAATATGGAAAAAGCTTTTTGGAACTTGAAGAACTTGAGGCCTGATTTTCATAAGAGCTTGCAGTTGTCATCAGCTTCTGAAGGTGGAGGACCACAGAGTTACACTAAAGATTAAAAGCATCCTTTAATCCCTTCCATAGGAGCCAAACCAGTAACAACACAACTTATTTGCACAGTACTAAGTTCAGAAGGACTATGAATTTCTAAGTTCATCCTTAAAATCCAGTCTTGATGTCTAAAGGGTGGTTAGACCTCAACAATAAGACAAGGTTACTTTCTTATTAGGTGCCATTTGCACTGGCAAACGTGAATCACAAACACAGGGAAAACACTACGTGGTAGCTGTGTCTTGTGTTTTTGTGATTTCAAATGAAAACGATTTCTGGCCATCTACAACATTACCAATGCGCAGTTCAATTCTCCTAAAACAATTTCTTTCAGCCTGACATTAAAGACTAGCCACCGAGCAGATTGATAGCACTTGCAAGAATCAATTTTCTTTCTTATGAGATGACTTTAATGGAGCCATTAAGTCCCTATAATAGAATATCAATTCAGACTTCAAGGGAATTCACCTTTCAAAGAGAAACACTCGGCCATTAAACCTTTCCAGAAGGAAACTAATGCCTTCAGACTTGCTGTGCATCCCAGTGAATACTTCCCAAAGTAGTGGGGAACTATTCCCAGTGAATACTTCCCAAAAGCAAATAATTCAAAACTGAAGCTCCAATTTATTAATGCTCAAACTTAAGAACAGCAGGCAGTACTACATGCTGTCAAACATGACTTGAAGCCACCATTTGAAAAGTAATTTGATTTTTTTTTTTTTTTTTTTTAGCATTGCATAGTCAATGTGATGCCCTAGGGAGCAGAGGGGAGCCTGGGGTTAACGTGGATAACGGAAAGCGAGGGGAAACTCTTCAATGGGGTGGTTGACTTCAGTAGGTTGGACTACAGCGATTGCCACATCGTCAAGCACCCTAAAACACTGTTTCTGGGTTTTTGCTGTTTCTTAAAAGCAAAACATTAACAGAATGGGAAAGGCAGCATGTCCTGATTTTCACCAGAATCCTTAACCCAGCTGTGTGCTCTGAGCAGAGCCTTATTCCACTGAGGGCTACCTGATCAAATTAATAAGCCAAAACCTCAGCATACGCAGGTAAAACCTAAAGGTCAGGTCTCGAAAGGGATTCAGTTCTCCCGTGCCGCTTCCAGGGGTTCCGAGAGCAGCAGCGAACCTCAAAGCAGCCACACGTCCCCTGGAACAGGAGTGGCACAGACCATGCCTGATGCCGGAGCGCAGCCGCGCACGGGACACGGACACAGGCAGGTCGAGCCGCGGAGTGAATCCACCTCCGCTGCAGCCAGGGGCAGCGGCCGCCTCGGGCACGCGGGCGGCACCTCCGAGGAGACGCCGTCCGACCGGCGGGAAAAGGCTGCCTGAAGCGCCACGAATGCCCCGCGCCCGGCACGGTACCACAGGGATCGGTTCTGGGAGCTGCAAAACCCTGATACGCTCCCTCAGGGAGGGCCGTGCTCCGTGGATATAAACACGGGCTCACACACCCAGCCTTTGACAGGTAACGTCAGAAACGGCTGCTGGAAACAAACCACGGGACACGCTCACCCCATGAGGACTCCAGAGGCATGGAGCTGCAAGCACCTCACGGCCCTTCCGCATTCAGAAGTGGTATTTCCTTTATTGAGCTTTCTAATCTGACTTAATGCTCAAATTTCCTATTGTGCTTCATGCACTTGCCATAAATTATTTGTTTATAGCCCATTCCACCAAACTCTTCTTAGGCAAATGGTCGGTTTTGACAACAAAGCAGCATGTCCTTACTGCAAAAGGAAGCATGATCATAAGGGAAAGTGTGCGGAGAACACTGGCATTCAGCTCGACAGCAAGCTTGAATATTCTGTTACTCCATTGAAAACCACCTTCCTGCTTTAAGGTATTTTACTGATACTTCCAAGACTTTGAAGTCTCTGAAGTTTAGCAAAACCTTAGAGTACAATAAAAACAAGGTAAGAATTTCACACACTTCTGATCAACTTGCTGCTAAGATCAAACATCTCCCATCCTTGCTGGGCCATGCAAATGCAATCAGGCTTTCACAATTACAAAGAACCTAAAGGGGGTTTCCAAAGATTAAGGTCATAAAAGCAGTAAAGGAAAAGTGGCAACCTTTGTGCCCATGAATGGTCTCTATTGCGTATGAGTAGGTCATAAACGCACTTCATATCAACAAACCTTCCCCTTTCCCCCTTAAAATACAGGCAATTGCATCAAATGGAAGGACATTCTGCGTATTTGTTTATAAGCCACAAGGTCCTCAGCTGGGACCTTCTCACATCAGTTGCCCAGCTAAAAATAAAAATAAAAATAAAAATAAAAATAAAAATAAAAATAAAAATAAAAATAAAAATAAAAATAAAAATAAAAATAAAAATAAAAATAAAAATAAAAAAGTGCGTCTATGTCATGGGTGATAAAGTTTAGTTAGGTCACACAATTGAAAAAAAAAAGACTGGAAAAGATTAATGTGATGAAGATGAAGACAGATTTGATTCGTTTTTCCTAATGGAAGATTTTCTAGGCTTTGCTCCGTCTGGAGGTAGGCAGCCCGGCAAAGAGCCTTTTGGCTTCTGCCATATACGGGGGAAAGGGCCTGCGTGCAGGTTCACGGCAAGAGTTTGAGGGCTATTCAACACGTTGAAGTTGTTACTGAGAACTAACTTTACAGAAGGGAGACTGTTTGTGTGTGTGTTTGTTAAAAAGCACAACAAAAACAAGTTTTGCTCAGTGAATTAATGTTACCTCGAAGGGTAAATATGACAGGTCACCTTCAAAAGGAGTAAGTCATATCATTAACATAGAACATTTTCAAATTAAAAGAAAACAGAAAGGCATCACCTAGGCTCAGGGTGAGAAAACAAACAGGAACTGAAGAACCAGACCTCCCTGAAAGGGCGGTTTTCAGGTGCGTATCCTTTGCAGGGCAGGGAGAGAGGATCTGCAGCAGATCTGCGTCTGCTGAGCAGCCCCGCGCGTTCTGCCGCGCAGAGCAGTGACGGCTCGAGGTGAGCGCTGCAGCCGCGCGGGCGCCCGGGCACCTGCCCGAGCTCAGGCCAGGAGCAGAGGCTCTCACAAGCAGCCAAGGCTGCCACAGCAAACACTTCCCCACAAGGGTCCTGCACTCACCCTCCAGCCACCAGTTAAAGGGCGCGTTTTTACCCGCACAAAGGCCACGCAGAACCGCAGCTGGCGGGCGGCAGCTTTACGAGCTGCAGTCACTCACTGCCACGCATTATCACTGCACAGCAACAGCCAGGCTCCAAGTGCTGCCGCACTCGGTATGAGCTTCACGTACTCCAGCTTAAAATCCCCCTGCTCCTATATGTACTTTTGGAACGGTTCTGTGTCCTGAAGGCTGCCGGGGAGCCAGCCAGGCTCTAGCCGGCCACATTCTCGTAAGAGCAGCTGCAGGGCCAGCCTCAAACTGCCCGTGCGAGCACCTCTTTTCACCGGGCCAAGGGAGGCGAGTGGCTAACACCCATCCAGGTTGCAGACTAGCAAGGACGGGCTACCATCCAACAACCGGCCCGTCGCAGATCGTCCAGGGAACAGCAGCCAAGAGGGATTTAGTTTAATGATTAGGCAGCACAGGCTCGCCCAGCAGACGCTTGCTAAGTGCTATTAGAGAGCATGTCCCAAAGGCAGACGCCTTGGTGCACAGCACGGTGGGATCTGGGCCGCTTCCTGACCTCTCTAGGCGTCGCAGATCCCAAGGAAGCCCTTTAACAGTACATAGAATAATACAGGCTGAACTGATGGCATCGGCTCAAAGCCGGCCCAGCCAGTCCTGACAAGCAAATAAAACAAAGCAGGCGGTGGAGGAAAAGATGGCAAAACAAACCCGAGCAACCCCCCGAGGGCACAGGCTGCTGCCCTCGGTGCTGCCAGGTTCCTTCTCCTGGCACCGCCCGGCACCAGCCTGGCCGAGTTCAAGTGTCCTCCAGGGCCAGGCCCCAGACGACACTGCGCCTGTTCCGGGAGCTCTGCGCCCTCCTGCCCACAGCTCCTCGGCCCTCTGCACCTCACACCCAACAGGGCCCTGCGTCCTGCTGCCCAGCCCCGAGCAGGAGCCCCAACCAGCCCGCAGGAAATGCAGAGTCGTGGGAGCCTCCTCCAGCTGCGGAAGCCTCCTCCAGCTGTGTGTCCTTCACCCAGCAGGAATCCAGGAATCTCCCTGGACTCGCCCCGCCCTCCCAAGCAGCTCGGGTAGCACAGCTGCCCTTCCACAAGGCATCGCGTTCACCTTTCCAAAGCCCTGGTAGCAAAGCCCCGGCCAGGCCTCCCTGTTAGTGCTGGCACGTCATGGCAGCTTAGGATGTGCATGCTCAAACAGAGCCATTCTGCACATTTTATTATTTTTCTCACACTGACAGCACATATGATTTTAGGGTAACTCACAATGCTGCCTAGACCAGGACAACTCTACTGAGCCCCCTCCTGCCTCTCATCTCCAGTCTCAGAGTAAGCGACGCTGCCTCAGGGCTTGGCCAGGAGCTTAACGGGTGCCACTCGCCCGCTCTGAAACGAGCAGGACACACGATTGAACAGCCAAGACACTCACTGATCCCCATCTAACAATCAGACAGAAGTACAAGGAGCACAAAGCCAGTCTTCTCCCTTTTCAGCAGTCCAACAGGAAATAGGATCTCCTGTGAGGAAGAGCCTTCTCTCCTCCTGCTCCTCTCTCCTTCATTGACATTTCTCCTATGCCTTCCATCCACTCACTAAGAACAAACTGTATTTTTTTGCCCTTGAGCAACCACGGCGCTCCCAAAGCTGCCCACGTTCACACTTGTGAAGACAGCACTGATCACCTGCCATGATCAACAAAAGTCTCAAACGACAAGAGGGAACCCACAGGCAGTGACTACCGCAGGCTAGCTGGTGGCTCCAGCTGTAAAACCTCTGCATGGCGCAGTGTGGAGATAAATATGATATGCCAAAGATACGTTTCAAACCAACGATATGTTGGTCAAGCAGAATAAAGTCTCCCAGCCTCCCACCCAAACCAGGAAGCAGAAGCACCTACTTGCCGTTCTCAAAGACAAACAAAAGCAAGAGACTATTTATAGGCTTATGACTGCAATGGAAATTTTTATAATTTCTTGATACTGAAGCTATTCAAGGCACAGGAAAGAGTGAAGCTATTTTAAATGTCATGCCACACCAAAAAAATTGTTTGAATGTATTTAAAACATTGCCCTCCGTTCTAATCTTTGAATGGATGAACTGACTTATAAAACCTGTTGAGGGAACAATCAAGTGACGAACAGAAGAGGAAAAAGTGTGAGAAATACAGTAATATATTGATTTTTTAAATCAAAAGTCTGTAAATCCAAGGTTTACCCTGCAACCCTATTGGGTGTGCTCCCTCCCATCACATCCTGAAGCGGGAACTCCTTTTTTCCATGCAGTGAACTCCGCTGCTTTGCCTGTGCTCGTGTCCTTTCAGTACCGTTATTCAGGGAAGAGAACAGATAAACGGTACGGGAATAAAGCACCACGGAGGGCCCCATGGCAGCATCTCCATGGAGCGAGCGGCCAGGAAGGCCGCCCAAAGCTCCCGAGGCTTTGTGGCCCGGCCTCCCCACCGTGGCACCCCTGGGTGCTGCGGCACCCCTGGGTGCTGCTCCTCACGCGGCGCTGGGGCAGCGGAGCTGCCCGACCGGGAGCTGCCCTCACACCCGGCCTCGGTGCTGCACGAGAGCCAGCCCCGCTGCTCACACGCTCCCAAGAGCTGCAGCGTCCGCACGTGGAAGCTGCCAGGGCCCGGCCCGCTCCCTCACTTGTTCCTCGTGGCCAGTGGGATAAATCTGGGACGCGGAAGGGCTGGCCACGCGCCGCACAGCTCATCCAGACACAAACACGCACGCTGAGTGGCAGCAAGCTAGTGTTTTGGCCCCAGCCACATTGCGGGGCCAACACGGGCGGGCAGCACCAGGCTTGTGGTCACCAAGCAGGCTGCCTACGGACACTGCAGCTGGAACAGAGGCGACACACGGCACAGTGACAGGCTGAGGAAAGCACTCTAACACTGAGAAGCACTCTAACAACTAAGGGGTATAACAACTTATCTCACATTTAGGAGTTTGGGGAAACATAGACCATGCAGAAACCAGAGGGGCGAGGGGGACAAAGTAAGCACTGCCCAGGGATGTTGTTTTGGCTCATGCTTGAGAGTAAATGGGCTCAAATTGTGGCTCTAAGCTGCAGTGGGTCATTCCCAACATACTTCAACCCTTTTTTCTCTGGCTTGTTTGGGGGTGGTTTTGAGTATTACAAACAGTCAGATAAAAGGAATACAAAAGTCCTGGATTCGTACAGAAAGGTAAAATTGAGGTTCACTTGGCAGCACACGCTTAGGGAGCAGGGCAGAGCAAGAAGGGATCTCTGGAAGTGCCAGAAACACTGCTCCATCCTCGCTCCCGGGAGCGGCACCGCATTCCCGCTGGCTGTGCTCAGCACGTTGCTTCGCGTGACACCTCAGACCAACAAGACAAGGAAATGCCAACGCCAGGGCTAGCGGCGCTGCCTCTCACAACACTGCTTGGCTGTCTTCTGTCTCTGCCTCAATTACCACCATATGTGCAACTATCTGCTGAGAGATGGCCTCTTCCTCGGTATCTTCAAGATCTCTCTCTCCAAAGATCAAAAACAGTCTATTACTTACAGAAGCAGGGGGTTAAATCCCAACATAACACATGGAGCCCCTATCCTGAGTTCTTCGCACACTGCATTATCCTGCTGTAAAAATGTGACAGGTTTTATTGCACATTACAAGATGTTTCTCATGCCAGCCATAAAGGCCTAGAGCCAACCGTGCTCGTTGCAACCCAGAGCACTCGAGGTAAATTCGAACAGCAGCAGCAGGGCAGCATCTTAGCAGCTTTGGCACTTGCTTCCCGCAGCTGCCTCCCAAGCTGCATGGAGCTGTGACTCCCCAGGAAGCTCTCCAGGCCCCCCATCAACTTGGGCTGTCAAAACAAAATCATCAGGTTTCTGTTCTTTTTTATCGCAACACCAGGCTGCTTTTACAGAACATGTAATTTTATCAGCTTGCAATACAAGCACCTACTTCACTGAACGTCTATTATCTTCACGTGTCAAAACTACATCTTCATATTCCAGTGGTAACTAGAACTTTACAAATGCCTCAGGGGAAAAAAATCACAAATCATTAAAATCAAATATGCTTTGAAGAGTATTTGGGGTCTGTTTCTGGCGGTGGGGAAACACGTTCCTTTTATTTTTTTAATTAAATCAGCTGTGAGTTTTAAACTTCAGAGCACCCAAAACTACTTTGATGTTTCACTTCATATAACTATCAACCTTTTAGCACAGCATAAACAATCATGTTCCCCCATCTTGAGATAAGCTTCATACCAAGGGAACATGTAACTGAATCAAAAGCAGCTGTCAACCTAGACAGCGCTGTCAACTCTATGTGCAAAACAAAATAACCTGTGAAATAATTCTACCTACATCTAATTATAAAAAAAAAAAAAAAAAAAAAAAAAAAAAAAAAAAAAAAAAAAAAAAAAAAAAAAAAAAAAAAAAAAAAAAAAAAAAAAAAAAAAAATTACTGGGCAGATGTGTGCTGCAATAGGAAACATACAGAAAGGCATTTCATAATTTCTGTGCTATGTGAATAATCCAGAACTTTGGTTTTGACATCTGTCCTAGGGCATGTCCCGGGGCTGGGAGCAAAAGAAGCACTGGAAGAGCAGCCTGGGGAGCCAAAACGCCCAATGTCTTCCCACAATCCTTACGTAGGAGTGTTAGGAGAGTCCCTGAAGTTTCAAAAGTGTCAGCGCTCTCAAGGTAAAGCATTAAGAGAAGAAAATAAAGTCTTTTCTAGAATTTAACTCAGCTACTGAAATATTCAAATAAAAAGTAAAAACAAAAAACCACCCCACACCTTTGCCCACTGCTGCCATTAAGTCATACGGTTAACGGCAACTGGAGAACAAGCCAGACTCCCCATGGGAACAGGCCAAAACACAAGGGTGCTGCCAATAATTCCCATGTCTGTTCCCAAATTCATTGCGGGCACAGGGGAGTGCAAAGCGTTTTGTGACACAACACGGGACCCACTTGCCAGGAATGCGGGCGCAGTGGTGGGACGCAGGAGCCACGGGGCTGGAGCAGCAGCCCCCCTGCCACTACAGGATCAAGGCTACTATAAACATGCTACGATTTAGTAATCAAAAGAGAGGAGAACCTGATGAAACACGCTGGATCGGGAAGCAAAGGACTTCGTATCTGACTTCCAGTGCCTTAAAAGGTGTCCCTGGTTTTGCTTGTCCTTTAAGTTGACATTTAGTTGGGATAATGTTGCGGACACTCTGAGTGGGTTTAGAATGGAAGAATTTAAGATGGACCTGGGAATTTAAAAGCTCACTATCCTGAGTGCATGAGCTGTCACTGCAATGAGCATTTTACTGAAATGAGAATTAAAAACCAGGCTGACAAAACGCCTGAGATGCCCCAGCCAAATCCACCCCACCCTCCGCACGGCAGCAGAGCTAGGGGCCGGTGGTGATGGAGGCATTCTCCTGGCATTCACTTTTCATCTCTAATGATACAGTCTATTGAACATTCTTTTTAAGCATACGAGTTGAAACTACAGCATGGAATTAAAAAATTCACTGAAATTAAATAATTTCAAAAATATCTACGCTATCACACTTAAGTTAAAACGTGGTAGTCAAGGCACTCTGAAGTTTGCCAACGTTATTCTTTATAAAACGAGGACACAAATACATGACCAAAAAGAGTTCAAAGAAGTAGATCATATGGTCAGCTGAACACCAATACCTTTTTTCAGACTATAAAAACAAACTGGTTCTCACGAAGGCCAGAAGTCAGCCCCCAAGCAATGCTTTAGAGCAGACATAGATGGTATTAGACTCATCAGCAATCCTGGCATAAAGCACATCAGTGCAAAGCAGACTCAAACCCCAAAGGATAGAGCAGGTTCTCAGGTGGCGAGGACCTTGAAGAAGGAACACGCGGGTACGTCAATAATGCAGCCAGAATGGAAATGTCGGGAGAGACTCACAACACAAATGGAGATACAAGGCAACTTAAGAAAGGCAATTATTCATCTTTAGATTAAAAGGGAACAGAAAAACATTGTCAAAAATTATGTGGTGATCTAATTCAGAGGTTTATCTGACTGCTGTCCAGAAGCACTGTCTCCTCAGAGCGTGCAGAGTTCAGTCTCTTTTCTGGACACTACACTGAATTAAAAGATAAATATAGCATTGAACTGGTTCAGGACGTGTTGCTTTCCCCTGCAGATAACTAAGCCACATTACTGAGCAGAAATAGATGCAGTGCTCAAACTGCCTGATGGTCGCCCCACACCAGTATCTCATCTAGCTACTCTGCATCCATCAACTCAGATCCTCAGAGAAGTAATTTTCAGGACAGAAAGAGAAGATTAAGACCTCAGCCACGATCATTAGCCATCAGCCTAAGTTACACGTTATTTAAAGGGGAAAATGGTGTACTCTTATTTTAACAACTACAGGACCCTACAGATCGAGCTAAAGGCTGTGGGGATTTGGCTTATTTTAACCTGACCTGCTAACTCACGCAAGAACTACAAACTGTTCTCTTTATTAGATTTCATATTAAACTTAGCACAAAGACACTCACATACACAAAACAAGATTTCAGAGTTCGTTCAAGCTTACAGCTTACACAGACACTGTATTTAAAAAAAAAAAAAAAGAAGAAAAACAACATATTATTTTAGGCTCTCTCCAGGTTGGGAATGTTATGACATGGGCAAGATTTCTTTAATGAAAGATTAAGCTCCCCTTTAAAAAGCATAATTGTCTTCTGCTGATTATATAGGAGTCTGGTTTTACTGTTGGCATGAGGTTGCCTGCACAAGTGATGTTCCCATGCTCAGGCACCTGGTAATTCTTCCAGGCCCAACATCCCAACATTTGCATGTGGGCACCTGATGCAACAACTGCTCCAAGGATGAACAACTAACTAAATTGTCCATCACCGCACAGGACATCAGACAACGCAGATATGGAGAGGCCACTCTTTGGGCTGCACACACAGCAGAGCAAACGCAACGCCTTGTCTTTGAGGAGCTCACATTGGAAGGAGGAGGATGGTTTGTGCCGCAGATCCGCTCTCCGTCTGCAAGGAGGTCTTTCCTGCACTTCACCAGCACCCACCGCAGTTCACTCTGATTTGCTCCCAGAGGCAGACAAGTGACCCACGTGTCCCCCTGCAAGGAACACAGCCTGGCTAAGCAAAAGCCCCCCTCCCTCCTCCTCTCTTCCCTACCGGAAGCACCACCCGTCTCCAGCTGCCAGGACAGCACCTGGAGGAGCCGGGGCTTGTAGCACGTTCGGGAGCGCAGCCCACTGTGACATTTGTCTCCTTTTTCCCTCCCAAAGCCACAGCCAGGGACAGTCAAGTCTCCCATTTTCCAAGACACGACCACCAACCTTCCAGTCTCCTCTGCTGGGCAGAGACGTGCCAGCTCCCATTCGGGGCACGCTGACATTTTTAGTGCAGTTACTGCAGCGTACAGGGCTTTACCAGGTGCCTCTCAAACAGGCCACAAAGACATTTTGTAATTAAATAATTGGTTCGGGAGAAAATGGTTTCCAGAATCCTCACTTATGTGTCTGTAAGCAAAGACGTGACCTCAACGCGCTGGTGAAGGCGCTGAGAAGCCCCCCACAACACAGGTTGCTCTTCATCACAAAGGCTTTCAGCCACTCCTGCAGTGACCACAGACCTAATCTGTCCCAAACTGTTCTTCGTTGTTCTTCAAAAGCAATAAGCCAAAATTGTGAGATAGTCTCCTTCAGTGGCAGCAGGGCTGAGTTATTAAATAAATAATCATCATCTTCAGTTACCACAGAACTTGATCTTCAATCAGGCTTAGTGCTAAGCAGGCTTTAAACTTGATCTTCAATTTCCATCACCGAAACGATGAAACCTAATGAGGTTTCAGAGAGAGAGTATTGATTGGGCACAGGAGATAGGCAATACAGGCATCAGCACCCCGAGCACAAGCACAGCACAGTTAGGCTCTTCATCCACGTACCTGCGCACACCTAAGATCAGCTAAAGGACAGAAACGAGAGGCAGTGCTGCTTAATCTGCACACACCATTTCCCGTAATTACTTAGCGTGGACTCCTCAGGATCTCCTGGGTAAAGCAGAGAACCAGTCAGAGAATCCGACAACAAAACACACTAAGTACTCCTGAATAAGCAGCATTACTTTTAACACTCGCTGTCTCCTCCGAGAGGCACGTGAACTACAACTGCTTTTACTGTTCCTTTCCGGACAGCACAGTCCTCCCCAGGAAGGGACACAAATTCGTCTCCAGCACATGCACAGATGAATAACTAGAAGATCATCTTATTTACTACATAAATCACATGCGGTTACTTAACATAGCCAAATACACGTCTGCATAGGAGGTTCTCTCATCCCAACTGCCTGTAGTACTTCATCAACCTTGCAAAAGAACCAGGATGCCAAAGGAGAAAATGAGAGGGGCTGTTACTCATCTTAAGTCAATTACTGCCTCTCTTGGGTACAAAAATGGGTGTGCTTTATTACAGGCACCTAAAAGCATAAAACTTTAGCAATATAGTTAGGTCAGTGCTCTGCAGAAACTGGGCTATGTGGAAGCACCCTGCTCTAACTTCAGGCATAAGGAGGCATCTCCCTAAAGTCCACAAGACTTTCTAGTTTTAAGAACTTTGTAAATATGGAAGCACCACTACCTCTACCTTCAAGGAAAAGCCCAGAATTTACCAAAGAGTTTTGTCCCGGTGTGCACTGCCTGCTGAAGTCACCAGAGACTTAGCTTTCCAACCAAAAAAGAGTTTAACTACAGGATCTATCATCCCGATTTATCTCCTCCTGACACTTATGTTGCTTGGCTTAGCTTACAGATATCTTGCCACAGGCAGATGCTGCCCTACAGAACTCCTGTTTCATCTAAAATCCTCTGTTAATCAGTTTACCTTGAGCTGTTAATCCAATATCAATGTCACTGTTTTTTTAAAAAACAATGAGCAGTAATATGGAATTTGTTTTTACTTCAGTTTTTCTTTGTGTTTTTGTTCCTACAGTGGCTAAATATTAACCAGCAACTTCCTCTAAGATGGCTGCTCCAATGTTGCTCTTATTTCTGCTGTAGATTTGTGTATAAGTTATGACATTGGGTACTAATCCCCCCTCATTCCTTACAGAGCTTAAAAAGCCCCCCCAAAACTTACCCTGTTCAGATGATCCTGCGCTCACATGCTCTGTAAGGCATTTTTCTGAATTCCCCAGGCTCCTCAATCTAAACAAAACTCCTTGTGTCTTGCATGTAAATTCACATGAGAATAAACAAAACTCTATGTTTAAACATCTTGGACAACAAAATATATAGGTTCCTAATACCTTCTGCCATGAGTGGCAATTATAAGCTCCAATAGTTCTGTCTTTTTGCCTCCTTCTAAGCTCTATCTGTGCGCTTGGATAAAGCCCACAGGATTATCCCAAACTCAATTACATTATTGAAACTTAAGTCTCAAAACAGCCTTACATATTAGGTACTTTGACAGAATTTAGGACTTTAACAGAAATAAGTTTAGCTACTGTACTCCAAAGACCCCAAACGTGACTCAGTCTTTTTCTCCCCAGCAAAACAAAAAGAGCAAGAAATATTAATGATTATTTGGTCATCAGGTGAACCTCGATAACAAAGTCAGTGCCAAAGCTCCAAAAATCTCACGGTAATGGTGAAACGACTGCCTGAAACAAACCTAATACCCTGTAACACAGCAGACTACAGGATAAAGTGAAAAGATAAAGAGTTAATAATTACCTAGTCTGAGTGTTGCCTGCCAGTGCTGCTGCACTCACGGCACTTAAATTGCTGAACATTAACAATACTTGTTAGACATCTTAGCGACTTAACACTTCTTGGGACAGGACATTAAGCCACCTCTTGCAAAGGGTGGATTAATTTTTGCCTTTGTAGTTTTCATCTCATACATAGGACATGAGCTTGGCTGTTAGATAAGCCCCCGAAATACAAACCTGTGATTATCAGAACAGGTTGTGGTGGTCACAACTGATTTGCACTCACTTATGGTCAGTGCAGACCAGGTTGTTGTTTCCCTCTGTAGGAGGGCATAAACCCTGTCTCACCTTGGGAGGCGATTCCGCACTCCAGTTAAGAGTCCTGCTCTAAGCTACTGCCGTGTAAAGTTCCCGGCAAGCGCTGCAAGAGGGGAACGAGGCAAAGCACAAGCCAATACAAGCCAAGTCTAACAGTGACACTCACGTAAAACAGGCACAATCCACCCGGCTCGTTCCTGCAAGTGGTAACTCTCAATTATTTTAGCTGCAACAATGTTTATCCCGAAATGTTCAACAACTGCCAAATGGATTAAAGAAAAATAAAAAGTAATGAAATGCATTACTAGGTATTTTTAGTTTTGTTTTTAAATAAGCTTCGTTACTACATGTCAAACAAAAAATTAACCTTCTTGGCTCCAAATAAAGTCTATAATTGGAATCCTCACTTGCTCTGGGGGTCGAGAGAGACATTTTCTCTAGGGAATGTAACCGAAAGGAAACAAGAGCTGTAACAGCCAAACTACACAAAACACATTAACAGTGAACATTATTAACACAAAGCTTAGGCTAACTAAGCTTAGTTGCAAACAGCATTTTAGCCCCAGATTTTTTTTTTTTTTTTTCCAAAAATATCTCACCTTTGGCATCTTCCTCTCAGTGAAATTCTTCAAGAGATAGAGCAAGTTCTCTCAGAACAAACCTAAAATGTGAGTTCTGGGCATAAAAGTTTATATTTTCTTCCCTATGTATAGCTTGACAATTAACTACAAACAAAAAAACACCTTACACCTTTCTCTACAAATCGCCTCTTCTGCCAACAGAATGGGAGACCTCCCTGGGACTAGTTAGGGATGAGACCTCTGCCCAATGCTTTTCGTCCCTTCTCTTCCTGCCATCTCTGCTCTCCCAACTCTTTCATTTTTTCTTTTCCAGCGTTTTTACTGCTGTCCTCTCCGAGCCTGCTGGCCATCCCGGGGATGCCACCACAGCACGGAGGACGCAGCTGGAAAAGCAGTGCCACAGCAGGATCCAACCACAGGGCACCCTGTGGGGGAAGGAACCAACACAGACTGTCATGGTCTGTAGCTCACGGAGACCGATAAAGAGAAGAGAGGAGATGAGATCTGACCTCACATGAGGAAGGACCAAAGTGGAAAGTAAGGAAATGAGAATATTCTGAGGAGCAGCTGGGGAAGGTACATGTCTAGCACCCAACAGTAGCCACCACATTTTTCTCACAAGCACTTTTTCAGGGACCAGGTGTGAAAGAGCAAAAAATCAAGCTCAAGGTATTTTGTTCATGTGTTTTGTTCCTGTTTAATTATAACAACAGTATTCAAGGGTCAAACTGCACACTCCCAAGCTCTCTTCCATTAGTCACAAAGCACATTTTGAGGGCGAACCTCTGGAAGTCTCCAGAGCCGGAGCCCAGCCCCTTGACATGCCCTGTGATGCCCGAGGCTCCCTGAGATCCTGAGCTTCACAGCGATTCCAATCTGGGAACAGGGGCCGCCCTGTCTCCCGCAACACTGCCACCTCACGTTTCTAACCCTTAAAAACACAAGGCAGAGCAGACAGCCAGGGCAGGGCTGCCCCACGGGTCTGGAGGGCTCTTGAGGGAAGACACGGGCAGGAGGAGGTGGAGCACCAAGCCAGGTGCCAGAGCCCCAAAAGCAACGGCTCTGTAGTGAGGGAGGGCCGAGGTTTCGTCAGAGCAGGAAAACGGGCAGCCGGCACGTGGAAAGAAGGCGGGAAACTGAACTTTTATGAACCACAGAACAGAGCAACCTGCCTTTTAGGCACTTTGCCATGACGCTGAAGTATTACCTGCTTCATTTTTCTTCCCAAAGGTTATTTTGGATCAACTACACATAGCACTTTTATTGGGAAAAAAACAAAACAAGAAAACTATGTTTGTCACCTAACAAATCCCAGATTTCACTGATTTCATTCACCTTTTTCCTCCCCCACGTTGTTTTACTGACAGGAGCTGGGGCAGTGATGGAATAGGTCATCTATTCTAAAAGAAACACTTTAAAAGGAGGCTGTTTTGAGAGAAAGGAAGGCAACAGACCGTGGACATGTCATTCAAAACATGAATGGCCATTCGAATGTGAGGTCTCTTAGCTTCAAGACCGCCTTCCACCAAATGAAACCATGTAAATCCAGCTTGTTCTGGGAATCAAAGCGGTTCTCTCAAGGGGTCTCTGCAGGACAGGGGCTTCGTCTTCCATGGCACTTCTAAGAGGGGAAGCGATCCCTGCTCTTTACAGCTTACGTGAGGAAGGGGCTGCCAACTGACTGCAGCCCATCATAGGCTGCAGTGCTTCCTATGCCGACTATTTCTGGGGAATCAGAAAAAGGAAGAGACAAATTCCTATCTTTAAATATTCTAAGGGAGATCAAGCCTCACGGGCAAAGTCAAAAGACACTATTACGAGATACCCACACCAGAACTGCTCTTATTCCATTTATGCTGTCTCAGCTGCATAAATTGAAGTCTGTCAGTAAGTTGTCTTCCCTCCCCTACTCAAACAGAAGACAAACTCTCGCCAAGCTACTCCATTTCACTTTTTCCTTCTTAAATACTTAAATATATCACAGTTACCCATGCTCACTTCTTTGGAAATCTGGACAAAATGAACCCCAAAGCCATTAGGGTGTTTGTCTGTAAGCACAGCAGCAAGCTGAGGTTCTAACTATACAGTTTCCTCTCCTGCATTTCTCATGGGAAAAACAAGAGGAACAAAAGCAGTGACCAGCACTTAAGTCTTCTGCAAGCAAAAGCCACACTGCTAAACTTAGTATCTGTGCAGCCAAGAAAGACAGAGAAGCAGTAGCTACCAGCTCCACTCCTCTCCCTTAGCTCTGGGGGCATAGCAAACATTTTTTGCCCAAACCTCAAACACAAACCAAAAGCAACATCCTCGCGCACACAAAGAGTCTCATTATGACTGTTATTGCTGGAAGGGGAAGCTCCCTCTCGCCAGCCACATGACGGCTGGCGTCCGTGTTCAGCGCTGCTTGGGGGCTCTGGCCTTCGCACAGCACGAGCGCCAGCAGCTTCTCGAGCGGGATCTGAGCGCCAGCAGCTTCTCGAGCGGGATCCGAGCGCCAGCAGCTTCTCGAGCGGGATCCGAGCGCACCCGGAGGCTGCAGTGCGAGCGGCCAGCACCTCCACCCAGCCCCACGGAGCTCTAGGCTGCCCCCCACTCGCACTTTGGTGGGGCAAAGCGACTCCGGCGCTTGCACAACCTGCCACTTGCACAACTCGCAGGCCACTCATGTAACAGCATTGTGAAGACATGGGTATTTTTTTCATCAAGATTCGAGCCTTCTAACATCTCCTTAGTCTGGCACGACACCATCACAGGCCGGTCCTCCTCTTTAGCAGCCAGGTGAGCCAAGTCTGGCCAAATAGGTCAGCACATGCAGTTCAAGGACACTGCGCAGGGCTTGCCGAATCCCACAGCGTCACTCAGGTTGGTGGGAGTTTGGAGTACAACACAAATGAGAAAAGGGTGGGAAGTGATACCGTGAGGCTCACACTCGGGAGGCAGCAAAGAAATGTGGGTTCCAGGCAATTTTCACTAGGCTCCCGAGCTCTGGTGTTGGGAGAGCCCAGAGCCCCTGTCCCTGTCTTGATCCCTGGGGATCAAGAAAGCTCCGTGCGCTTTCCGGAGGGGCACAGGACTTACCTGATGGGGTAAAAAGAGGGTTCTAAAATTTAAGCAAATCTCATATGAGGAACAACAGTGGGAGCACCCTGGAGAAACCAAGGTGGGCTTTCTGCAGCACAACTTAACCTGAAGCAAAGGGCTGGCGGCAAAGGAGAGTCTTGGCAAGACCTTGGGGTGACCAGGAGGCATCCCAAATATCCAGGCTCAGTCAGGCAAGTTTTTAACTACATCTCCATAGTAGCAGTATTACTAAGCCCGAAGTTCAGCGGGGAAAAAGCACCAACAATTTGCACGATGAACTAGAAACAGAAAAACTTCAAGAAGCAGCAGGGGAAGAGTTAGTATAAAGCAAGCAGACGCAGTAGCTCATTGGCTTCCAAAGATCAAAACAAAACAAAACGGCTCTAGAAGGAGATCCGGCGCCAGAGGCAGAGAAAAGGAGAGGGCTGCCGGCTTAGCTCAGGAGCCGTGAAGTTCAACCCTGCGCTGCTGAGCCCCCATTTTAACCCATCCCACAGCAGACATCTGGAGCACACTGCTGAAGCGGAGCTTGCTCCCGGGAGAAGCGGCCTGGGCACGGTCCTGCTTTGAGGGCATTCCTGAGTAGGAAATGCCGAATGTTAAACTTCTCCCGACTCGTGCAAGCTGGCAGTAACTTCACTAACGTCCTCCACGCTAACCGCGAAAGCGCTTTCTTGCCCTCGGCGGGATCTTCACCCCAATGCCCACTCGCACCCGGCTTGCTGGGGGTGAGTGCTCGCCCAAGCACCGCTCCGGTCGCTCCTCACTCCCCACGAGCGCCAAGGGGCGCGGGGGCCCACGCCGCGAACGGGCAAGGCGCCGCCACAGCGGCCCCGCCGCCAGCAGAAACGCCCCGTGCGTTTTTGCGTTTTCAACAAAATCACACCCCGGCATGGCCGGGTTTGGGGCGAATATTCGCAAATCAGTTCTTCCAGTCGGGTTTTCAACAGGTACTAACGAAACCCCCTCCCACCACACACAAAACTAACAAACTTAAAAGACACTTTTAAAAAACGCCCTCCGCGACGCTCCGGCGGGCCCCGACTCCCAGGCGGGACCGCGCGCGGTGCGTTGCGGCGCGGCACGCGCGCCCCGCTCGGCCGTTAGGGCCGTTAGGGCCGTTGGGCCCCGCCCGGCGCGCGGGGGGGAGGGGAGCGGCCACGTGGAGGCCGGCGCGGCCGCCCTCACTCACTTGCGGGGCAGCCCTGCTCTTGCCCGGCGGCCGCCTGAAGAAGGAGGTGCGCGCCGTGAAGAAGTACTCCTCGGAGTCCTCCTCCTCCAGGCTGCTGTAGCCGCTGCTCATGCTGCTCGTCCAGCTCATGGGCGCCCGCCGCTCATGCTGCTCCTCGTGGCGCTCGCGGGCGGCGGCGGCGGAGAGCGCCCCGCCGCACGGGGCCCCGCCGCGGCCGCTGCTCCCGCCTCGCCGCGGCCGCGGGAGGAGCTGCGGGAGGCGGGGAGGGAGGAGGAGCCGCCCGCGCCGCTTCCCTCGCCCTGCCCGCCGGCCCCCTCTCCTGTCCCGCCGCCCGGGAAGGGGCCTCGCTCCCCGGCTGCGGCCACCTGCGGGGGAAGGTTCCCGCGGCTCGCGCCCGCGGTGTGCGGAAGCGCTATAAAAACCCAAAATCAAACACACAGAACCCAGGAGCGGCAGCGGGGAGCTGGGCGCCTTCCCTGGCTCGCCCTTGGGAGCGGCAGTGCTTGGCTTGGTGCCAGGGTGCCCCTCGGAGCGGGCTCCCGCCTGGATGCGGCCGAGCCACGAAGTTTCCAAACGCGGGGCCCGGATAACGCGGAGGACAGAGACGGCTGCGGCTGTGGGGAACGGACTGTGAAACACAGAAGTTGTGGCGGGCATAAATCATCCCCGGTGACGAACGGGGGAAATGACAGCGGATCCCTGCAGGCCCAGTCACTCCATATTTATCCACCGTGGATTTTCTCATATATTCCATAATACACATAGGGCTGGCTGTGGTCGGAGACAGGATGCTGGGATTAAGGCACCCCTTCCTGCGGGCGCCCAGCAGCCCAGCCCTTCCCACGCCTGTTCCACGTATCCCGTGTCCATCCCGGTGCTCCCGGCTGCCGCTCGGAGCAGCTGCTCTCCCTCTCCCCGCTCCCAAGCGAGGCCTGGCTCCCTTCCCATCCCCTGGTGCTCCTTTACCACCACCACGCATTTACTCTGCTATACATATCGACAAAGTGGCCTCTGCTTCAGCAGGGCGCGCTGAGAACTCAAACAGCTATTCTGTTGGGGAGTGTGGAGGGGTGATGCTTTAAATCCTTGCTTTTCCTATGAACTTCCAGCTCTTTGTGCCAGGCTTGGCATCCAGCACATTAGGAGGTATCACAGCTTTTAAAAACAACCCCTGAGGGCCACAGGGCGGGGGTGAACGTCCCAGGTCTCGCGGGGCTGTTAAGCTTCACACATTCAGGACAGGTTTAAGCTGGATGCCAAGTCACTTGGCTGTGTCTAGAGGAGTACTGAAGCGCTCGCTTTAGGAGAAGGAGTGCTGTGCTACCCCTTCCCAGCCCCGGCCCGGGCCAGGATGCACCACCTGCTCCAGGCCCCACACCCCCAGTTTACCGCGTTTCTGGGTTCCCAAACGGTGACTGGGATTTAAGCAGACGAGGGTTTCTAGGTGACTTGGGTACTCTACGAAGTGCCACCTGTGCTTCCAAACCCCAGCAGTGCTTTTGCTGTCTCTGCAGCAACGAGAGCAGCTCATTCGTTCGCTTGGCTTCAACCTCGGGCCTCTCAGCGTCTGGGCAGCCCCGGTGCCGGCAGGAGGTTCCCTGGGCGCCGCGGCTGCATCCAGGCAGCTCCGCTCCACCCGGGCGGCATCAGCCGCGCGCGCCGCCCTCCAGCCTGCCGCTCTCTGGCAGCAAGGCAGAGTATTGACCTTGTCCGTAAAGAATTACTTATTCTGCTGTCCCTGAAAGACTTCAAGTCTCGTTTTCTCATGCTGCAACAAAAACTGGTGGGAAGAATGTGTGCCCAAGCTCTTCATGATAAACCTGTCAGTGGGTTCACCCCTTAAGTCTAGCTTAATTTTAAACCTGCTAACTTCAGCAGTTTCCTCTTAACTTTTTGAGATGTGATTCTGAATCAAAAAAAAAAATTACCTAAAGATGCAAGCAGTGAGGCTTTCCAATTGTGTTTTGCATTCTGCTTGCAAACAGGATGCTGAGATCCTGTCAAATACTTCACAAAAAGTAAGCAGTACCATTATACTGCTGTAATTCAGGCATAATTTTTTTTTTTTTAATGTGTTTTAAACTAATGCAGGTCATCCCATAGCCTGTGGATTGATTAAGTGAAGCACGTTGAAGTCCAAGCTGGAAGATTCTCCACTGAGGTATCTTTCAGGAATGCTGTACAAACTAATGGTGACTGCATCAGCTGCAATATTGGGATAGAAATTCAACTTAACGAAGTTCAGATAAAGTCTGCTTATTTATCAGGCCTATACTTTATTTATGACAGCACCAGCGAGCACAGATTCTCCTTGTAAAACACAGCCATATGTTGTCACTTGAGATGCCACTACCTGGCCCGCTCCAAGCAGAGCGTCCATTATATTGATTATCATGTACCCACTAGCATTTCAAGAAGCTTTAAAAGGAAGAACAAGTCCCCATTGGACCTTCCCTCCCAGCTTCCATCTGTCAGCGATTACTCTGCTTCCACATGGCACCACGGTCTGGGTCAGCATGAGGTTCAAGGGGCTCCGCGGTGCAGGAGGGAGGGCTCCCTCATACCCTAATGTGTGGATTTCTCATACCCTAATGTGTGGATTACACTGCCATGTAATGGAATAGACCTTTAATGGATTTTACTGGTCCTCTCAGGAGCACATTTTATAAGGTCTCTGTCCTCAAGTACTTTTCCTACTTCTTAGATCCCATTCTTAATCTCACCTAAGTAAGATCTGTCCATGGCTTTTCATTTGCTTATTAGGTACCGCATCACATCTTGAGACTCCCAAGACGGGATTATTTTTGATCCGATCTGACAAGCCTCTTAATTAGTGAAAAAAAGAACACTGCATAGTGAAAACAGAGTCACATCTCAAGCATCAGGTAATACTGCATGTTTTAAAGGAAATACTAGAGCAGATGATTTCTTCTGCAAAATTAATGAGGCTTTGGGTAAAAATAATGCATTTCGATGCCAAAATAAAGGTGACCCGAGAGGAAGTTTTTAAACCTAACACAAGCACTGTCAGGCTTTCAAACAGTCAACTATAATATAATAAAAATTAAGTCCGGTGAGGAGTTCTGCTGGCTCCCAGTTACCACACGATCGCACAGGCAACTGGCAAGAAGAGGGGATGCATCTTTTAAAAGAGCAAGTAAATTCAAATACCAAATCATTCTTCTAATGCACTCATGAAGAAAATGAGAAGAAACTTTCTTCTTTTTTAAACCTTGATGACGCAGAAATATAATTTCAGAATATTTTTAAACTATAGCCTGCCCAAGCCAGTTAAAAGTAGAAACTCAAGTAATACAACCAAAAATAGTAATGGGCACTCTGTGTTCAAAAAAAAAAAAAATCTCATGAATAAAATCTTAATAAAAGGCAATCCCAGGCAAAGAGGAACCATGTGATGTGCAGCTACTGCTATAGAGGGGGAAAAAACAATATTAAAAAATCACTCTGACATTCATGGCTAAGATTGAGCTTTACATTGTGGTTTTGGAGACTCGCTTTAGGGAAAGGAAACAGTAGGTAGAGCTGCCAGAAATGTGAAAATTGACCATGACCTTCTCAGGGGGCAAAATGGGGGTGAATAACTTGATTAATCTGGTAAGGATTTGGTCTTTCAACTACTCAACTACTATAACTGAAACAACATTTAGAACCAGATACGGAACTTAACAAAGCTGCCCCACTTCACGGGGTCCGGCTTCATTTGTTTGATTGCATTAACAGAGTTGGTCGCTGCTCTTTAGAGCAACCTTTGGGGCATCTGAGGAGCCCAATTTTTCCTGAATTCTTCCCTTCTCCAGACTAAACACAGAGACACCCGATAAAACATTCTATAGAGTTTACATTAACTCCATCAGCAACTGCCTGGTGTTTACGTGTTTCTGAAACACACCCTCTCACACAGAAACTCGGGGAGCTCATTAGAAAGGCAAATTCACCAAGCAGGCACCTGGCTGCCGGCAGCGCTTTGACTTTCCGGGCCCGCAACGCTCCGTTCTGCACCCCACGCTTGGACTTTTATCCCCATATTCACCCGAGGGTCCCAAAAAGCACCGTGTCGAAGGAGCATGAAAGCTAAAAGCAACATATGGCACAGGGTTGCAGGGAGCTGTAACACAACACTCAGTTTCCACTTAAGTGAAAACAGTAGCACGGAGATCTCGAGAGAATCTCAATCCATCTTTTTAGCCACAAGGATAGTAGGGAATTAAACATATGCCTACATTTTAAATATTGCAGATGGTAGTACCTCCACAGGGCTCTCGCTATCCACCGCTCACACATCTCCCAGTGCGCTGGCACCAACCCCATAAGGGCCTAACTACGTATCTAGTTTTAGCTGTGCTTAGTCCCTATGCACGTCCTGCCTCTCAAAACCTGCCCAGGAGTGAAGCCAGCAAGTGCTCATACCTAGGAGCGCTCCACGTTTGGCTTGTTTGTAACATTTTATGATGAAATAAAGCTTTCCTGTGATGTTCAGCATGCAAATTATGTTTGTAGAGCAAACAGCATCCAACAGTCAAGCTGCAGAGGAGGAAATAGTTTGTGAGAGGACTCCCCTTTAAAACCAGAATAAATGATGTTGGGGCCCTTTGTTTTTAGTTTTTCTGCATTCCAGCTGAAAAGAGTGGTAATTTCAGATGATCAAAGCGAAGCAATAAATTTGAAATACACCCAACGCAGAGCAGGCCACTCAGGCCTGTAGTTTCCTCAGACCAGTAAACTTTCTGTTTACTCATTTCTTCCATTTGCCTTGAATTAATAGCTCAGGTCTGCTTAGTAGCACTGCCAGCAGTGACAATTACACTTTGATTCATACGCAGTGACTTGTTAACTCAAACAAGGTCACTCCAA
The DNA here is from genome assembly GCA_013398315.1 of Nothoprocta pentlandii. NCBI lineage: Eukaryota > Metazoa > Chordata > Aves > Tinamiformes > Tinamidae > Nothoprocta > Nothoprocta pentlandii. The sequence goes on from VZSG01000121.1 coordinate 1,641,149, forward strand.
CCGCACTGACACACGAGTGCAGGCTGAAAACAAGCAGCAGGCCACTCCTGAGCCCCTCTCCACTTCCTGGTGGAAAAATGGGATGGGGACACGTACTTGGTAGGGCAGAAGCAGCCCTAGACAGCCTTAAGGCCCTCTCTGGCTCCTAAAATTTGTGCTTCTGCTCAACCCCTAAAACTCCTCAGTGCAGCCCTTTTATTCACAATCCAATTGATTTTATCCTATTTTGTTCCAAAACAAAAAAGGGAGAGCTGGAAACAAGAAGAGATCTGTGTAATCTTCCTGTTACTTGCACATTGACCCGCTTGCAGTCCCCACACTGAATCCACAGCCCTGATTCATGAAAGTGGTTGAGCACAAGCTTAAGGGTCCCAGGACAAGCTCACTTCCACTGTGCCCATTCTGGGGCTGTGCTCGGAGCCATCAGGCTCACATTACCTTGAACAGACATGAAAAAGAGGACGGAAAGAGGAGATTGTGCTTGTCCCTTTTGGGTGATGCTGCAAACATGTGGCCACCTGCCACGTGCTGGAATCATCAGGGCGACTCATGGCTGCAAACGTGCAGGGCTTGGAGGCCTGGGAGCCCCATCTTGATTCCAGCCTAAAGGTAGAAAGATCCAGCTGTGTCCCTCCTCACAGTACTGGAATTACCATCCTCTCTAGGTGAGATGTGGGAGCTTCCCAGAATATTCACAAAATATTCACCTTTTCACCTCAAGAAGACTGGCATGTCACTGGAGCCAGGCTATCAGTGGCACGGGGGCGGCCAGTGCCGGGCTGCAAATGCCCCTCTCACCAGGGCACTATCGCTGCAGTCTGCAGATGCTGCCAGGGAATCCAGCACCACCTGACCCCACCACATCCTGCCCTCATCCTAGATCCCACGGCACCAGCTGGAAGATCCCGCTGACTCCAGCAGGGTTTGGGTTTTTACTCACAAAGCAAGCCTTTGCCAAGCAGTATGCTTCCCTCCTCGTTTAATACTGTATTAAAAAATATATTTGCATTCCAATTAGGCTTAAGTGCTCTCTGTACCTGAGGCATTTGCTAGTAATGCTTCTTTATTTCAATCCTGTTGCCCATAAACAGAATTATTAAGCAGGTATTTCTTTTGTCACTGATATTAAAAAGGTAGATTTCACAATAAAAATGAGGAGCAGCTATTTCATAGGCCCATCCTGTGTTTCCTGGAGGAGTTCCAGGGGGTGCAAACAGCCCGGGGAGAGCTTGGCCATGCTCCTCACTCTCACCTCAACGCCGGGTGTTTGTGGCGCAGCGGGGCCAGCACAAGTGCCAATACTGGCACCAAAGCTGGAAGTGGCGTCACTACATGGGAAAAGGTGCTCCCCTCGGCAATGCCCGTTTTGGCTCACGCTGGAGCCAGTCCTTGCAACGCCAGCCCCAGCTCATGCTCCCGCTGATGGGAACAGTCAAACTGCAGGATAAGGAAAGACTGACATAGAGGAAGCCTAGAGGTCTGAGGAGCAAGGTCATGTCATTCTCTGTAAGCACCAGGCCTTACCAGCACGCATGGCAGAGCCACAACAGGAGCAAACACAACCCGAAGGAAATAGGAATCTATAATAAAGGGTACAAAAAACAGACATTCTCCTACTTTTAATTCTCTTCCCAATTGCTAACAGTATCTAAAAACACTTGGGGCAGTAAAATTAACTAGGACCTTCTGTTTTAACTATAGAAACCACAACTGTGGAAGCTCAGCATGCTTGTGAATACCGGGAAAATGTGAGCCCTAATGCACTGTAGCTGCAATCTGATTCCCAGCATCTGTCCTAAAGCCAGTAAATCGGTGGGGGAAGGGGCCTTCTCATGGGGCAGTCGAGTCCGCAGTATCATTTTCCACGCAAAGAACAAGGAATTCCTGTGTCAGATACACAGGAGAGATCATTTTTGCTGTTTTCTAATAATTGTCTAATTGTGGTATCTAGTAGAAAGTCCCTAGAGATGCTAGGGGACCTAAATCTCTTCAGAGGAGGTTTAGGACTTCCTGGTAAGGAAACTAGACAAATATCCGTGAACAAAGGTATCCCAGAATCACAGAATCCTTAAGGTTGGAAGGGACCTCTAGAGATCATCCAGTCCAACCCCCTGCTCCAGCAGGGACACCCAGAGCACGGGGCACAGGGCGGCATCCAGGTGGGTTTGGAAGATCTCCAGGGAAGGAGACTCCACAGCCTCCCTGGGCAGCCTGTGCCAGGGCTCTGTCACCCTCACAGGAAAGAAATTTTTCCTGAACTTGCTGTGGAACTTTTGGTGCTTCAGTTTGTACCCATGAACACAGGCATCGCATGGAGACAGCGGAGTCTGAGAGGACAACAGGTCTCAGAACGTGTTGCTGGGAGCTCATGCACCCTTCATCCGCCCCTCATCCGCCCCACGCCGGTGCAGAGCTGCCAGGGTTTCCCAGCCCTGCGTTGCCAGCTCGGTAGGCAGCAGCTAAGGCAAGGCCCGCGAGCGCAGTGAGCCACAAAGAAACCCGAGGAGAAAGGGAACCTTTCCTGAGAGTAACCTCATTGTCCTAGAGTTTCAGGGCATCTTAGCCCAAAATGAGTGGATGAATTGCTGGCTGGAGAAACAGCACACATCCAGGAAAGCAGGGATGCGGCACTCCAATTCTTAGGAAGGAGTTAGGAAAAAAAAAAAAAAAAAGAGGATGACTGTAGGAAAGGTAGAACATATGAAGGGACATCTGAAGAACGTGTGTGTATTGGAGCTGTGAAGATACTGGAGAGAAACAAGCAAGAAAAATATGGAGGTGTTTTTCACTTCTTTTCAACCTGTGGCATGATGTACAAGGCACCCTGAATCCCTAATCTGGGCACTTCCAGGCCATCTTCCTGGCTTCAGACGCAGAGGGAAGGGGGCCGGGAGAAACCGATGCCTGATGCTAGCAGGGAGCGCGCGGGGCCCCGGCCCGCACGGCCCGGCCTCCTGTTTGCCCGCCGCGCCGGGCTCCTCCGCCTGCGCTTTACCGCCAGGCCCTGGCGACGCTGTAGGACAAGGGAAACGGCCAGAGGGAAAAGCCCACATTTCCCTGGCTGGGATGCCGGAAGAAGGGCAACAGGAGCCTGGAGCTGCCCTCCTTGGCCACTCATGCCGTGGGTGGAGCCGCCAGCGGGGCCCGCGCGCAGCGTCCATCACGCTGCTACGTTTCTTTTCATCGCCATGAGAAGGCCCTGCTTGGTGCCTGCTGCTCCAGCCCAGGTGGCCATGGCCTCCCACACGGCCAGGGCCTTGACGCAGCAAGAGCCTTCCAGAGACCCCACACAGGAGCGCCGCAGCACTCGTGTTTTCCCACCACCGTAACGCGCAAACGCTGGCGTTCACGACCAAAGAGTGACTTCTTCTGGGCCTTTAGAGAGGTGTCAACTGTTAGCTTCTGGAAACTGAAGTAAAAGTTACCTCTAAACTAAGGAAACCCGAAGAGATTTGTAAAAAATTAAGTGTAATTGTCATCCAATCCCTCTTCTGCAAACATGGCCACAGACTCCCTCCAGAGAAGCACTATTTACATACCACTGCTTGAGAAATCCCAAGGGTTTAAGCTATACGGGGGAATGAGGCCTTCCCAAAGGAAGAGTTTGCGTGGCAGCGCTGCCTTCCTAGAATGGCACTAGATGGGAACAGCTTTAAAAATCACAGATGTTACATGTCAAGGAGAACCCATTGGGAAGGGAAGAAACGGGGGTGAAGGAGATGCATCTGACTGCAGCCCCCCTGCAACCGCCGGCCCCTGCGCTCGCTACAAAGCCCAGATGACGTTTGCCACTTGAAAGGCAGCCCTCCTGCAGCTGGAAATGGGTTTGCATGGGCTGCACCATTAGACGAGAGAGAGGCGCGCGTCCACGCTGACTAGCTGTTTACCCCTGCGCTTCACCGCAGCACATAAGTTATAATCAGAGGAAGGAAACTCTGCCGAGATCTGAGGGCTTTTAATTGTGCTGGAGCAGCTGGCTCCAATTACAGCAACTCGGCACCGCTCAAGGTCAGCTCGCAGTTCAGCAAGAGCCGCCTTAGCGAGTGAATTTACTTTGCTTACACCCCTTCTGGGGAAGGTTTAACCGCTTGGTTACTTATTTTATGGATATTTCTAGCTTAAGAAACACCGCAACAGGTGAAACCCAAGGAATTTGGGTTGCCCCAGCCGTTTCTTGCACCACAGCCCTGAGCAATTTTTAGAGCAGCTAAATATAGCTTCTTTTTTCCTGCATTTGAAATCTTTATTCCAGTATGTTTTCATTTCTGTAAGTGCCATAAAAAAGGCGCTCTGCAGACTCATGAAAACATCTCTGGCTTTCTTCACCGTGTTGAGACTCACCCCCCAATGACATGACTGGCGCTTAACGTCCAGCCCGAGGCTCCATCCCTGCCCTGGGTGAGGAACGGATGGACCCCGTCCCAGAGGTTCCTGCTGCCCCTGCAAAGGTGCCTCAGCTGCTGGTTTAGCAGCTGCCCAGCCAGGTCCGTCGAGCGCGCAGCCTGTTGGGACCAACGGGAGCCCACTTTGATAGTTATATTTGATATATACTTTTGTCCCTGCTTTTTAATACACTAGGCTGAGATCCGCCACAGAGGTGCAGCTGCCTCGGTAGCTGGAGCATCGCTGGGGGAAACGGGGTGGGCAGGATGGATGCAGGGACTCCAAGGGAAGGTGCATCGCTGCAAAGCTGGAGACCTACGGATGCAAATGGTAACACAGAGGACTTTGGAGCACCAGGCACAGCCTCGAATGATTCAGGGCGCTCTGAGTGCCCTACGCCATCGAATCCAATTGCAAAGGCAAACTTGCCAATGGCAGCTGCTAAAAACTGCCCCAGGCAAAAGAAGGGCAAGGCTTTTGTTTTGTTTCCTCCACTCTTCAGCGAGATCCGTGGTGCTCAGCTGGGTCTCCATCATCTACCTTCCCGCCTCGTTCCCCCGCTGCAGCATGAGAGCATCTGCTCCTCGGTGGCAGCGTGGTGGCCAACCTCCCCGCCACGGATTTACAAAGGAGCTTCCCAGGGCTCATTCCAGGTATTGCTGGGAAGCAAAGGGCAACGTGCGCTGTTTCATCACATAGATGACAGGCTGAGGTGCATGTGCGAGGCGGCGCGTGAAGCCCTTCCAGATGGTTCCACCCTGGAGAAGGTTGTGCTGGGCTGCCAAGGCGCCGTGCATGGATGGGGGCACAGCCAGCCCGCCCCGTATCCCTGCCAGCGGATTCTGCAGGTCGCCTATAGAAACTATTTTCAGATCAGCATATTTTTAAGTTTTATTTGCAAAGAAAGCGGTGCTCTTGGAGAAAAGCAATTTCCTAAAGAATCCATTTCCTAACTAAAACACCAGAAAGGTGGACACTTTTCCTAAAGCTGGCACTGAGGGCATATCTGTGACACAGAGATAATTGCTGGAAGTAGCTGAAGTGACCCTGCCAAATCTGACTACAGCAGAAGTGCCAGAGATTTTTTTTTTCCTTCCTAATTGCAGCCAAAAACCACAGGTGACTCAAAAGAAATGAAAGTGTGAGGAAGAGTGTGGAATGACCAGGAAACGCTGCTCTTACGCACTTTGCTCCAACACAATATGGAGCACGGGGCTATGAAACGCTGCCACGGTCCATAGCATCACGGGCGGCTGCCAACTGACCTTGACCTGGTGGGAGCCTGCGGCTGGGTGGGACTCAGGCCCGGCCATTCCCCACGGCAGCCGCCCCATGGCCGCTGCCCTCTCCCTCTGGTGCCAAAGGCAGCGGTAGTTCCTGTCCCCAGCTCCAGGAAGGCTCCGGGACAAACTGTGCTTACTCCCCAGGAACCCCGGCCTAAGGAAAATATCAGCTGAGGATTTAAAAAAAAATAGTTAACAAATGTTTACAAATTCATGGGGAGACTGGACGTGTTGTTGCAAAACTCTGGCCTCGCGGGCTCTGTTTGCCTCTGTATTTCCTTTTTCACTGCACAAGTTAATGTGGTGGTCTTCATCCTGAAGAGAGGGGTTGCCACGAGTGGTCCAGCGATGGGAGACAGAGGGAGAGAAGAAGAAAAATAAAGTTTTCAGAATCTAACTCTACTTGCTATTGATGCACAACTGTGCCACCTCGAAGCTTTATCTGCCCATAACACTCTGCATCCTCAGTGCAGTCGACAGGCCAACAGCTTTATTCATAGTGCCACAGTCCCCAAAACTCCAGTTACTTCTGACTCCTCAAACTGCAACATTTTTGAGGTAGAATGAAGTATCAGGTTTGTATTACACAGGCACCTTCCTCTCCCCTGAGAAGGAAGAAAGGAAAGCAGGCGGGATGACACTAAAAATTAAATCAGCGTATCTGAAAACTGCGGCCAAATTGACTTGCTGAAGGCCATATCTAATCACTTATTAGTATAGCAAGGACTGCAAGTCCGGCTTCCTCACCCCCAGTTTCATGCTGTAATTCCTACCTCCAACAAATTGCTTTTTAATTATCGTAAGACCTTTCTGATTAGTCATATACACAGATAAAGAAACCTCCATCCAAGGTTACAGCAAAGGAAAATACTAATCACGCTGGCAAAAGGAGGAAGAGGGAAGAGGTCAGTGCGGAACCTCAGAGTGGAGCGTGTTTGTGGAGCAGCCTCTCTCCAAACACACCATGGGAGATGTCAAGGCAGCGGGCAGCCTCGCTGTGCACACTCATCCTCCTTCCCTGATAAAGATGTTGCACAGTGGCTTGATAAGGTCAGGGTGATGCTGGGACTTAGTGAAATCAAGAGGACGTAATTGTACCATGAAGTCACCAGTGAGGGGCTGACCTCATCCCACTGCCCCAGCGCTTTGTTCCCACTTAGCACTTTAAAGGAAGGTAATCACTGACCATATGTATCTTATCTTTTCGTAAACACACACCCTGTCAGAGAAGACAAAGCCTTACAAGGGGAGTGAAATGGCTACCTACACACTTGCGAGCACCGATAGATATGAAGACCCATGGGACCTGGTTTAGGCAAAGCGGGTGACAGTGGCATGGGTGTCCGCAGGCCCCACTGGCTCGTGGGACTAGTTACCTGCTGGAGGACCTCTTGGGCTCCCACCACAAATGTTTCCTCTCCCAGGCACAGGGAAGAGTTTGAAAGAGTTTTTCCTTTTCTCCGAGGGGACCTCCGGCATTATCAAGAGGCAGGCACACAGAGGGTGCCCCCATGGGGTTTATCCCCTCAAGGCACCATCCACCTTGCAAGCTGCAGCACTCCAGAGCCCTCCAGGCCAGCAGCTGCTCCAAAAATCACCCTTAGAGGGGCCTCTTCATCAAAAACAGGGCCAGAGAAAAGAGAAGTTAATGGAAAATGAAGGATGCTGTATACATTTTGCAGGAAAAAACACCCATGCCTCTTTATCCCCACTTCACATGAGGAACCTACCAACTCCCAACTTTGCAGGTGGTCCAGATGTGTATCAAGTTGGGAAGTGTGATGGAAATAGCTGCCCATATGTACACAGAGGCAAATACTCATCTAGGTTTCTCCTCGTGAGTGCAGCTGAGGAATGTCTGGAGATTATACATTAAATGTGTGCGGAGACAGTATGCAGAAGATGTGCCTAATGAAAGAGATGCTTCAACCAATTACTGTTTTACTTGCTAAGTGAGTATGCCATACCTACTCATACACGATTTCTTCCCCTTTTTCACCTTGGTGTTAGGTGACTTCCTTTTGTCAGCACAACAGAAGAGAAGTAGATACAAAAGAAATGGGAGTCACAGAAATTTAAGGGTCAAAGGACAAAGGTTATCAAGGAGAAAATAATCTCTGGATCAAGAATCTCACGCTAAAGATCACAACCATAACAATATGCTCCATCCTCAGTAAAGTGATGAAGGGTCTTTATTTCGTTTTTTGAAAGAGTTATTATATCATTTGTGAAATAAACACTGAATGAAATAAAAGATGAATATCTAATCACCAGTGTATTATTTTTAGAATAAATCAAACCTAAAAAGCCTGTAGGAATCTGCCCTGTCTAGCTCTCTCTCTGTGACTGGAAGAAACAGCACAACGGCGCTTTGGATCTGGGCACCTTCCTCCTCACGGCGGTAAGAGACCAGGAAGCCCCGGAGCAGAGGTGAAGGATCCCCAAAAAGACAAGTGTGTGGGAAGGGAGGCTCGTCAAGGGATACATGAAAGCGGAGAACACAACATGACAATGTGACCGTGGCCTGGGCTCTCACAGTTGTTGTGAGGATCCAGCAGTTCTTGCCCAGGAATAGTCAGCTATTTCTTTATCCTTGGGTGAGGAAAAGGTCCGCTCCCCATAAGGCTGCTGACCCCATTGCCAGTGCTTTTAAGTGACACAGTACATGGGGACAGTTTCCTTCCTCCTCATAAATGTGCTGAAGCATTAACACTGACTGCACAGCGGCATGTACTGAATGTATGCGCTCATATGCATTATCTGTAGTGTAAACAAGAAATGGGTGTCTTCTGAATCACGTTTCCCGTGGAGCAGACTGGCATGAGAAGATATACAAGAACGGAGTTTCACTCTAGATCAAGATCATGGGAAGAACAGGCCCCCACCACCCAGTGCACACACCAAGCCAGTGAAAAACAGAGCTTGTAGAAACAGGAGGACTCCTCTACCCACAGTTTGGCGAGGATGCACATGAGGAGCAGGGCTGCTGGGAGGCCCTCAGCACAAGGACTAAGAGCAGGACACCAGGGAACAGCTGGGAAGGGAGCTCCAAGGCAGTGTCCAAGCTGGAGGAAGCCGTGAGCCAGCAAGCAAAAATGCTCCCCTTGTTTGATTCCTGTTGGGACAGGAGGCTCCTCGCTCCCCTGTGACAAACCACAAGAACACAGGGCTCCCTTTCCACCTGTCTGTGGGACTGGCGGTTGGCAAACTGCTCGGACCAAAGAACAGGAACAAACATTTTCCTATCTTCCCCCATCAATGTTATCGTCAGGAATAACCAAACCAGGCTGCCCGCCCTCCTTCCCAGCAGGAAGGCTTCGCGTGGCGCCTTTGCCGAGGGCGGGAGGCCCTTCCCGCCCAGCGGCCGCTCGCGCCGCGCGGCGCCACAGCCAACAGGAGAACCCCGGCACCCTCAAAAGGAGGAACATTCCAGCAAATCTGGGTCAGAAAAGGAGAGGCGAGCTCCACAACAACCTCCTTTATCTTTCTTTTTAATCAACTCTGCCTGGCACCTTCTTGTTTGCTTAGGGCCTTAGGGCCGGCCTACAAGGGGCAGGCCGCAGCCCCACTTCGGGCCAGCCTCCTGCCCAAACACCCAAACGCAGAACAGCAGCAGCCTCGTGAAGGGCACCCCTGCAAAGGGGGTGACAGCAAACCCCTCTGTGAACCCCCCATTGCATTTGCAGAGCAGTCACCGCTGCGTGGGAGCAGGCAGCCCTGCCACGGCTGCCAGCAGCTCCACTTTGCTCAAGGTGTTTTAGGGGTTTCGAAAACCTCGAGCAGCCTCTGAAGGGAGGAGTGAAAGTCGCTCTAACCAGCCCATCCTGCTCCCGGGTGGAAGGGGAGTTTAGTTTTTGTCTGTCTCCACGCTGACTTTTGGGAAGAGGCGGCGCTGGGAATGCACGGAGCAGAGACGTGCAGGGACCAGCTCTGACGCCGCATTTCCCAGTGCCCCAGCCCGGCACCCATTTGTTTGCATGCTTTGAGAGGCAAAATATTTGTCCTCAGCTCACTAAGGCACTCAAGGCACTAGGACAGTTAGTGGTTTATCACCAAGCAACTGGGCAATTTGCAGGTACAGTCATGCAGTGTATGACATATAATGGCAAATTACCTCTCTTCAGGGATTTCAATGCACATTTTTATGCAGGCAGCCAAGAGTCAATTGCCCACACACACCCCGTCAAAAACAATCATCTAGCGACTGCTGTCCTGATCTGCACTTGAAAATCCGCCCTGAATAAAATAGAGAAACTGCCCTCTGATCTCCTGGCTTCAGACTATCACAAACGCAGCCCTTGTTGGCAACCCTCACTGCTCGGGCCGAGCTGGCCGCCCCTCGCAGCAAATACTGCTCCCTATAACAGGCAAGCCTGCATGACCGAGCACCTCAGAGCACTGGGTCACCCTGAGCTCTTCTTTTCTTCTCCAGCAAGCCCAGGCAATGATTTGTGCATCTCAGAGCAGCACCTGGAACTCACCAGACACGCAGTCCCCTATTCCTGGAATTTAATTTCTAACGTGATCATCTCCGCTCTGCTGGGCCTGCTCAGATACTGTGAAGAAAAAGCGCCCCAGTAAAAAAAAAAAAATACAAAAAGATACAGCTAGCATTTTATATGAAGTGCACAGCACAACCCTGAGAGCTCAAACTGGAAGGGACTGTGGAGAAATGGTCATGGGGAGTAGAGTCAGTATTAGAACTAAACGGAGGAAAAATAACATTGATCTTAGGCTCCAATGACCACTGCGAGCCTTTCAGGTTGGAGTCGGGCACACATCATTAGGGGAGCCCTGTGTACTTGCTCTCCAGGGACTGCACGGATGGCTTGAATAGGAAAACATGTGACTTAAAAAATCAAAAGGGTATTTGAAATGTTCTGTTGCTCTAATAGCAGCATTTTCCTGTAATGGGAACCTTGCCTGCCTCTTTTCTGTGATTAGAAAGACAGAGCTGTTTGACTGGTGTTGATCTGGTGGCTAATCGACCAATAATTGATCTTCCTAAATGATCTTCCTTGGATTTCAACAGCGTATCCTTTAAACAGAGGACTCACTATCTTACTGCTGGAAAGGCCAGGCCTGTAAATTATAATCCAAGTGCTCTAAAGGGAAAAAAAAAATCTTATGGAAAGATTTAAATAGAGATTTCCTTATGGAAGTGTGTCTTCCTAAAATACCTTCCTAAATCCATAATGCTGCAACAATGTGAGTGTCAATGTTTGAAGTTTGCTCTGCTAAATACATGACTTGCAGGACTACGTTATTTGGATGATACAGGTCCTCTCATCATGACCCTGCCCCAGCCTTCCTGGGCTTCGGGCAGATCAAAGCTTCCCATGGAGAGCGCACCAGAACAGCTGTGTTTAATAACAGCCCTGTGCACGGGGAGGGTTTCTCCCCCTGCTCCAGCAGGGACACCCAGAGCACGGGGCACAGGGCGGCATCCAGG
>VZSG01000121.1:1652303-1674559 GCA_013398315.1 Nothoprocta pentlandii
GGAAGATCTCCAGAGAAGGAGACTCCACAGCCTCCCTGGGCAGCCTGTGCCAGGGCTCTGGCACCCTCACAGTGAACAAGTTCCTCCTCACATGCAGATGGAACTGCCTGTGCTGCAACTTATACCCATTGCCCCTTGTCTTGTCACTCGCCACCACTGAGAAGAGCTTGGCCCCTTCCTCCCTACATTCCCCCTTCATTGAACTTATACATGTTAATCAGATCCCTTCTCAGCCTTCTCCAGAGAAAACGGGCCCAACTCCTGCCGGCTGGAAAGAGATGGTCAGGATAACTCCGGCATGTGGTAACTGGCTCTCGACAGGTTTTCTCAGTGAGGCTTGGTCGGAAGGCAGCTGTGGGCTGCGAGGACTGCTCTGGCAGCAGAACGAACATACAAGTTTATGGCAGAGCTCAAGGCTTCAAGCAACTGCGGCTGCAGAGAGGATATAGGAACATGATCAAAGCCAGACTGAGGTTCTCCTTTGAAGCTAAAGCTGGTTAGAGATTATTCCCTGCCCCCTGGTGGAAAACATACATGAAAGGAAACGAAAAATCCAGTTTGCTTTACAATTGTCTGTGTAAAATATTAAAAATTTCATCAAAAGAAAGAAAACTTATCTGCAGAAAAAAGTGTTATTTCCTGGAGAAAGCAGACCATTTTCAAGAAAAAAAAAATCGTAAGGCCGAAGATACAGTTTTCGATGAAAAAAAACATTTCCTTGTTTAAATGATTTTTTGGGATGAGCCCCACGGGCCACGTGTTGGTCCTTTCTCGGCAATCATTGACCCAAGTGTTCACCCAGTCCATCCTAGTAAATCTGCCAGACTGTTTCATGCTTCCTGCTCCACAGAACTGGCAGGCAGCAAGGAAGTCACTAACTCCAAGTACCAGATATAGTAAATTGGGGCGATGTAGAAGTTGCAATGCGTCCATAATTAAAAGATTTTAGGCCAGTGAATGCATAACCGTAACACTCTTGTGAAGGGCTGCTGCAGATGGTGCTGACAGCAGAATTATTGTGGATACCTAATAAGATATTTTTGAAAGCTTGCAACCGGTTTCCAGCCTATATAATTCCTCATGGCTTTTATCTATGCAAAGTGGGGTTTTCTAGAAGTCATCTGAGCAACATACGCAACTGGAAGTGAAGTCAGCTCCAGATTTATAATCGCTCCCAGTCACTGACAAAATGAAACTGTGCTGCGCCTGCCAAAACCATCGTCACTGGGCTCTCCTCCTCTGCCTGCACTGCCGTTTAATAGTGATGGGAAATACATGACCTGTAAAAACCCTGCGTGCGGGGCAGAACACGAACTGCGATTGAGGGCCAATACGGGAGGGTGATCGACAGCACAACAGCAGCTTTTGTTAATATTCAAGAGATGCAAACAGCCCCCTGGTGATATTCTGCTCTCTATTGACATTTTTCCCCCCCAAATGGGATACTTCTTAATTTTGATGTCAAACTACTTCACCTCTGCTTGGGAAGAGCTGAAATGACTTTCAATTTCAGTAATAACATTTGTATTAGAGACCCAGATGCCAAGTTTCTTTGTGAGAAGATCCTCAAAGTTTCACTGTGAAACACTGTCAGGCTTCCTCATGGAAGGTCCATGAACTCTGGAGCAACCAGGAGAAAAATGCGGCTGGTTTTAGCGACCTCTGTGCCCTTCTATACATTACCAAGGGCCTGGGAGGCTTGTACTTCTCAAGAGCTCTCCGGGATCTCTGCTGCAGTATCACTAAGAACTTATATCCACCCCTTCTTCTGTTTAATCTCTATAGGAAGCCTCTTCAGGAGGAAAAAATCTAAGGCTGCAGAATTAGCAAGGCACCTTTTCACTGAGCCTTATACTTCTGTCACCAAGGACGTGCAGTCCATGGGAAACTGTGACAGCTTCATTTACAAATATTTAACTCCACAGTCTGGCTGTTATCTCAACATAGGCCCATGGCGGAATTTTCCAAGATCTTTTCATAATGAAAAACATGTATATATACATAGAAAAGAGCTCAAACCTCAGGGCTTTCAAGTCCCAATGGCTTGTAACCAAGTCAAACAGCATGTTTATATTCCGTACTCTGAAACAAGCTCTGCTGCAATGAAGGCACCTCAAAGTCGTGATAGTGGTCCCAAGCGCAGCTTATATCCCTGGATCCCTGCCAGACTGGTGTGATCTTAGGTGTTACAGAGTTAACATTTGTCCGTTGTTATCCCTAAGGGAATCGTATCCCAATGTGGATGAAGCTGTGCGAGTAGAAAGCTGCCACGTCCCTTTCCCGGGGCAGATCTGAGCCCTGACACAGCCCTCGCGACCCCACACGGTGCTTTGGCCATGTGTAAGTATTTGGTTTTAAAACACATTAGACCTGAAAGCAAAACAGTTATCGCAATAGAAAAAACGAAGTGTCCAGAGCCTCGGGATAAAGCCTGTTAGCTGGATATTCCTCTCCATAAATATTATTAAGCTCCAGCAGTTCTCCGTAAGCCCTTCACATTTGCAGTCCCAACTCGCTGTGTGGACACATGCAAGGCAAGTTATGCACTTCTGCTTCTGTTCCTGCAAAAGGCTACGCATTTTACCCCCATAACCGAGATCTGGGTGGAACATTAACTGCTTCTGCACAGCACGGATGCTCCAAGCCGGGATGCGGGAGCAGCAAAGGCTGCCTTCACTGCAACACGCATCAGTTGGCTCTTCACCGGGGGCTGCTCAGTGCCAAACTTCCTCCAGCTGCATCAGCAAGCAGCGGGGAGCAGTAGGAGCAGCTCTGTAGAGCAGAAGGGCTGGTCTATAGAGCACAGGGGCTGGTCTACAGAGCAGAAGGGCTGGTGCTGAGGACCAAGCCTTCCCCCAGGCGGCCACCACTGGCTCCTGGGGGCTGGAGCCCACCAGGGACACGATTTAGGGAGCTTCACCTGGAGGGAATCAGCTTTTTGGTGCTTGTAAGAATCAGCTTTGTGGTAAAGCGAGGGTGGTTGGGAGGTTTGCTTCAAAACACACTTAGACACTAACTGAAAACCTACAGACTCAACCCCCTCCACTAGAGCTGTTCAGAACAGCCACGTGAGAATAATTTTGTAAAGGAGAAATCTTGAGCCTTTGTCCCACCCTGCACCTCCTTGATTATCTTATCCCCAACACCTGCTCAGCGGTGCGTGTGAGGAGGAGAGGGAGATAAAAACTTCAAACACAAATAAAAAATCTCCTTCCAGCTGAGACCGGCTCCAGAAAATTTTACCTCAGAAGAGAAAAGCACTTTTGAAAAAGCAGCTGACCAAGGGTTACATTTCAATAACAATAACACCTGACAGCTCTTGTAAAAGCTCCTTCTATTCCGAGACCTTAAAGTGTTTTTAAAAAACTGTCACTTTACCCTAATGAAATCTAAGTGCTAGAAGGGCAGAGAGGTAGGAGCAGGTAAGCAGGAGAGCAAGGAGGGAACTCAGACACTGGCATCCACTGGTAGCTGTGTGAGCATTTCAGCTTTTGTGCATGCAAATGATTGTTCCTTCAAAATCAATGGACGATGAAAGCTGAAAACAGCACTTGAACTTACTTGTACCCATGGCTGGGCACATGAACCCGGGACCATAGTGAGGAAAAGGGAGCTTTGCTAATGACTGTCATCAACAGCAACCAGCCAAAGGGTGGCTTCTCCCAGCGGGGAGCAATCCGTAGAGGAGAGCAGCACTTCTTTGAGGCAATCTTACTGCACACAGACAAATGCAGAGCAGCCCTGCTTCCCTGGGGAGACACCACGGGCTGGTTCCCGTGCTCACTATGCAGAGCTGCTCTCTCCTGGGGAATACTAGCACTGTCTGGGATCTCCTGCACATTTGGGAATGCCTTTTTCACCCTAAATAGCTTTTAATGGCCTTCTCTCTCTGCTCTTGCACCACTTTCCTGCTCCCAGCCACCCCTATTACCAGAACGTGTGTCGCTGTGCCCTCCCGCCCCGCTCTCCTCCTTCCAGCACGTGGGCAATTCCAAGCCGCTGTCTCCCAAGCGCGGGTCACCGGGAGCCCGCAGGACACCGCATCCTCGGTGACACTTTGGGTGTCTGGAGCAAGCGGCTCCCTCGAAACCAGCGCTGCGGCGGCACAGCGCGCTGCCTGCCGGGAACACCTCCCCAAGGACACACAGGAACGCTCTTCGGCCCTCTCCGAAGTTCCGACTGGTGGAGGGTGAATTTTCATACGCTTAAAGTCTGGCTGGACTTTCAAGGATGATAACAGGCACTCACCTCTCCTTGGGGGACTGCTGTCCAGCGAGTTTAGCCAAAAAAAAGGGGGGGAGAAACAAGAGTGCCCGTCTGGCAGTGACCAGATACAGCCCGGCCCCAGCTGCACGAGGGCAGAGTTAGGAGCAGCATCCAGCCTTGCTGGCCCTGCCCTGAGCGAGACCCCCCGGCCGCGGGCGAGCGCGGGGCCGGCGCAGCCCAGGGGAGCGGGGAGACGTGGGGCCGGTTACCTGCCCGGGGCCGTCGGCTCCACGGATGGCGTCGCGGGCAGCCCGGCCGTCCATTAGCTTCCCATTCCGGCGGCAGCCCAGGTGCACCGGCTCCCGGCAGCGGGCATGGCAGGACTTGCAATCTGCGACGCACACACACACAGACAAAGCACAGGAGACCTTTAGAGAAGGAACTGCTGCAGGCAGGGCCTTAGGAAGGGGCTGCGTGATCTCTGGGAAACTGCTCCCTCCCGGTGCCTGAGGGGCTGGAATGCAGCCCCGATAAATAACGGTTACAGTCTACGGTTGTAGCTACAGCTTATTGCAGGTGGGGGTACACCCACGGTACACGGGTACCCCAGAGGGCAGGTGGCAGCCCAGGACTCCGTGCTGTGTCACGGGGATCCTGCTCTCCGACCAGCTCGGAGCTGCCTCGGCGCCAGCTTCCTGCAGGTGCTGCTGAGGAGCCACCAAAGGGCTGTGCTCAAAGAGACACGGCGGTTAGAAACACAGCATGGCTGAGGTTGGAAGGGACCTCTAGGGATCATCCAGTCCAACCCCCTGCTCCAGCAGGGACACCCAGAGCACGGGGCACAGGGCGGCATCCAGGCGGGGTTGGAAGATCTCCAGAGAAGGAGACTCCACAGCCTCCCTGGGCAGCCTGTGCCAGGGCTCTGGCACCCTCTAGGTTTTCAGTTACTGCTACAGGTTGTGTCTGGGTTAGACCTGAGGTCTCGTAAGAATATCCACATGGATATTCTTCCACTTTCTGATTTCACACGTAAGAAGCACCTTAAGGGTGTCTGTAAGAGCAACGCGGTGCTCAGCTCTGAGGCCCTGCAGCACATGCTGCTTCCCACACAGCTCCCACAGAGCTCATTATCCCACTTCAGTCTAGCCTTGAATCTGGCTTCCTATTTTTAGACTCTGTTTTAAATTGTTTACAGTTTTGCCAAAACGTAACCGCTTGTACTTGAAGTTTCCATGCTGGGGAGCGTCACACTGTTTGTTTTAGGACATTTCAGCTAAAACATCTCTAAGGTCGTTTCTAAGAACGGGTTTGGGAGGAAATACCTTGATTTCGCCAAACTAAACTATTCTTGCAAATGCCTTTCTGTTACAAAGCTGTGCACCTTCCTGGGCTGGAGCAAACGTTTGGATTCTGGACGTGCTTCCTGTTCCCTTGTCAGCCTTTGAAAAATCCTCGTTCCCTATGAGTTGGCTTAGAGTCCCACTACAGTTCCTGGAGAACAAACTCTTTGCGGTTCCCGTTTACGACGAATACTTTCCAGCACAGTGTTTTGGGGAAAGGCAGCAGGGGTTTTCCCACAACACCACCCCGCTTGGCTATGGACTAGACCACTAATCTGTGCTATAAAATCCTTGAAATCCTCGCACAGGCAGGTCATCCAAAAGCAAGAGCTTGATGCGGGATCAGGCGCAAGCATGCAAGCACAGCTCTGCTCAGTGGGGCCCGATACCAAATTTATGCTATATTCACACTAATGCAGTACGAAATACATTTTATTTGGCACAAAATCTGCCAACACAAAGTCAAGCTCTTTGAGCAGGTGAGGTGCAGTACTCCATGGGCAACACGGATGTGAGCCCTTACTTCAAACACACACAGGCCCAACTAAAGCATTACCTGGATTTCTTATCTTTTCTTAAACTTTGAGCTCCTTACTTTGGAAGTTCAACTATTTTTTAATATTTTTTTTTGTCTTGGTTTCTTATAAAAATGCTTATGAGCCTGCACTGCTTGTCTGTCTTTCCATCTATCCCCTGCAATCTTGAGACTTGACCTATTTTAATCCAGCACTGCCTAAGAGATATTTAAGATATCGGTTTTATGAAGATTACCTCCTGGGTGAAAGAGGGCGACCCAACCTAAACACTTCACTAATCCAACAGTTTTTTGTGGATGGTTATGCGAACATCTATACATAGAACGCACCCACGCTAGAGACTCATTTTCATAAATAATGTTAGGAAAAATCTGCTCCTTCAGCAGTGTTCAGACAGGATTACTAATTGAGTTAGGAAACATTTTCTCTCAACGCTATTTTGTTTGTCATTTATATTAATTTTAATTTGTGTCCATAATGTCATTTGTAAGACAAGCCCATAATTTCCTCCCAGCTATTACAGACACAATTGAGAAAAATGTGCAAGCTTTCTCTCTGAAACTCCCGAAACATTTTTGACCAGAAACTAGATTTCAGTATACTGAATGCAAGTTTAATGAAGATGACAAGAAAAAAAAAAGTTCTGCTTTTTTTTTTTTTTCTAGAGCAACAATTACAATCTTCGTCTATGTATTTTGTTTTTAAAATCACTGTTTGATTCCATCCATGAAGGTGTTTCACAAACATGCAGATAGCACCAAATTTAAAACAACACCCTCCTTTTTAGGCGATTCCTCCACAGAGGTAGCCCCAAAGTGCCAGAGTTCCACAGTTTTCTGTTGTTCTGCAAACCCGCTTTTGGAAGATGGCAGATTGCTTGGGACGAGATCCGAACCAGGCATACTGTTCCGATGGGCTCTGAAATGAAAGCTGGCCGGCAAACCTTGAAATTCAAAGCCATGGGATACTAGGTATGGTTGATAAAAGCATTCATAACATTTAGAAAGGCTAGCAGGTCTATTTTATTTATTCTAAGACTGTCTCATACACCTGTTTACAAAAAGGATCATTTAGAATGTGTGATATTTACTTACTGCATCACTGGTAAATACTAAGTAAATATGTATTTATCAAACACACAAACACCACCGTTTAAAAGTCACGTTGGCAACTACCGAGGCATAATCTAAAATGTCATTATTTCGATTTTACTGTAGCATCGGCTTGACCAGAGTCACACTGATTTCCCGTGAATAGCCCCTACCTGATGCCCCGTGGGTTTTCTTCACGCGCGCCTTGATTTTGCTCGAAAGCTTGTAAATAGCCGTTCCCATCCGCGCTCTGCTCCGAGGCTGCCGGGCAGGAGCCGCGCACGGAGGCAGCGCGAGCAGCAGCCCTGGTGATGGAGCATCACGGAGTCACAGGGAGGCAGCAGAGGCTCCGGAGCAAAATCCCTCCGCGGGCTCCTGCCTCTCCCAGGGAACCTGCACGCTCTTCTCTGCGCTGCCGGGGCCGATTCAGCTTTCAAAGGGCTCTGCAAAAGCGGACGCGGGGCCGGAGCAACTCGTGCACAAGGGAAGCTCAAAGCCGAGTTCGCATCGCTCGGGTCTGGGCCACTGTCAGCTGCAATGACCTGAAAAAGGCTGTGGGCTGGGGGGGATGCGATTTGGTTCTGCTGCTGCTTCCATTGGGAAGTTAGCCAGGAAAAGCGGCTTCACCTGCCAGCCTGGGGCTTGGCTCCTGGCATTGCATGGGAGACTCCTTCCATAGCTGAGCAAAGGAATGTGAGCTGCCAAAGCTTCCTGGGAAAACCACCTAAGGTGCTCAATACTTTAAATCATAATTGACATGCGTGGAACCGGCGTTTTGCTTCCGTACAGCTCGCAGATACAACTGGATTCTCATCTCCGATCAACAAAAACAAACAGGTAACTCTCAGGCTCTCATCCATCGCTACACCTCCCATAGTCACACATTTCACTACTTCTATAACAGTCTTAATTTTTTTTTCTGTAGTAAAATTCTAAATACTAAGCTAAAAATCAATGGAATATAATTATGGATAAGTGATTTCTCAGGAAATGTTAAACCATGATCATGACTGTCATTTAAAGAATTGCAGCTTTATTGATACCAATCTGTGAAAGTCAGGATGCAATACCCCATTCTTCGTGTTGAATATTGACCTAGTGAACAGAATCATTTTAAACAAAGAGAAAATCATCCTGAGAAACTAAAATGAAACAAGATATTGACTGCACCAATAACTACCCATTATTAAAGATGTGTTAGGTATAAGAACAAGAGTTACATTTAGACAAAAATCAAATGCAGGCATGACAATTCAAAATATGCTCCGTTTAATCAATTTTTATAAGGAGAAAAAATGTTATGTCCATATGAGACAAACATATGACTTACACTGTTTTAATGAATATATGAAAATAACAGTATTCTCATGAATTCCAGTCTCAGGATGTTGCTCGATTTATATCTTTGTTGCTCCAGACCATCAAGAATTACCCTTTTGGAAGCTGTTGGGAGAAGCAGAATGTCTTGCTCTTTCAGAAACAGCAAGAAACCTGTTACAAGAGAGGTTGGTGCCCCTTTCTCCCCACATCCCACATTCTCACCAAGTGGAAAATGGCCCTGGCATTTTTTTGTGCTTTTGAAGAGCAGCAAGAAACAATTAGCACAAGTTTACCAGAGCTTTGCAAAGGCCGCTTGGGTAGCGGTAGGACTTTTCCTGGCTGCCTGTTTGTGCATCCAACCCCGCACACCAGCATGGGGCGACCCCCATGTTTGCAGAAGCACTGGATAACCCTCCTGGGCTCTGCTTTGGAGGCTGCCAGGCCTCCTGCAAGACCTGCCAACGAGAAAAGCTCCTGGGACCAGCTGCATTGGGGACCATTCATGGTGCTCGAGACAGAGCGAGCCAGAGCTCCCAGGGCCCCCAGCTGCAAGGTCACGTATGGACATATTCTGTTCACATATAGACATATCTTGTTCATATATAGACGTATCCCCTCAGCAGAACGTGGGCGCTTCACCACAGCAATGAGGGACCCACCCACAAGCTCAGTGATTTTGTTCCTGTGAAGCATCCTACCCAAGCTAGACTTCATCTGCTACACACAGAAACACACAGGAACCATTATTAACTTCTACAAACCAGCTTAAAGTCCAAGTTTTCAGATGACTGTTCATCATCTAGGCAGGCCGCGACCTGATTTAGCCACATCCAAAGGACGTGGCGTTTGCAAAGCAGCGGGAAGTCTCAACTTCAGGGAAGCCCTGAGCTATAAAACCCAGCAGCCTCCATGAACTTTGGCTTCTCTAATGTCCCTGCTGCTCGGGAGCACAGGGGCCCATCTCTGACCTGCGTCAGGCAACGTTGTGGGCTTAACAACTGCAGAGCAGAACACAGGGAAAGGCATTTTGCACTGAACAGACAAAACTGGATTTTCCTCAGTCCTTGGGACTTCAAGGCCTCTAAAACTGTGTAGTCTATGTTGGGGATTTCAAAAGGCTGGTTTTTATCTGATCTTACCTTATTTATTCTGTTCTTACCTCACCTGGTTTGTGCTAGAGGGTTTGCTAGATAGCTGCCAACCCCAAGACATGAGAGTTGAGGCATCCTCCAAGCTAACCAGGACCAACATCCCAAGACAGGTCACCATCGTACCCGAGGACGGGAAGGGGACATTGCATCTAGCTGCACTCTTAAGAACTAGTAACATAGGAGGCTGCATGTAAGAAGCATCTTCAAGAGCCGCATAAACTTGCTGCCAAAAGCCATAGCAAAATGCCTGACTGCTGAGGGAGTTTATAGCACTACGACTGTCCAATGACTGTAAAACACACACCTGAGGGAAGATCCAAGCATACCGTGAACTACCAAATCCAAGAGGGGCTCTTTGATGCTTACAGGCCTTTGAGCAGCTGCCCTGGAGGGACTGACGCAGGGACATGAATCCCACTGACTCGCTCCAGGGCTGTTAAAGTCAGTTTAATCTCTTTGTAAGGCCCATTTGCACTTTTATCAGCCTGAGAGGTCGAGTGCTGCGTCCTCAGCGCCTGCTCGCAGGAGGTGTTTCCGCAACCGGAGCTCCGAAGCCACCGCCCCGAGAGGAGCCCTGGCTCCGGAGGCGCCCGGCCCTGCGGACAGGGGACATTCCGCACGCAGCCCTGTTCACGGGACAGACGCTCTCCTCTCCTCACACTCCTGTTCACAGCACCACTCCTGCAAGCACATGGATCTAGCGCCTGCCCGAGCACCCAAAACCATCCTGGAACCCACCTGCAAGCAAGACCGAATACATTCATCTCACAGCTTGGCCTTGTCACCTCCATAAAGCTAGGATTAAAACATTAAGTCGCCCCAGTGGAAACAGTTTAAAAAGAGAAGCACAAGACAAGTTCAGATTATATTTACTAAATGCCACCTTCCTTATCTGCCTCGGCATCAGAGCCTGTGAGGCGGCCGCTCCACCTCCCGGGGTTACATCCTCCTCCTTCCACAAACTGAAGTTCTTCCTCCTCGTTTGGGCTTGACACCGCGTTCCCTGGAGCAAGCTGGGTGCCGAAGCCCCGCGCAGGAGCACGTGCCTGGGAAGGAGGGGAGATACTTCATTCCTCCTGCCTCCCCATGGTCTCTTGTAGGCATCTCTGCCGGGCTCTTCAGTTGCACATCCAAGCTATGGCTTTATGCTTACCCTTCTTGCTACAATCCCCTAAAAACTATGTGAACTGAATGTCTTGAAAAAGTGTCTCCTTAGGCTGGTAACACCCATTTTCCTGGGAGCTTGGGCTGGACACCAAGCATGAAACCATGAAATGGGGAATGGGGTGTTTTGATCGAGTACTCTTGTGTCCCCATGCACCCAGCCAGCTTTCTGTGGTGCCCTTCTGGGGACACTGTCCTGTCCTGCCCCAAACCCCCAGACTTGGCAAAGCTTTGAACGCTGCATGACGTTGTGATTCTCCTTATTTCCCTGGTTTTGTGTTTGCCTTGCCAGACGTGGCAAGGCTCAATGTGCTGATAAGTACAGACCAATAAATTATACCCATACTTTGTAGCAAGCCAAAAGGACACGTGAGAACGATGAGCCCTCTTCCAGAGATGAGCGCTCAGAGACCTAACTGCTCCTTACAGCTGGTGCACAGATACCACCGTGCTCTCCTCCCCAGTGCAGCTGGGGTGCAGAGCCTCATTTCTTCTGTGGAGCAACTTCAAACGAAGGATGAGAGACATCGTGATATATCATCTTATCCTCCCCTTTTTAACAGACTTCAGAGAGGGCTTTTGTGCTGCCTGGCACATGCAACAGCGAAACAGGGGCCTGGAGGCTGAGCGGAGAAAACCAAGGAGGTGGTTACTCAAAATCCACCTTTGAGAGTACTGCTGTCACATGAGTTTATGCTTGGGGAACATCTGCCCCAGGACCACAAGGCTGTACACAGAATGCTTCGGAAATAACTGAAGCATTTCGTTTAGATGTCCACAAATTGGTCCAAATTACTTAGACAATTGAGCTATGACTCAGCTGACATTTGGGGACTTCTCCTTCATTGTTAGCCTCTCTTCAAATTAAAAACTTCTTAAAATAAGGGAAAAAAAAACTTTTCTACATAAAAAGGAGGAAAAAGTCAACTGTTTGTCCTATGTGCAAATCGAACACAATTGCCTCAAAAGCATTTACTCCAGTGCCCTCTATTGCTGAATACCCGTAACAGCTAGCATCAGGTTAATTCACAAAATGAGCATTTTCAGTTTTCCTTCGTCTAGAAGCCTGGACAGAAGAAAATGAAAAAAAAGAAAAAAGGAAAAAATAAGAAGAAAATGAAAGAAAAAGAAAAAAGAAGAAAGAAAGAATTGGAATTAAAAGTATGGCTTAACCTTAGCTACCTGCATGTCAAGGAGATGTGAGTTAATGACCAAATTTGAGTAAATAGATTTCCCCTTTTTAGTGGAGCTAATAGCACAATGAAGGCAACATTTTCAGTTGGAGCGGGTTAAGGAAAGGACTCCAGAGAACGTGGAGCAGGTCTGCCCAGAAAACTGGGAGTTCATTCTGCATCTCCATTGAAGAACCAAGGCTCACTCTATTAGCAGAGGAAAAAAATTACTATTCTAGTAGGACAAAAGCCAGGCCTTTATTGAAAGACTGCTTTCAACAAAACCGAAGTACTTGAACTTTCTGCTAATAAAACCTGGAGTCTGCCATGTTTAAACATGAGACAAGGGAAAAGTGGACTCAAAACCCACCCGCAGAAGCGGTTGCGCGGATGCTTGTTCACGGGTGTTACGAATTCATCATCTCTTAAGCTCTTTTAAAGAACTTGTTCACTGTGAGGGTGCCAGAGCCCTGGCACAGGCTGCCCAGGGAGGCTGTGGAGTCTCCTTCTCTGGAGATCTTCCCAACCCGCCGGGATGCCGCCCTGTGCCCCGTGCTCTGGGTGTCCCTGCTGGAGCAGGGGGTTGGAATAGATGATCTCCAGAGGTCCCTTCCAACCTCAACCATTCTGGGATTCTGGGATCTCTCACATGCAGCACTGTCCAGGCCTGAGCCCTTAACTGCGCGCCGCATCCAAGGCCGGTTTATCCGAGGCCTCGGTTTATTGCGCACATCAGGATATAATGTTACCTTATCTCTTCAAACCAGGTCATTCTACTGATTTATTAATGTCCCTCACCCGAAGGGACGAATCGGCAGCTTTTCTTTCAGCCGTCCTGTCCCCATTCCCAGGCTGCCGTGGAGCCCGAAGCCCGAGGAGCTGCTCCGTTCAACACACGCAGCCCCGTCCCCCGGTGCTGCCCTGCTCCTGCTCTCTCCTAGCACCCGCGGGAGCCAGCGGGAGCAGCGGGGAGCCACTCACTGCTTCCACTGCTGGACGCCCGCAAAGGAGAGAAGCGTGGAAGCACTAAAACTGAGAGCAGAATCAAATCTTCCAAAGTACTTTCTGTAAAGAAGGTTCAGGAGAACAAATCCACGTGAGGCCCAGGTTGTAGTAGCAGTTCCTGGTGACACTGACAGCTGGGACATGGTGAGGACGGTCACATCTGCACCCTGCTCCGTGCAGGGGTCTCCAGGCTCCAGGAGATGAACGGCCACCATCTGTACAGAGTTCTGACTTAGGTTCATTAGGCACTTATAAAGATCTAATTAGATCTTATAAAGAGCTCATAAAGATCTTGGTAAAATCTCAGGTTGCAAATCATGATTTTCCCTTCCCTTGCAAAAAAGGAAGACGGTTACAGTCAAGGAAAAAGGAATTTAGTGAGATGCTACCTTAGCTTCACCTAATCATCTGAGAGATGGAATAAGAGGATGCTTATAAGAAAATATAAGAAAATGCTAAGAAAATGCTAAGAAAATAATAAGAAAATGCTTCAGCGTTTTCCCACCTCCAGTGGGAAAACATAAAGGAAAATCTAAACAACTACTCAATGAGTGGAGAATTACATAGAAATCTGTAACAGTGAAAGAGGTTCGGGTTGCCCCAGTTTTCACCAGCAATGCACCTGAAAAACCCGGGCACATATGGACTGGATTAGACCCAGGTTCACCTAAGCTAGAATCCTGTCTCTGGCAGAGTCAACCAGCAGATGCTTAGAGAAAATGTATAAGAAAAGGGTGAATTTCAAGCAACATTCTCCCTTGCACCTTCCTGCTCTCTGGCAATCTGCAGTTTAAAACAGACGAGCCAGAGGCTGTATCTGCATCTTCTTATTATTTAATATGCCTGGATGGCTCCTTCCTCCATGTATTTATCTAATGCTTCTTGAACACACTTATACTTCCAGCCTCCAAAGCACCCCATGTCATGAGCTCCACAATTTAATTACGTGTGTGTGTGTGTGTGTGTGTGTGTGTGTGTGTGTGTGTGTGTGAGAGAGAGAGCAGTTTGCTTCCAGCCTCTGCTCGGCCCGTCTCGTGCCGGGTCCCGAGAAGCAGCAGGAAACGGGGCTTCCCTCCGGGAAGGCTCCGCGCTGCCGGCTCCCTCCGGGCGGCAAAGCCCTGGCTCTGCGAGAACCGTCATCCCTTCAGACATCCAAAGCTGCCTTGTGTGTCTCCTAATCCTTCTGTATCTTCCTCAAGATGGGGTGACCTAAGCTATAAGTGACCTAAGCTATAAGTGAGCTAAGCTATAAGTGAGCTAAGCTATGCTTTATATGATGGGGGGGGGGGCACAGCACAGCTCTACCCAGTGGAAGAATCCCAGAATCCCAGAATGGCTGAGGTTGGAATCATCATCCAGTCCAACCTCCTGCTCCAGCAGGGACACCCAGAGCACAGGGCGGCATCCAGGTGGGTTCGGAAAAAGGGGTTTGTGTTCTTATCTCCTAATGCATTTACAGCTTTTACAGCCTTTTACCCCAAACAGAGACAAGTTTCTTCAGAGATTCTTCCAAGGAGTAGACGGCAGCTTAGAAGCCACTGCTCTGTACGCGCTGTATTTATCAATCTGTTTCTGTATTTATCAATCCCTCATATTTATCAATAGGGAATTAATTCTGTTTCATTATCCAGTCACTAATATGATGAACTTCTTTAAGCTATGATGAACCTGGCCTGAAGACCTGCAAACACTGACATCCCAAAATATCCTCTTTATTAATAAATATATTATGTGCAGTATAGATCCCGGCAGAGTTTTCTCTAGAAGATAAGCACATTCCTCAGAAAATTATACAAGAAAGGATCCATAATACACTCATTTCCCAATAGCGTATTCTCACAAATGCCAGGTAGGAATCTGCTACCTTTGCATACCCAAAGAATTTCTGGAATAACACAGTTTAAAAGGTTATGCAAGAATATATGCACTTACACTATATGCCATAATAACTAGTCAATTATAAAAATAAGAAATTAATACACAAATATTTTAAACTAAATCTCTTTAAGTTGACATGTCACACAAATAATTATATATTCCCTATACGTGTGTGTTACAGATTTCTTTTTTGGGCTGAGCACATTTTAGAGAGAGAGCTGAAAAGCTGGCTTGTATTTTCCTGTGAGTGGCTTGCAGAGAACTTTAGGCCTGCCCGTGTTTTCTTTCAGTAGGAAGCCAAATTAAGAGAGAGCACTACATTTCTGGGGACTTTTCAAAACACACATTTTTACATAAACACGATTTTATAATAGTGTTTGACCATCCCGGCCAAAAACTCTTCCAAATCAATAAAAATAATCTATTAACTTTAGCGTTAGAGAAGAACTAAGGGAGTAACACACTAGAGCAGAGAAGTTACACAAAGTCCCTACCAGCACTGGAGCATAATCACCAACTTAGAATCCAGTCAGTTTTAAGATTTTTGTCAATAAATCCCCCTCCTGCCCCCAGAAACACCTTCCTCTGCAGCCAGGAGGGCAGCAGCTCGAGCCCCGAGAGCTCTCACGAGCTGGGAGCTCTTCATGCCTTGGTAGGACTTGATGAGAAACAAGGCTATGCTGAGGGATCCACCTGGGATTGCTTTAATTGGCTTTAGTTATTTGTTATAAGAGCTTCAAAGCCAGCCAGGTTTTACTACCGGGACCCTTTAGTCCAAGTAAAAAATGATGGCAAGTATTATGGTTTTTATGTTTTCCATAGGATATAATGGGATGCTTTTTTTGAGGAACAGGTCTAAAATTTGCTTTTCTTCTGCATAAGGCTGAAAAGTGGCCTGGAGGTTTAAACCAACGTGGATCATCAGCCTGTCTCTGCTACTGCTGAGCTTCATAAATTGCAAGAAACAGCAGCGCTTGTGGCACCTTAACCACAAAATTATCTCAGAATAACCCCTAATGGTGAAAAAAAGTTTGAATATTGGAGCAAAAGACTCGACCCTTTCAGAGCTTTTGCTGTAGCTTTCCTGTCATGATAGGAAATATTCTTATTCTTCCAGACCCTCTTTAAACCATGTTACATTCCTGACCTCAGCAGCATCCTCTGCTAGTAAGTCTGACAATTTAATTACATGCTATGCTGAATGAAAAGAAAAAGCAAGCTCTATATTTGTTAACTGCTGCATCTATGTAGTGCATTTTTGCAATGAAACAGAGACCAGGAGCTACATTTATTTTGTCTTTTTGATCATTGTTTTCTACACTCTGTACCATGGATGAAGATGTAGGAAAAAAAATAAACCTATTTCAAAGAAATAAAAATCTAAAAATCTTAAATAATACATCCTGCAGGCTTGAGCTCTTGTAAAAAATGGTACATATCCTTGACTAAACTAAATGCACTTAAAGTATTAGGAGCTACATTTGATATAACCTGGACCACAGTTAAAGCCCCCTTTTTTTAGTCCTTCACCAAAAATGTTAGTGAGCACCACGCTAGAATTTACCTCCTAAGAGAGTTTTTATGCCTCCATACTAAAAACTGTGCCTAATGTTGTCAATGTTTAGTGTTATTTAGAAGCGAGCACGTCAGTGGCAGGCAATAAATCATGGTCAAAAATCCCAACGTATCCATCCAGGCAGAGGGTCTAAAACGAGAGATTTTTAGGAACAGAAACCCCATTACGCTTTGATAGATCTTGCTGGAGCAGAACTGTCAAATACAGCTCTCTGATGACACCTGTGACAACAGGTCTCAATTCACAGTTACACATAAATACCCTTTGGTGCTTCAGCAGATTTCGCTGCTGGCTCAGAGCGAGAGGACAGGGATTTCGGGGACGGGAGGTGAAGTCAAGCCACAGACCCAAGGTATTTAAGGTATCTGGTTGGGTCCAGAGCCCGTCCGCTGCTGCAGACTGTCTGTGACACTCATGTACCTCAGTCCCAACAGGCTCCTCCAAAGGCAAAGGGCGCCTTTCAGCTTCAGGGATATATACGAAGAAATAAAGATCCTCCAGGTATTTACATGGAGAGACGCAAACGTTTCTCCACTAGGACCGGCCAGGGTTGAAAACACAGAAGAGTCTTTGGAAGCAGAACTTTACGGAGTGCTGCGGTGCCTGGTGCTGGATAACGGGGAGGTGACGAGCGGTGTCGGGCCAGGGCCAGGCCGCTGCGAGCGCCCGTCGCTCCAGGGACACGGGCTCCAAGATGGGAATTAAGGGGCTTCCGGCAGCTCATCCTGCACGTAGCCTTCCAGCTAAACCCATAAATCAGGCAATTCCGTGTCATCTTCTGGTAGAACTTTGAATCATACCAGAGTTTAACATACTTAAGGAAAAAACAAGGTATTAACCTCAGGTCTATAGAAACAGGACACCAAATATCGTGGACATGAATATTAACTTCTCTAAATTACCTTGCTGCAAGGGAATTCCTCATGAGCAATCCTAATGTTGGATTGTTTTGCCGAACTATTTTCACAGCTTGGTCCAAGTGAGCCTCATAAAACACAATAATCCAAACAACGCCAGGCAAAATCCAGCAAAACGGGAAGAAACCGTCTTGCCTGCACATCCCGCCGGCACCTCTCGGGACACCTGCCAGCCCAAATCCCCCATCTGCCAGCCCAAATCCTCCGCCCGCCACCCCAAATGCCCCTGCAGCTTCCCTGGCCTCCCGGCCTTCCCTTTCAGTACCCGCAGCTCCGGCTAACAAAGGCCCTCCCAGCGCCTCGCTAATCCCAGTAACGCTAAAACCAGGAGTGTTTTCCACGAAGAGGTTTTTGAAAGGCTTGCTGTTCATCTCCAGCTATCTTTTCCAGTCAGAAAACAAATGCATTTCAAACCCTACAGGATAATTCACCTTAAAAAAGCTCTATTTTAATCACTAGGATGTTATCCAGACAAAGATACTTAAGAATCTTCTTAAGAAGGCTCTTAGCAATGAATTTAACAGAGATTTCTATTGATAAATGGGGTTTTTTAAAAGCAATTTTCACTTTTAATGGATTTTAAGGCATGTAACAGTCAAATTATTCGTTGCCACAATTCAAGTCTAGCTTTCCTTAATACTTATCCAAAGAAACTATTATTTCAGTACCGAGACCACATGCTTCAATAAGATATATATTTAAATATAAAGCCAGAGATGTTATGAAGTAGCAAATTTCCCCCTACAAATTTCCCGTGAATTCCAGCGTTCACTTTCTAACAGCAACGCCACTTAATCCCTTGCCAAGCTTTGTATGATCTCAGCTACGCCACAAGTTCCTCTACAGCTTATTCATTTTTTTTTTCTTCTGCTGAATATGGATGGTAGAGAATACTGAAAATCAAGACTAAGGCCATTATTAAACAAAGACCCTTTTTTATCAGTAAGTAAGGGCTTTGTTACACTAGCTACGTTCACAGTGCACAGCTAATAACTCCTCTAGCATTCACAGTGTATTTTTCTATGCTAAAATATGTGAAATATTTAAGCCCATTTTAAACATCAGGCCTTTCTAACACACTTCTCAGGGCTGCGCTAGTTAGATCCTGCATCTCCCTTGGTCAATATTTCTCTGCAAACAAAACAAACATTTCCATTTTCGCTCTATCTGCCACAGTTCTTCCGTCCGTGCCAGTCAAAGAGCACAAGCCAGGACTAGAGTGGCCAGACACGTCGCTGCCTCCGGCCGCAGCCCGTCGCACCCGCAGCAAGGTGACAGTTCTGGCACAAGTGGGAGGCCGGTCACGCAGTTCCGCAAGGACAAGGAGCAGAGCCACGGCCCCGCCGCCGACAGGACGCGGCTTTCGGGGACACAACAGCAGCCACCAACTGCGGAATCAAATAACAAAGACATCGCTAAAAATGATACATAAGGTTCATGAAAATAAAGGCGACGTGTAGAAGAACACTTGATATTTCAGACTAGAAATGAATGCGTTTTCATACTTAGTTTTATGAAGAACCCTCCCAGATATAAGCTATTCTGAGCTCCAGCAGCCGAGCGCTGCTATTACCTTTAGGAAGACAGAAAGCGCACAGGAAGATTTTGCTTCCTAAGCAGAAAATGCCAACAGAGCATTCTGGCTACACTAGCACTAATTAACAAGGAGTAATCAGTAAAACACACCAGGATTTAACACTGTAAAAGGGTAAACCAAGTTTGCTGATGAGAACAATAAACCTGAGGAGGTTCATACCTTACAGTGACTACTGCCTTATAGGAACAAAATATATGCAAGAGCACAATGTACATAGCGTATATTATTGTAATGCAGAGAGAACCCAACCTATACATTAAAATGTCAGCTAAATAAATGTGACAATTACACTCTACAGTGAATGAGCTAACAAGAACACAAACCTGAATTCCAGCTGAACTCAATGGTGGTTGACCTCGCAACAATTTCATGGGTCCTCTCTCACTTTTAAGCTTCTAGGCTGCAGTCAAACCAAGATGCTGAATGAATGAACGAATGGATGATGCTCCACGCTTGCACTGCCCGGGTCGTCAGATCAGGGCACAGCGGCGAGGGCAGCGGCTCCTGTTAAGCTCAGTTCTTCCATTTGGATACGTGTCCTGGGAAGGGGCCGCTTGTCCGCCCGCATCAGCTTCCATGGGCCGGGCTCTGTGGAGCCCCTCTGAGTCTGCAGGGAGCCGCTGACCCAAAGCTGGGAACCCTCTGTGTGTAGTGGGTGCTGCCCCAGGCTCAGCCTGCCCCCGTGGCAGGGCAGGGCAGGGCAGGGCTGCTACCGAGGAGGCAGGAGGACCTCGAGGAAGGGCCAGAGCGGCCCACACGGGCCCCACACTGGGCTCAAAGGGGCACCTGGAACAGAGTCCCCAGCAGCGCAAACACGTCGCTGTCGCCTCGTGGCATCAAAAGCTACAAAGCTCAGCTCCAAAGCTAGTCCTTATACTGCAGGGCTCCTCCATTCAGGCTGGAACCAGGTGTCAAGATCCCCATCCGTGTGGATGATCCCCATTCCCAGCAGGAACTTGGTGTAGGAGGAGCCGTGCAGACTGCAGAGCCCTTGGGCGCCTGCCTTAACAACTGGTCCGGATTAGCTGAGCCAAAAACAAGTCCCTGCCTTCTTTGGGGTCTGCACATAGGGACAATAACACGTTTGGAAGGCAAAGGGGCCTCTTCCTAACCTGTCAGGACGCTGCCTTGTGGCACTGTGCTCTGCCCTGCAGAGTTCAGCACAGAAACATCCCCAGGCCAGGCCTTACAGGACCTACTGTGTCCACCAAGCTTGAGCTTCCAGAGCTTTAAAGAGCAGGAGTTTTCCACATCTCCACGCACCAGCCCTCTTTCAGGCTTTGCCCAAGAGCGCTGAAACAGAACAAAAGATTTTAAGAAGACTAGTAACCTCAAACTGGGTTTTGCACAGAAATACTGTATCTGTGCAGGGGACATCGCTTCCTCCATGAAGGATGTTTAGCTGGGAATAAACAGGAGCTTCAATCCCATTGATGGTAGGTGACAGTGGATTATAGATAAAGCTCAAGACGGGGGTGCTGCCTCCTGGTCCCTCTGCAGCATCTCCCGTTCTGTGCTGGAACATCATGCACAACATCACAGGTGCAACAAAGCACACAGATATTTGGAAGCTCCTAACGAAGACAGCGTTAATTACTAGGAGTCCTGGAGCAAAACTGCTGCATTTGTGCTCAGCAGAACCAGCGTAACCAGCTTCCAGCTCCAGCCCCGCTGCTCACCCATTCCCAGCCCAAGTAAGCAGCCCTATTTGTGCCCTTTCTAAAAAACCCTTCTGATCCCTAGCAGCTGCACACACACAAAAGGAAAAGGGTAAAAATGAACCTGCGATCAGCAGTCTGCAACCTTCAAAACTGCCTCAATTTGAAAGAGGGACATTGAAAACTTGTTGCATTCAGATTGATGTAAAACACATCTGTTATCAGACTCCCCTCGACCTTACACGTGAGCTTGCTTCTCTGTAGCTCAGTATCATCACACATGGGATCCCAGAGTGGTTCAGCTTCGAAGGGCCCTCTAGAGATCATCCAGTCTGAGCCCCTGCTCCAGCAGGAACACCCAGAGCACGGGGCACAGGGGGATGTAAAGCATCATTTTAATGTAGCTTGGGCTTCGTATGGGTTTCCTATATGTATCCATGTATCAACATTAGATTTGGGTATTAATGAAAATACTAAATGCAGAAAAGTTGTTTACAATAAAAATAACAGACTGACATTAATTTGGGCTGTTATATTAGCATTATACTGCAGATATTATACTAATAGCAATGAAGTGATGAAAAATGATTCAAAGGCCTTTAGGAGAATCAGTTTTGTACATAGTTTAGAACGCAGAAAAAGATAAATCTCAAAGCTGGAAGTAGAGAGCAGACTCTGAGCTGCCTCGTAACACAGTTTGACACGAAGGGTTTGACTCAGCGGATGACAGATCTACTCGCCTGCGGCCTTTGGGTGACTTTGTACCAAAATTAGCAGATTTCTCACTGGGAGCTTGCACGGAAGTATCTATAAAGGGAACTGGGTCAGGGCAGAAAAACAAGGAAAGGTGTTGAGCGTGTTGCTAAAGCAATCAGTTTGGTCACCCTAATTTAAGACAAAAATAGCCCAATCTTTCTTCAGGATGTAATAAAGCAGGGACACCCTTCTTCAGGTCTCAATGCCGTGACAGTGGTTACACGCTACAGGCTGACAAGGGTGCACCCTGCACGCTCATTTTCCCTGGGAGCGCAAAAGCCAGGCTTTTGTCCCCCCTCCCCAAGCTTTATTTTCACCTGGGTAGATATCAGGCAGAAGACACTACTTAGATCTGAAGCATAAGAGAAAAACGCACAGGGCGGGTATTGCAGCGCTCACCTTTACTGCAGCTTTTAGGCTCTTCCTAAGCTCCTAGCAAGCCCCCACGGCGGCTGCCCGGCGCCCGTCAGCGCGCGCCTGCCTGGCGCTGGGCTGGGCACAGCCGGAGGCGCCTGTCGCTGCCCGGACACGTCCGGCAGCCCGAATGCAGCCAAGGGCAGCGTCGCCGCTCGCTCCCTTGCCGCTGCTGACCTGCCTGTGACCGCCCGGGCAAGGAAATCCACCCAGTCACACCGGGGGATTCTGCAGCGCTACTTGGCAACAGGAGGAGGAGATGGTCAGGATCACTGGACAAGAAGTGAGTTCTAATTCCAGCTTGGTCAGTGACCTCTGAGATACCCTTGGAAAAAGTCACTGCGCGCCTGGGTGCTCCCACCCGTGGCTGCTTCGCTCCCAGCATCCCAGAGCAGGGGCTGCTGCCTCCCAGGGACTTGGTGGGGCTGAGAGATCCCATTGCTGCCCTAATGCAAATAAAACAAATAAAACAAAA
>VZSG01000121.1:1679844-1703271 GCA_013398315.1 Nothoprocta pentlandii
GGCCCTTGTGCCTCCCGTCCCAGCGCGGTTACCTACAGCTCTGCACCGGGAACACGGGACTTCCCCCAGGAACCAGAATTACAGAGGTCCAGGCTACTAACCCTCTGTTTTTTGTTTTCCCCGGGAAGCTTCCCGGAACCCCCTTACCTGGTGGAGAGGAGCGCAGCGTCCGGGCTCGGGGCCGTGCCGGGTGCCCACGGATACCTGGCGATCCCGGCAGTGGGGCCAGGAGCACCCGGGAGCAGCCCGGCTGGAGCTGCCTTCCCAGCGAAGCTGCAGCCGATCCGCCGCCCTGCAGAGCCCGGCTTTACCAAACCCGCGCTTCCAGACGAGCGCCCGGGAGCTCGCTGGGATGCGACTGTCACGCGTCGCAACCATTAGAAATGCCCATTTTAATGCAGCCTTTCAGAAAACTTAAAATGGCATAAAAATGGCTTGCGGGAACGAGGCTGGTTTTGTTGCGAGAGGCTTTCAGGGGCTGGAGATGAAGGATTTATGAACAGTCCACCTGCGCATTCGCACCGTACCCGGGCACGGAGGGGCAGGGACACGCACAGCGTTCCCTCCGGATTTCCATAGGGCAGGAGGCGAGCTGCGGGACTGCCGCGGAGCTGCCCGGCCATGGCCAAGGGAGCTGCGGGATGGCCCTGCCGGGAGCATCCCACCCTGCCGGGAGCATCCCGGCCTGCCAGGAGCAAGCGGGGACACCACAAGGCTCCACACTCACTTGGCGGTGGCTCTGAAGCTGTCTAAAAATGGGGGAAAAAAGATAAAACAGACGTGCCGTGTAGTACAGATACAACCAAGGGGGCAGGAGGAGCCACCGTGCTGGCACGTGGGGTGCTGATGAGCTGCTCATCTGCCCTCAGCAGATTTTGATTAAAATGAGCTGCTTAAATGACCCAAAGCAAGTAGCCCAGGAACTGTTTTCAGTGACTGAAAAGCCACAAGTTTAGTCGGCTGTTTAGTTTAGCAGGTCAAGTGCTGCAGCCTGGTAGGAACTCCCCTCCCTAGCCTGGCCTCAAGCAGCCAGGATCTTTTGTATCCTTATGGACAGGCCAGTTTAAAAGTGCTGCAGTCACCAGGCACCTCACAAGGTCCTGATCACAGAGGAGCCCGTTTTCCTGCAGACTCCGGTGCAATTCCAACTAATTCCAGCTCCTCGGCTGGGAGCCAGCGGTGGGTGAGCGGAGCAGAGCCCTGACTGTGTCCCGCCTGGAAAGGAACAATTCCAGAGCCAAGTGCAGCTGCTCAGGAGTAACTCCAGGTTTCATTTTACCCCAATAACTCCATGTAATCCCCATCTCTTCCCTTCGTACATGTCAACTTAAAAAATCTCCCCCTCCTCTTCTTTAATCCTTGTCTTAGCGCTCTATCCAAAGTTACTCTGTGGTGACCCCTTCTATCCACAGTAAATTAGCACTGATCCAACTCCACCCGGGAGCTGATTCACACAGAGCAGCGACTAGGAATTTGAGCCCTGTTAGAACTGACTTGGATGGGAGCACAATTTGGCACACAACTGGAAAAGAACATGGATAGAAAGGATCAGTGGCTCTACCACATATAGCCCATGTGTTAATGTTTCCATTGGGGACACCTGCACAACTGAATACAGGAAGCTAAAGAACAATTTGTTCCTTCTGGTGCCAGATTTCGTATTTCATGTGAATTTGAGGGGAAATAAAAATTCTGAAATTCAGAAAATTTGGAAATTCAGAAAAAAAAAGCAAACTTAGAAAAGACTTAAAGAACTAGGCACACACGCTTTGGTAAGTGATTGATGATGTATTTATGTAAGTCATTCACTCATGCATTTCCACAATTCATACACAGACAGGATTGTTCAAGTAACAGATAATTAATATACTAATCTAACCCCCCCAGAACAAGCTCACTGGCCGCAGGAGGACGGACCATATATTACTCTCCATTACTTTTTTTTTTTTTGGCAGAATGACTGACAACATCAGGACAGTCCCTTGAAGCAGCTGCAGGGTACGAGACACTGGACACTTCCACGTCAGTGATGTGTTTGCTCCACAAGAAGGTGACCAGTAGACGGGGAACCGATTACTTCAAGCTCCTTCTCCACCGCGGAGTTGGAATTACTTTAGAAAAAGTAATTTTAACAGGGTTAAAATCACTGCTGTATTTGACAACATTAAAACCAGCGCTGCTTAAAATGAACATAATATTAAGAAATATAAAACATTTTCAACTATAAGAAAGAATGCCAGCACATACTTCAAATATATTGCTAATACAGTCCACTTGCCCTTCCAGACTGCTTCGGTATAACAGAATTTGAAAATCATATATTTCAACTAGCATTTCTTTTTCAAAATTAACAGCCTTTGAAATAACATTTTTTTTTTACAGAACTATTTTAAAAAAATTAAAAGATTTATGTACAGCTTAAAAGCCCATTTTTTGAAAAGCTATGCCTGTTTTGCTGACACTCAGTGAGACTACGGACGCATGTGAATGAACGTATAGCCAGGCATTAAAACATTCCAGGTAGGCATAATTCAGGTGTTTTGAAGCAAATAAAGAATGCCCTGGCTAACCAAGGAAGAACATGCATCAGAACTAGTTTTGCATAGCTCGCCTTCTTTTTTTTTCCCCATTTTTGTTTTCCTCTTCAAAAGAGCTCATCACATGAGCGTCTAAATTTCCTTATAACATTTCATCCTTATCCAGAACCCTGGAATGCAGGTATCAGAGGCACCAAGGCACTGAGTATCCTCATCTCTTAACAGTACAAAAACCAAGCACAAATTTGTATTTACGTACAAGTTTCTACTGAATTTTTTGAAATGCGTTGGCTATGTTTTGTATTTTGAGAACAGAGACACATGGACTAAAATCACAGAACAATCTGATGCTGCCAAAGGTTACCTACCCCTCCTTACATTTTCACCATTAATTATGGAAAATCCCAAACCTCCTGGAAGCAGCTCTTCCTGCAGATGCAGCACGGCAATTAGCAGGGCTACTTGGATCCCAGGGAGCATCCGTGGCCTAGTTTCCACACAGACAGAGCGGGAATACGGGATGTGCCCTGCGCCACTCGCGTGCTCTGCTCTTGCAACCAAGATGACGGCAGCTGCGGCCCTCCAGCAACGTGCAGGGTGTTTTGGGGGGGTTACAGCTTCTGCGTGAGCCTGGTTCCCTCTTGTTTCCTCTCCTGTACTCCGGAACAGGCTGTTCCATTCCCCATTTCTACAGCTTCATCACACAGCCCAAGCCTTTCCCCCACTCCGTCTGCCCCTTCAGTATCCGAGCCCCACGTCAGCAGTGCCTGGGGTCTCTTCTCACCCTCGACACCAGATCTGGGTTAGATTTTTCTACTGTTCACTTAGCACTGAAACGTGGTGCTCTCCAGTTTACTGACTACTGAAAAACTCCCACTGCAAACAGCATTCCTAAAAGGCTGTAGGATCTGATCTGAACTGTAGGATCCTGCCTCTCTTACGGTGAGCAACAAGATTTCAGGAAAATTTCAAAAATGTTATATGCCACAAAAGGAATTTTTACACTTGATCTGACAACCTGAAGCACAAAACTCCATAATTAAGACTAGTCAAGAAATTACAGACAACATGGCACCAAATATCAACAAGTAACAGTGTGGGTGTGAAAAGAAAAAGAAATGCATTTCCACATTGCCACTTGCTGTCTTAGCTGCACTTCTAGTTCCTATTCATTTTTTTAAAGAAATCTTATTTAAGACAGGCTTTACATTCTGTAAATGATGCTCAATGTCATTCAACCTGAGGCCAAAATAACAGTGGTGATTAAAGATTACAGATCATTCATAATTGGCGGAATTCTGAAAATTGCAATTCTGTTGTCATAAGGAGTACACTGCATTCTCAAAAAGGGACAAAATTCAAACAAATGTCAGCTTCATCAACACCGCTTTTGTCTTTAGGATTTTGTCAGAGAGCCTTCAATGCATAAATTCCCTGCCAGAAGTAATTCTCTCCTAACATTGCCAAAAGGTATATATATATATATATTTTTTTTCTTTTATATTTACATAGTATACATATTTACATTTTTAATAGTACAACTGCAGAGGAAAAAAAACCCTGTCTTTAGATGCTTCAACAGTATTTCTCCCCTTTGAAAAATTTACAAGTCTTGTTCAGGTCCTTTGACAGCTAGATGCAGTCCACATCGTGCAGGCCACCGTCCATAGTCAAAGCACCAAATCTACAATGAAAATAAATGAATAATAAAAGCATTAAAACTCACATCTCAACACACATTTTTATCTAATTATCATACCGGGGAATAATAAAAATATATAAATAAGACAGTTTAATTTGATGCTAAGCTCACTTTGCCACAAAGCTTTTAGTAGATCATTATCATATTTTTTACCATCATCATCATCATCAGAAAGATGACCCACTGCTGACAGCTTCCATCTGCAATAGCTTCCTTAGAAAGAAAAGTATTTCAGCTGTTCACACAACAGCAAGAGAAAAATAGTGAAACAAAAATTAGTCTTTATGTGATAATGAAAATACTCGCCCAGCATTGTGAGAAATACATCAGTATTCCTCTCTTTAGTTTAAATAAGTAAACTGCAAAACTGCATTAATTCAGCCTGGTGTAATTTCACAGCTGTTAAAAATTGTATCTAGAAGTGAAGAGTTAAAAGACCCCAGCAGACTGCTGAGCTATTGAGTTCAAATTCAGAAATCCTGAGTTCAAATTCAGAATTAACCTCGCTGGATAGAAGGTATTTCCATTAGCTAAACAGAAGTTACCTTAAACAAGAATGACATGACTGCTGTGTCAGACCCATTTCACAGCAACGTTTCAAGGTTCAGAAGAAAGCTTGTTACGTTTAGATCAGCAGTTCAAAAACCCATTTCCTGTCATCAAATAGATTATACAATTGCCCCTCAAAAGGCTCTCTGGATCTACAAAATGCACCAAGTTAAGGCTGTTTCAAACATCAGTCAGAAAGGAGAATGAGGACTTGCCTTTCCAAGATGTGATTGTTCTCAGCCAGCACTTCAACCACCCCTCCTATTTCCTCCTTCAGCTTCTTCATCCTGCAGTAACAAGACGTGAAAGGGAGGTTATCAGAACAGTCATCTCCTACGACCACTCAGCACCATGAAGCTTTCAGCAACTTGTTCTTACCCACAAAAGGAGGGAAAGATACTGGGTTGGTTATTCAGCAGAAGTGATGCATAGAGATATTAGTGTTGCCCCCTATTAATTTCCACCACCTCAATGTAAAGGGCTTTTTTTCCTGCAATAAATATGAAGTCCCTGCTCTTGACGGAGCAGTCACTTAAGCTTTGCACTTGCAAAGCGGTTGACTATCACAAAAAACCTATTTCACCTATATTATAGGCATAGAATATTACATTAATCCAAATGAGAAATTCTTACCCCAGAGTCATTTCTACCAATGTGTTTGAACTTGGATAGACTGGATTGATTGCGTGTTTCATCCCACTAGAAGCTGCAAACACCTTTTGTGGCAGAGCATCTTGTAACTACAAAAAATAAAAAGCAAATATAAATTACAAGGCGAGTTGTTACATATATCTTGGTGTCTACCTCAAAATATTCCTTAAATTCTCCATTGCCATGATGCTTCATAACATCATTGCAATGGGAAGGATCTGACAGCTTGCAAGTTCAGCTCAGCATGGTAGGTTTTGTATTGGTATGACCTATAGTGCCCCTCATTTATTCCATTTTAATTACCTTATACTTTGATAATAAACTCTCTGAAGGAGGGATTACCTATCTGCTATGGTTGTAGATACCAGGAGCTTAATAACTGGCATCTGCTGTTACTGACGAAATAAAAATGACAAAATGCAAACAAGAAAAACCCTGCATTTCACTGTTCCTTAATAGTCTCTACGTCTACTTTTTTTTGTTTCTATTTACATATCCTTAACAAAGAAGAGTAACTTTATTCCATGATGATTTTCTTGTGTGTCCTCAAAGTAATTTTTTGTTGTTTTATTTTTTGGAATCACTGTTCAGATACTACAAAATATTTTCATCCACAGCTTCAAGGATTACATTAGCATGTACCCTTAAGCCTCTGTCCCCAACTTTCAGTACTGCTGCAATGTTTCTGTTTCACAGAAGTATTAATAATCCTCTAGGTGCCCAGACACTCAGCAGTTGCTCAGAATGTTTCTTAGGGAGTCCAAATCCACTTGCACAGAATTTTTTTAGGGACTGCTAGCCCTACAAAACCAAAGAAGTCAGATTCAAAATAAGGTTGACTCCTGTTCTACTCTTGCGCCAGCAGTGAATCTACTACAGCCAACCTAAATACAGCCAAGCACTCCCATATCTCAATTGGATTGCACTCACGTAATTAAGACTCAATATATTAACACCACTGGTAGCAAATAATATGAAAACAGATTTTTATTTCCTCAAACACTTGACCTAATTTAGAAGCACTCTACCTCATTTATGTAATCCTGGTATTTGGATACCTCCTCTTCAATATCAAAACACTGGTTGCTGAGAGCCACCAACTGTTTCCTTATATGAAGCATTTTCCTACAGAAAATAAAATGTATTTTAGATTTTAGAAATGCTGCAGTCAACACTGCCAGGTATTAATCAAACAAATAAAAAAATCAGTCTCTTGCCTTGTCCAGTCCTCAGCCTTGTCCAGAAATATCTCACATTTGCTGACACATTCATCTTTGAACAGAGTTACAGCCTTTGTAGCATGCAAGTACAGCTTCTGCCTGCAACACAGGGACACCAGGAACAACGTGGTTACACCGTTTGCAGAAGCCCATTCCTCTCATTTGCTTTCTGAAACGTGCAGAACAAATATATGGACTTAAACTCCCTCCAGCCAGTTTTCACTCAGGTTGTTGTAACACATGAGAATTCAGCACACGGCATGAAGTGACAGCTTATGTTCCAAAAAGAGACCTTGCCAGAACAAAAGGCTTTATCTACAGCATTTAGTTTCAGTTATCTGCATATGAACAATTGGTCTCATATCTTCTTGCACTCAATGTTTACTCATACAAATATATTTAAGGAACAGGAAACCTAAACTGAAAGCACAGAAACTTTTACTATTTTTCATTTGTCTGTGCAGGCACTGGAAACCTTCTCCATACGCAAGTGATCCTTGTGCTGAGCAACACTCGTGCAACAGAAATCCTCTTGTGGGTGCCACCTTCAATTCATGACGAGCCAAAAAAGCAAGGGAAGGATGGGAAAACAAACCGGAACGCGGCGCCGCTTGGCAGTGTGGGCAGCAGGGCCCCATGCCATGGTGTGCCCTGCACCTTGAGGGGAAATTAGGGCACATAAAGCATCCCTGTTCCTGCTCCTTATCTCACGATGTCCCATGTGGCAGCTACTGGCTAAGCGAGTGCTGGCTGGTTTGCCACGTCACGGGTGGCAGCCAGGAACACCCCACTTGAGAGCTGCTCCCGAGCCTACCCAGAGGCAAATATTCTGAATTTCAGTCACTCAGAGGCAAATATTCTGAAGATTTGTCTGTCTTGCTAATAGCACACAGTTCTTAAGCTTCATTTTGAGATGAGCAGAGCTCAGGCTACAGCACTGCAGGGCAGCAGGTTGCTTACACAAACCACTGCAGTTTCTCTGTGGGGCCAGTCAAGTAAAATCAGAAAGAATTCGGATCTCAAAGGTACTTAAACAATCCTGAGACGACACTCTGAGCAGAAAATACACTGTTTTTCAAAGCAATGGGAGTGAAGCCTATCTCAAGTTTTCTGGTTATCAATGTAAAGACACATTTTGATTGTTAAAAAAAGGTCTTAAAAGCCTAGTTTGCCTGAGGGAGCGCAGCTTTAAAATGAGCTGCAGATTGTGTCCCTTTGCTGGCCAGTTTTCCAACCATCTCCTTAAGAACATAAAGCTGGAAATTCTCTCTTACACTATTAAGTTCAATCCCTTGCTATTTTAGGCAGTTGTGTCCAAGTCACTTTCAGTTTATCAACATCTGCCTTAAAATTAATTAGGTTTCTTGCCCATGCTGTGCTTTATCTTAAGGGGATGTCTCCTCTGCTTGATAGTCACCGCTTTTAGCATTGTCTATGGCAAAATCAAGTAACCTGGCAGGGAGGGTACAGGGTCTTTTGCATGTTACAAAGTCTCCTAACTGCTATTTGTGTTTTTAATCCCCAAGAAAAACAAATAAAAAGAGACCCAAACAGTAATACACTTTTTTTCCTAAAATACAGATACTACAGATAAGGAACAAGTATTAACACCTACATTTAAAAGGCACATCAGCAAATGAACTTCACTGTCAGAAAGCATCTCATTATAACATGTTAGGTCTCTGTACTTACAATATTTGAAGAACGTTAAAAATAAATCCATGTCCTAAAGAGCACACAATTTAAAATTAATAGTCACTGACAGATGAGGTTGTTGCCAATAGCACCTGAGGGACCTGCACACCACAATGTTGCTTTCTAAAAGTAACTTCAAAAACACTTACTTGTCAAACTTGTGAATTTGTTCTTCATTATAAGGAAGTCCTAGAATTAAAACAGACATGCAGATATTACAGTTTAATTCTGTTACTTGTATTTATATAAGACTCCAATAAATTTATTCATTTGCTATGTGTTTTCCCTCCTGTTCTTGCAG
The DNA here is from genome assembly GCA_013398315.1 of Nothoprocta pentlandii. Taxonomy (NCBI): domain Eukaryota; kingdom Metazoa; phylum Chordata; class Aves; order Tinamiformes; family Tinamidae; genus Nothoprocta; species Nothoprocta pentlandii. The sequence continues at coordinate 1,688,500 of VZSG01000121.1, forward strand.
GTAATGGGCAGTAATTTACTTTCTTCCAATGCTGCTATTTGAATTTCTGAGGCTAATGTTTTTTCATTCATCCAGGCTTTAAGATAGTACTCACTGAGACAGCACTACAGATACACCCAATCTTCCTGATTGTTTCCCCATTGCTACCATAAATAGCCTAGTAGATCAAATATTGACCTGCCTCTTATATTTTATATTGAAAGTAAATCAAGTTACTTACTACGTTCTGCTTTGTCTTTTTTGAACTGATAATAAATTTCTGTGATGGAACATAGCAGTGCCTGCAGCCTCTCTGGACTAGAATGACAACAGGAAGAAAATGACATTTTATAGATAAACTTAAGTACATCTTAATGAGTTTCATGAACTACAGCTCCATGTAAAATTCAAAATAGTTTAAAACAATGAACTAGTTACTTACTTTCTGTCTTTTGGATGCATGCCTTCCTGATTTGCCCAGCTGTCGGCCAGTAAACCACCAGGAGAAAGTTTGTTTTTGATATCTTGAAGACTAGTTTCAATTGTGCTCTGCGAACTGGTGAGCTACACAAGAGCAACAAAGTTCAATCTTACCCACTGGCTAAGGTGAAAAATAGCTTCAGGCTGAAAACACACCAAGTACCTTAGTACTCAAAACTCATCTGGTTACCCAGTATTAATTAAAGCGACATGCCCAGCAATGTATAGAAATTCTGCCTAGGCTTCTCCAAGACCACATAAAATATGGCATTATTAAAGAAATGATCATCTTTAAACACAGCATTCCCCCCAATTAATATTTGTTTACTTTCAAAGTCCTCTGCAGTAAGTTTCTCCCTTTCATATATCCTCTACTTGCTTCTATACTTGTTCTTTCAGTTTATTAACAGCTTGTACATTGACTCTTCATATAATTCCTAACTCTCACACTTCAAATAACCAAGACAGAAGTGCACAAAACACCTTGCTTTCTAGAATAGATAACTTGAGGGTTTTTTTCCACCGAAACCCCAGAAATTTTCATTTTTTCTTCAATCATCTGAAAATAAGATACAAATTTTACAGCAGGTCATACTGAACTGTGTGTACACGTACCATTCTAGACAGTTAATGAGGTAGTTCAGTATTCTTCAAGTAAAGTGAAAAAAAAACTGCTTCCATTTGAAAGATACACTTCAGCACTTTCATTTTTTTAACAGGAGTATTGTAGTAAAAGAGAATTTCCTTTCAAGGTCACTGGGCTAACAAGAGGATATACTCTGTTTTCAGAAAAATATTCATGCCTCAGCATTGGCATTTTAACAACCTCTGGCAGGCCAGAAGTAACGATGACAATTCAAAATCCTTACAACCTGTGTGACTCTGTATTCGGATTTTTCTCTAGAAAAACACATTTTGGGAATGGCACTGCTTTTGTAAGATACTTACACGCATTATCTTCGTATGTATCTCTGAAATTTCATCCACTTCTGGTGTTTCCAGGTTGATCTGCATTAAATTCTCGTATCTGATCACAATAAAAATAAATGAGTGCTGTGAATACACTCCAAATAATATTTGCATCTAAAGATTAACAATAACTACCACTGTCCTTATATGAATTACAATACCTATCCACCAACTATGAAAGACAAACAATCTTAGAGGTCATAAATAGCAAAGAAAACATTTTAGCTTAAAAAGCACGTGATTTTTTTTCCCATACATTCAGACTTTAAAAATGCTTTAAACATTTATTCCTCATTTCTTCATTCTGCTCTTGTTGTTTTTATTCTACAGGCAAATAATCTCTCAATAAATTTTTAAAAGGTTACCAAAAAAATTGCTTAGAACAGTCAATGACCTCACACCAGAACTGATACTCCAGGGCCATGATGTGCTTCCCTTTGGAAACTTACTGGAAAAGCTACCAAAACCTTGCAGGCTGGACTACTAGCACTCTTTGTGCACTGACACTTCCCATATGACTGTAATTGAAGTGCTAAACAGATCAATTGGGAGATTTTTAATGCTGAATCTCAGCCAGATTTTTTTTTTAACACCATCAAAACAGCTTGGCTGTTTTCAAAATGATATATTCATGGCTCAAGTTGAATACTATGTTTACTTTTTTTCTTCCCCCCCATTTACTTCTTTTTTTTTTCCCCCCTATAAAAGTTCTGGATTTTCAAGCTGTGAGGCACAGCCTAGGAACTGGAAGGCTTTTCCAGAGGACACGCACCCTTTGCTGGCTCCGGGACAGTCTTCTGCAGTCAGAGAGGCTGACGAGCCCGTCCCTTCCTGACAGGCCCAGCTCTCTCGGCCTCTCCTCACACCCAAGACGCTGCAGTCCCTTCCTCATCCGAGGGGCCCTTTGCGAGAGCTGCTCCCGGAGCTCTGGGGAGCCCACAACTGCCCCAATGCTCCAGGTGCGGCCTCAGCGGGGCCGAGCAGAGGGGCAGGATCCGCTCCCTCGCCCTGCTGCCAACGCTCCTCCCGGTGCAGCCAGGATCCCCCTGGCCTCCTTGGCCACGAGGCCACACTGCTGCCTCACGGCCACCCTGCTGCCCACCAGGACTCCCTGGTCCTTCTCTGCAGAGCTGCTCTGCAGCAGAGCAACCCCCGGGCTGCCCCGGGGCCTGGCGTTACCGTCTCCCTCTATGGAGCTTCGTGAGGTAGATGAGATGCTGCTGGATGCCCCAGACCTGGAAAGTGCCACCTAAAGCAGGGAAATGATCCCTCCTGAAGTCTAAGAGGCCTTCTGCTTGGTCCCTGCAGCATGGGCATGAGGGAGGACAGGCTGTGCAGTTTATTTCTGGCCTCCTTACGTGCACGGGCTGTGACAGGCACAAAGTGGGTCAAATGCTATTTTTTTCCAAGGGGGTGTTTTACAGAGCTCTTCCTCATTCATTAAAGATGGAAAGGGACTGCAATAAAAGCAAGTAAAGCTCTGTAAGACAGTGTAAGTCATTTAAACCAGGAATTCCAGATTACAACATTTAGTCTTCTGTGTTACAAATGCTTGCTATACAACCAGTTTCTGATCTTCAAGAGCAAGTGCTCAATGCTGCAATTAAGGGCTAAGGAAACTGTTTTTAAGCATACAAAATAGTATGTAATAAAGCAATTTGAAAAATCATGGCCTGAGCGCCTCCATTTGACATCAACTGTGTCAGTGGATATTTCTGAACTTTATATGTTTTCAGAGTAAAAGTCTGAACAGCTTGCAGCAAACAAGACTTTACTGGTGATCTCCTAGTGCAAATTTGTAGAAATATTTTCTAGCTGTTGTATCTCCTATATGAACATTAAAAATCCTTCCATGGGAGAAGCGCTAAGATCTTAAAGCTGAGAATTTGGCAGTATTTAAATTCGTCCTTAATAAATGCACACTAGCAAACCATATGGCAAAAGCATTTTGATGAGGAAAGCTGCTATATTCCTTGCTCAGGCTTTTCCATAGCTCCTAAAGTCAACAACAGCAAGGGAGCTGTGACAGAGGAGAAAGGAGAAAAAGCAGATACCCGACCCAACAGTAACTACTCCCTTTCACCAAGTAAAGGAGCAAAACTAACACTCCAATTTGAGAAAGCTGATTACTTGAGCTGGTGTTTAAGTCACTGCCACTGGCAAATCCATCCCAACTCAAATTTAAATTTCATGTGGAAAAAAAATCTGTGAATAAACTTAACTTAAAATACAGTTGACACTGAACACAAAGCAAAACCAGTGGATTCAGTGCTACTACTCACACTTTCTCAGCTCTCTCAATGCTTCTGCTGCAGAAATCCAGCTTGATGACAACCTCTGCCTTTCTATGAACCAATTCATTGTAATCATCCTTGATTATTTCCCTGGAAAAGTGAAGGACTAATATATAATAAAAAGTATTTAACTACCATCTTATCAGCAATACAAGAATATATTTACAGTTACAACTGCTAGTAGAAATTACTATCATTTAGAGTTGCTTTAGCAATACTGTCATACAAGACTATCTCGTGCAAGCCATACAAGTTGTGCCTATATATTACTGAAGACTGTATTTAAATTAACCACAGAAGAAAGCCAAAGGGCAAATTTCACAATCGCTGCAATACAGTCAGCAATGCCCCAGGCTCGCTGCAGCTCGGCCAAGTGCTTACGTGAGCCACCGCATCCCTTTGCGCATCAGTTCCTGGTAAAGCAGCAAAGAACTGGCAACTCGGCACGCATAACATATGATACCTGTTACTGCCTGGGGGGGGAAATAAGCAATATTAGTTCTAATCTGGTACTCTCTGAACAATCTTTTGAAGTCAATTAATCACAACAAAGCAACAGAGTAAGAAAAGAAAGAGCAATATGAAGATGGCAATATAAAACACATAACTTGGACCAAATATTACTGAGCAGACAACTAAAAACTCATTATGGAGGCAGAGCTCGATGTGATAAATGAGTTTTTGCAGCTATGCTGGAATATTAGGGATCAAAATAAGTCTTTTATAAACAGGAATGACTCCACTTACTCTCGGGGTTTACTTTAATTCTCTGGAAAGTCACAAGTAAATTTGTTCAGTGGTTCAGGTATTAAACACATACATCAAAAGAACTCATAAAAATGATAAATTTCTAAATCCTAAGGCTAGGGCCCCTCTTCCTAATTCCCCACTCACCTAATTCCCCCCTTATGGGCTTGCTGTACTACTTAGAAATTATAATTTATAACATTTTAGGTAACTAATATCAACGGACAGCTTCCTACTTTAAAATTTAAAAGACTTTTTGCTTTCAGAAAAACACATGCTTTTAAGACTACTCTGCCTGAACAAAATATGTGACTACAAATGACTGTCACAAAGACAACCAGAAACGCACATTCGGTTGTTTTAGAATAACAACAAATAAATGACACATCCACTAATTTTCCCCCTTAGAAATTCTCAAAGTTATTCTCTCGTGTTAAGTATTTCACCATCTCAGGGGAACACAAATCTGCTGTGAATCTGGCTAATTTTAGGACTCCAAAAAGCAGAAGGCTCCAAGGAGAAGGCTACTCCCTTCCCTACATCAACACATTACATAGTAACAAAGCATCAGGCCTTCAGAAGACTGATTTAAAAAAAAAATCAAGAGAGATAAATAATCTTTCCATTGCAAGGACTTCTCAGTAGGTGATGTTTCATGATTTTGCAGAAGCATGCCTGGGCAAAGTTAATGCTGGTCTAAATACTAATTCCTGGGAAAGGGGAAGTCGCTCATTTTCACACAGCAGAGAAGCTCCTCACATAGCAGGAAAGCTCCTCCCCTTAGCAGGAAAGCGAAACTTTCTTCTAAAGCTGGTGGCACTAGTAACAACACACCCCATTTCACTGCAGACAAGTTCATTTACATAGCTATTAACTCAGACAACTCTCTCCTTGTTTACAGAGGAAATTTTGTTTAAGTTACGACTTGTGAAAACAGCCCTTAGCTCTTTATATGTTTGATTTAACAGTCAAATAAAGTTGAGGACTTCCATGGTGAGGAATAATATCACATTCAAGCAGTTAAGTAAATATTTTGTAAATAAAGTCTGGTTTTAGCAAAATATGCTTTCAAAACACTTGTTAACAACTAGCAATACATACTTCTCTGCCAATCAGAACCCCTAACTAGCATATTAAAAATAGTTTTATTAGCACTGTTCATCTCAAAAATCACGCAGGTTGCATTTCAGTATTGTTATCTGAGATGGCTATCTAAAATAAAACAGTAACAACTCACTTTAGCCATACTGGCATCCCCATCCAGATCATAACGTTGGTGTACTTTAGGAAGCAAGACTGAAATACAAAATAAATATATCTGTGTTTTCTTGTTTTCAACAAAAGACTTGGTCTTAATACAGTAACAGATACACTAGTAATATTTATTATTAATGAATATAAGTATTATATAAACAGTAATATACATCAGAAATAACCATTAAAATGCACAGCCACAGCTGAGTCTGAAGCCAGGGCTGTAAAGAGCCTCCCATTTGGTCCCACTGCCTCTATATACATCTTCCACGTCTCTACAGGAGAAAGCCTTGCTGGCCACCCAGCTCAACATCCTCTGCAGCTGCCAGCAGCTGGGGCTCAGGGAGGCAGGCAAAGAACAGCGCAGAAGGGAATTCCTTGATGGATTCTCCCAGCTTCCCACAACCTGCGGCTCAGAACTTCCTAGGAACCAATGAGTCTCAGCTCCACGAATTTATTTCTGTCCCTCAGCCCCGTGCTTGCCCTCACGGGACAAACTCTTTCCCCTTATGGAGGAAATGACATGCCATTCATGCCAGGCCATGGCCATTCAGTGCCACTAAGACTCCTGGGAGCAAGAGGACCTCACCGAACACCTTTAAAGACCTAAGCATACAGTGTCAATTGGATCTCCTGTAATCCCATGCCTGCTCCTGGTGGCTCCAGCAGGATGCAAAAGTGCCATGGATCCTCACGCACCCCACGCGTGTCTGGCACCTCCGGCAGGACACCACGGGCCTCCCTGGTGCCTCTCAAACACAAAAACCTACTTCTTTTCTGTGCCATGGCACTATCTTCTTTAAGCAAGGGCAAGTTAGCGCCTCCTCTGGGAACAGAAAGACTAGGCATGTTCAAAAGATTGGAATCCTCACTGTTTTCAAAAAAAATAAACTGGCATAAAACCAAACGTAAGGGTAACTAAACAACCAGAACTACTTTCAAAAGGAAGCTCTAAGCCGGAGGAAACGACTTCCACCTACCTTCTTCATAGATCAGCCCAACAATGTTCAAAGCCTCCCTGCTCACCACAATGATAGGATTCTCCTCCGTAGTTCGGGGGAAGAGCTGGGCCAGCCTGCCAGGCTCCAGCATCAAACGCCGACCTTCGTAGATCAGTTCTTGATTCTGAGATGGTATTTTGGTCTGTTTGTAGACCAGCTCGTGAAATATAGCAGCTCTACGAGAAAAACAATATATGAGAGAAACACCAGAACACAACAGCTTAGCAATCCACAGCTTTTATATTATTTAAAAAAAATACCTTATTGCTGAATTAAGAGCTGCTAATAGATAAAGAGCATTTGCTTTGTAGAGAGAACAAACAGAAAAGCAGTGCTGCCTACAGCTTACTCTGTTAAAAAAATAAAGGTTATTTCCTGCAAAACATCGAATACCCTTCTAAACCTCTGATTTTCCACCAAAGCACTTTTTTTTTGTAAACGTCTTTGTAAACAAACTTGCTTTGATTTGGAAGTCTGAAGGTTGGTAGGAACAGGCAACGACAAAGGAGAAAAAGGAAGCGAGCTTCCCTTTAACATCAGGGCTTGATGGTCATAAAACAAATGCACGCAGCTCAGGGTCCTAAACACCTTCCAACTCCTGTTGGAAACGCTGACATTCATGTCTAAGACAGGTGATGCTCGTGTTCTGCATCTCAGATGGCAAGATAAAAGAGTTTCGAACACACACTCTGAAAAGCTACCTTGCAAATAAGAGGATTTAATAGCAGCCTGTATGAGGCGGGGTTGGTAAAACTCAGTGTAACACATAAAGGATTAGTGTGTTCTGCCACTGACTGAGTTGATTCAGCCTTCGGTTACTTTATTTTTACTAGAAATACTTTATTATCAACATTGCCACTTACACTTAGATACACTGTCAAGGAAAGGCTGGTGCATTTGTTACATTGGTGATTTGGGGCCACACTACTATTTGACTGAATAAGCATTAAGGAAATGAAACTATACAGGGCAGAGAACACTTACGTATTATAGCTGTGAATATAAATTTTGTGCAAGGTCATCTGCTGTAGTGAAAAAATGTGGATTATTATTCGGTGCAGGATGTCACTTGTCTCGGCAAAGAACTGGTCAAATCCCCAGCACTTTTCCTGGTCTGCTTCAAGAATATTTGCAAGGACAGGCGTGAGCAGTAGTTGCAGACCCCTAGGGCACACCAGGAAGAGAGATGACAAAGTGCAGTATTGCACTGGACCTCTGTCATGAATGCAAGTCTATCTCGTACAACTCGACCGCTCCAGAACTCTTTTCCTCCCTTCTGCTGAAGGGCAGAACTTTCACACTTTATCTATTTCCTTTTTAGGCCTGACTACCAAGTATATTTTCTTTGTTGTTTTTCTCCTATTCATACCCCTTCACATTCTTAGGTGCTTATTTGCAAGTCAGCTGCCATGAAACTATATGGATAGTTTGGGAAAAAAAGAAACCGGTAATACGGGGATATGCTCGATAGACCTATTGAAAAGCTCAAAGAAAGCAACCTCAGCAGCCAGACCTCTGTTCCAAAGACCTGACACTGAGGAAATAACACAAAAAGCCCAACTAAGCAGCACTAAAAAGCTTATATGAGTGGCTGAAACTTACTTCGAAAGACTGCAAGAAACAGGCATCTCCCAGCTCCACTCAATTGGTCCATTTTCTGCTTTCTGAATTCCAGAAATAGCTCCGGAAGGCTTTCCGGTGATTATTTTATACCTGTGATAAATTAAATATATATATATTTATATATCTTTTTATATATTTAAAGTATTCGATTATTACCTCCAAAAGAGGTGGTAGAGGTCTAGAAAACTAATCTTAAAAAGAGAATTAATAATGTAAGTATAGATTCTGAACTGACAGGGAACATTAGGCTATGCTCTTGTTAACGGGCGATACAAGAATTTGGGAGTTTCATTTACAAACTGACAGTCAGGAGTGATGCTAACAGAGTCATCTTAATAAAAAAGAAGCAACACGGGCTGTGCTAGGGAGATAATTTTGTCCATCTCAGATTTGGCAGAAGTTTAGGAGACTTAGTGAGAGAAGCTGAACTATTTTTCACCAGTGTTAATTAAAGTTAGATTTCCAAAGCTGTTCAATTTAGGCATTTACCTGACTGATTTCTAGCAAGTTCTGTCACAAGAGAGGACATTTAGCTACTAAAAAGTCACTTGGGGAAGAGAAGGAAGAGCGATGGAAGGAATGAATATTAGCCAGGCTTTAAAAAGTTGTTTTAACTCGCATAAAATTTGGCATTTGCCTAACTTTATACCTAACAAGTTAGTATTTCTCAGAATTCTCATTAAATGAATCAAGAGCTTTTTTTCCAACAGAAAATTCAACTCGATTGTTCTTTTTAAAAGATGAGTTCCATACAAAGCTTTTATAATCCAGATCTTTGCTTATATACAAACGTGTAAGACCGTAACAAGAACCTCTGTGGGAGAACCTCAGGGTGGGCAGTTCCCTAAACCAAGCAAATGGGAGGCAGCTCTGACAGGGACTACCAGCACAAGGGAGCTACTGGCAAACCACGAGTTCCTAAAGACCTTTAATTAGATAAATAGTATCTAATTAGCTTTAGCTCTAAATACAATGCAGAAGAACAGAACTATATTATGAGGAGACACAACTTCTGCTTCACATTCAGGCTGTATCTCTTAACTTCACGCACAGTTATGTGCACAAGCTGTTATACGAAACATCAAGCAAAAAACATGATTCTGCTACTAATAAAACCTCCATTTCACGGGTGCTACATGTATCACAAGACTTCCTGAAAGGACAGGCATTCAAAGGACAACAAAAATGTGCAGCACTAAAAGAACACATTTCAGAATACAGTAACTTAGTCTGAATATCCAAGTTACAAATGCCACGGGGCAAGAAACCAGGCTGGTGCAAGGGTGAAGAAAAGATGTGTGCAAAAACATCACTATTTTCAGCAAGCTCTGACTTTCACCTCTTAGTGTTCCACACAAAGTAAATTTGCTAACGAAGAACATTAAAGAATACTACACTTTAAATATTTCCACTATTATTATACTGTTCACCAGGTGCACGTTGGAAGTATGCTTATCAAAGACTTTCATGTATGCCACAAACTTGTCTTTATTTACGAATAGGTAAAGTTCTCCTCCTAAATTACCTACATCACTTCCTTGTTCCGACGAGGTCCTTCGAAGGGCCGGAAGGGCAAACTCCCTGTCGCAGCATGGTAGAAGGTCACCCCAATGCTCCACAGATCAACGGTCGCTCCGTATTTTTTCTGATGCTCCTTCCTCAAAACTGCTCGCTCATACATATCTGGATGCTGCAGAGAAAAAAAAAACAGATAAAAAGAATTCAGAATTGCTTTGTAAGCAGTAGAAAGAACAAAACCCCAACCCAGCTCGCCATTCCAAACATTTACTTCTTTGATCAAAGAGTGAAGTTAGTTTGCATTGCAGAATTTGCTCAAGTTTACACAAGCTGTTCCAACAGAGCATCACAGAAGTGCTCACTAGGTATATGATGGTCACCCTTATTAAGGTTTCCAAAGCAAATTAAAAAAAAAAATCCTAAAAGTAGACTGCTGGAATAAAACATTAAAGATGAGAAAAACAGTAATCCTCCAGATGGATTTGAAACAACAAATGCTACATTTACAAAAGGTCCATAGCAGAGGACAGCACCAGCTAAGATACTTAGTATGAGAAAGCATTTTTAGGTACGGGGCAGAAGAAAATTTAGTCTAAAATGCTTGAATTGATGCTTCTCTGCCTCACTCGAGGTGAAAAAAGTGGAAAATTATAAAAACAACTACAATATGAAGATGTGAGTATTAATTCCCAACAGTGTGAACTTCAGCTATTCAGCTTTAATCGCAGAGGGCCCCAGGCCTCAAACACTACTTCACCAGAGAGTGAAATCAGTGGACTTACTAAATACTCCTCTGTGCCATAGAGAGAAACAAACTGCTCATCATCTTCGAGCTCTCTCGCAGCCCCGAAGTCTGTGAGCTTGTAAACGGACTGCCCGTCTTCACCTATGACCCGCATGATATTGCCCGGCTTGATGTCTCGGTGCACGATGCCGTTCTCCCGGAGATGGTTCATCCCAGCCACTTCCAAGAGAGCAGGCCACAATTACCCGTACGCACACGGACACCGACTGCACAAGCACAGAATTGCAACACGAGTAAGAACATGCATGTTGTTTCCTCACAGGGAAAGGAGGACGGGAAAGGAGAGCAGAGTAATCAGAAGAGCAGAGAACAAGCTAAGCATCTTTTGCCCTTTCCTCCTTCCAGGAGCGAAGTAACAGTAATTCTTGCTCTCAGAAACATCTTTCCCATAAAGTAATTGATTTTTTTTTTAAGCAAGCAGACATGAGTAAACCTCACTATTTCTCCAATTCTGAGATGAGCTATCACAAGAGAACAGTCCAATGCATAACAATCTTGAAACAGAAAAACAGAATTTCACGGCATTTTAAGCAAAAATAGCTTCATAGTGCAGCTACTTACACCAACTGCAATAAAGGAAGTGACTCTCTATGAGCATATTCATTTGTTAAAGTTAGTTGACTGTCACTCAAATTCCTTGTCTCTTGTTATTTTATGATAAACACAATTAGCATGAGTTTGTTTTAATCAGTGCATTAGACTAAAATACATACCCACATCTCTCAGAACAATCAAGAACTCGGACTCTGGCAAACCAAAGGCATTAGACGGCTCCTCTAAAACAGTGTATAAACTCCCACATGGACAAAATTCCATAACTAGTACTTTATGTCTAGTTGTTGTCTGGAAAACAACAATAAAAGAAGTTTATGAATAACATAAAAATGGTAACAGAAATCACGTACAGCCACAAAACCTTATTTTCAACAACAACAAAAAAATCAACAGTTAGATTTGAAGACACCTAACAGACTGGAACTTGGAACAATGTAAAACTTGGTTTGCACCTCTTCACATTTATTCTGATTTTGAACAGGGAAAATAGTAAGAAAGCTTCCAAGTCTAGGTCCCTTGAGAGAAGTAACATCAGAAAAACAGACAAGTGCAACAGGAAAGAGCAGAGAGCAGCAGTTCTTGCTCTCTTCCCTTACTTTACCAGCTCTGCATCTGGTGATTGCAACTGATCTGTCTCAGTTTGAGCACTACTACTGCAATTCAATTCTACATGTATTAGGCCCTTGTTTCACTTGGTTACAAAGCAAAGTCACAAAATTGTCAGGAGCACCAAAATATCTCTAGTTTTCACAAGTTTATTGTGCTTGAACTATACTTATCTTATTCACTAACTATCTGTCTTGGCAGTTCATATTACACAGTTATATATAAAAATAATTTTAAAATCAAGGAAAGTCATTTATAAAAAATATAAAATTAAATGTAAAATAAAAACATACTTTATCCTTTATAATTGAGGCTATAAGCAAAAAGAACAGTTATTTTGGTTGCTGCCATATACATGAGACCACATCATTACCTCTTCTTCAATAGCAAACAACTTGACAATATTTTTATGATTCAGTTTCTTCAGCACTTCGAACTCTCGCATCTGAACATCCACAGGACGGAGGAAGCTTATGCTGTTGAATACTTTGACAGCATATAAATCCCCGGTTTTCTGTTTGGAAAAATAAAATCAATTTGTTAATAAAACAGAAGCCTGAGATTGCAAACACACATGTAACCAGAACCGGAGCGTTCTGAGACGTGTGTAAAAGCCTGACTGGATTGGAAACTGCACAGCACAGTATTTCGTGCAAAGCTGAAAATTAACATGCTAATAAAAATAAATATATATATTTATACACACGTATGTATTAGTCTAGCTTAAGGCAGATGAAGTAAGGAGATTAGCAGAAGGGAAACTCAAGATAGGAAAAAACTTAAGATTCTGTGGATTTAAGTTTTTTATTTAAGAACTGACTTAAATAATATTTATACACAGGCTGACAGCCACTTTGTTAGGTATGGTCTTGTGGCATAAATGAAACGTTGTTATAAAATCACAGAAAACTTGTTTTAAATAGGACTGGGAAGATACCAAGAGCAGGTAATTTTACAATGACTAAAATAACATCATGCAATAAAAAAGGCTAAGATTCTGAAACAAGGAATACTTTCTTCCATAAAAATGAAAGAGTGAAGAAATAACTTTAGTTATCAGTACTTTAAGGCTACTAATACAAATTACAAACAAAAGGAAATAACGGTATAGCAGTCTAATTCAATGGATGAATACATCAACAATTAAAAACTACCATTCAGTTTTATAACTGAACATCATTAAAACATTAAAAACACATCCGCCTTAGGCCCAGGTCTTGAACAGTTTTTCCTGGTTCCACGCCACGACTCACACCTGAAAACGTTTCAGTTTTACACGCTGCCCAGACCAGCAATTCCTCACAAACCTTGTGTCGCCCACGAAAAACATTGGCCGTCGCTCCCTGGCCTAGGATGTCAGATAAGAGCCAGAGGTAATTCGAAGTGCTCTGCATCTTTGCTCCAGGTAAGGCAGTTTTCTTCTGCACCTGAAAGAGGTTAAATACACACAATTATAATTCATTAAAAAACATGAAGGGGACTTTTAAATTAGAACTGAAACACAACTCCAAAAACAAGCTGAAGAAGTTACGAACCGAACAACTCTGGTTTTGGGGTTAGGTGGTAATTGGTCACAATTAGATTCAACTCGCTGGCACCATCAATCTGCACGAAGAGAAATTAAAGGAGGTTTCTCCCTTATTTCTAGTGGCAGTCGCTGGAGGAAACAAGAAACAGCAGCAGCAACTGGTGTCAAAAAGAAAGTAAAACCAGAAGCTTCCTGCGCACAGGAACAGGGAGGAAGCGGGTGCAGTTCCGTTTCCGTTGCACCCACGCAGCACCGCAGAGAGGCAGAAGATTTCACGCGATTTCAGCTGAACACGTTTCTATCTGCAGCAATTTCTGATGTTAGGCCTCCATCCAGCTGCTTCCTCCTCGTGCTGGATGTGCAGTTTCCAACAAACCTGTCCCAAGCTGCCCGGCTATTCCGGGCAACAGAAAGCACAATAAAATTTGGGTCAATTGGCAGCTACTGTAGATGCCCAAGACCTGTATCATGCAGCACCTGCATCAAGGGAGATGTCTGCAAGAAAACTGAATACACAGCCCACTCCGAACAGCACTTGAAATACGGCCTCTGAATAAAATAATAAAATCATAATTAAACCTCCTAATTGGAGCGACACGTCAGGTGGCTCCTTACAAGCAAATATGTGTTCTGTCACCTAGTTAGACACAGTATTCATCACCTCGTACCAAGACTCCGACACACAACAAACCCTTTCTAAGCAGCAGCAAGTATGAAGAAGGATCAGGTGAACACAGGGCTTCTTTCCCAATGTCTCCTAAAATCCTCAAGCTTTAGCAGCCCATTAGAAACTGAATCATTGCACTGGGTATGAGCTATGACAGACACGTCCCGGCTTGTACGTGAGATCAGCTTTCTTCACCCTTTTGCTTTCAAATTGATTTTGCATCAGGATCAATAGGTGAAAACAAACAAAGAGGACAAGCTTGGGACAGATGAGGTGGGATTTCATCCATCAGATTAAAAGGAAAAAAAAATTATTAGTGAGTTCTCAAGGTTCACTCTTTTTGGTAATGAAACCAGAAAGATATATTTACATCAGCGGTAACCTCAGGAACATATCCAGCTCCAAAATAAGGTCGGCGTTGCACTACTACACCAGGATGTCAAAACACTGTTTTTGTAATAACAGCAAAGCCACAGCCTTCAATTCAAAGACATACCCCTTCAGCTTTGATTTTCATCTTCGATTGATATATACATACATACGTATAAAAAAGCAACTTCCACAGTGCATTAGAAACCTTTACTTCTGTTTCCTCCCTTTGCCTGTGCTGCATTCACATTCTCCCTTTTTAGACTAATCCAGTTCTCAGCGTCCTGGCGTTTGCTGACGTGGTTTGCTCTCCACCTCAAACATTTATCTCCCCAAATCCCTCTGTTCACGAGGAGTTTCACATCAAACAAAAAAAA
>VZSG01000121.1:1704319-1724372 GCA_013398315.1 Nothoprocta pentlandii
CCCCCGCACACACACACACACCGCGCGGCTCCTCACCCGCCCGCCCGCCGCTTCCTGCTTCCTGGGGCGGCGCCGGCGCGGGGCGGCGCGAGGAGGGAGCGGGCGGCGGGGCGGGGCGGCGGGGAACGGGAGCGAGCGGCGGGGAACGGCAGGGAGCGGCAGGGAACGGGAGCGAGCGGCGGGGAACGGGAGCGAGCGGCGGGGAACGGGAGCGAGCGGCAGGGAGCGGCAGGGAGCGGCGCGCCGCGGGCAGCCGGCCCCGGGCGCTCCGTGCCCGGCCCTGGGATCGGTACCGGCGGCGGCCGGTACCCGGCGGCGGCCGGTGCCGCTCGCCCCGGGGAGCCATGGGTGTCCACGGGGGGTGCCCGGGAGCCCAGAGCCCGCGGGTGGGAGCCGCACGCGTGGGGCCTGCGGATGCCGCTCCCCCCGCCGCTCGGGACCGCTGCTGAGATACCCGCTAACGTTGGCAAGCGACAAACGCCGTTCGCAAGCAATGAGCAACGTGTACAGATGCGGGCGGCCGCGGTTTTGCATGTCAGCAACAGGAGGAAAGCAGCAGGCCGGGAGCCGGCTCTGCCTCCGGGAAAGGAGCCGGGGACAAGGGGGCCGGGAGCAGCTCCTTGCAAGGGTGGTGAAAAGCACCCGGGATTTGGACACAGCAGGGATGCTGCGCAGGGCGCCTGGCCTCACAGAGCTGCCTCTTTCCCTTCACATTCCTGGGATTTTTAGCTTCCATCCGAACACCTACACTCCCAGAGCAGCAGGAGCGTAACTGTGGGGGCCGCTCGGGGATTGGGGTAAAGACGAAGGTGTCAGGCCGCAGGGACGCTCACTGTGAAAGCTTTAATACCAAAGGGCAGCCTGCTTGGTACCACGCCAGGCTCTGGGGCACTGCTTATAGTCGGTCTCAGTATAAATTAGTGCTTAAAAATGCCTATTCCTTACAGGAATGCTTTTTTAATGGCTGCAGTCTGATACAACACAACCAGGAAAACCAGTCTGTTAATTCATTATTTAAGGCAAGATTTTCTTTTCCCTCCCTCCATTCCTAAGGCTTGTAGTCCAGATAGGAGGAGGAGGAGGAACAGGGGTCAGTACCGAGAAAACTGTAGCAAGCCAAGCTTTCCATGCTCACCTCAGCAGAATATTGGGTATTCTTCCCTGATCCTCTTGGTTGTTTCACTCCATCTGTGCTTCCTGTATCCCTGGGTTGCTTCCCCTTGTTGGCCAGCCCCTTGATACCGCTTCCTTGGAGGCGCTCTTAAACTTGTCCCTGCTATCATGAGTACTCCCGTGACTCTGGAAATACCCTGCTAACTTTTAAGCTTTATATATGTAAGCACAAAGCACGCACTACAAACCTTCAGGTCTCCCAATTAATGCAGAATCTCTAGAACATGAAAGGAATCTAAGCTTGACTTTAAGAGCTGATTCTCAATAATATTCCTATATAAAAATGCAACTAAGATGGATCTACAGAAATGAACAGGTTATCCTTGAATTCAGTGAAAAGAGGAGCTGTCTTGCAGATAAGTATTTGCTATTCAAAAGCATTTCAAAATAGTACATAGAAAAGAATAACCTAGTATTTGTGTGTCATGAAAATTACCTCAGAAATTTATCTAGGAAGGTTCATCTTTTCTGCTTCTTACACTGTTGGTTGTTCCCCCCTGCACTTACCTTGTAATGCATCTTCACCTTACAGTTGTGGATAACCTTGTACCTGTCAAAGCTGGGCTTAAAGTGAGCTTTCACAGATCAGACTTCATTAGGAAAGGCAATCAGCACCTCACGTCCATAAACTCACTCAGCATTAAAATGACTCCAGTACTCAAAAACTCTTTTCATGTTCAGCCTCAACTGAAAAGTGAAAAGTGTTTCTCCATTTATTTTTCCCCTGAATTAGGAGCGCTGATGGTCTCATTTATATTGTTGTGTCTTTGTAAGAGGCAGGAAATGAAAACCACCACAGCCGTGATAACTTGGTACAGCTCTACTAAAGAACAAAAATTTGTTTTTAAATGGCTTGAATGAAAATCTAAGTAATCCAATCACTGCTCACAAAGTTACCATTTTAAGCACAGAAATAGCAGCAACATAAGCTTGTATTAAAAATTACTGTGCTTTCCTACTGAAGTCCATTTTCCACTTACGCCACTAAGCTAGTATTTTGTTTGAGTGGTTCAAATTATCTTCTTGCTCAGTAAAAAGCCATATGAGCTTGAGCTGCTCTAAAGAATATCCAAACTCCACATAAATACAGAATATACAAAGGCCATGTATAACACAGGACTATTTTTAACTAAAACCATATGGACTAAGGGCTAATGGAGAAAGCACCCTGAGGGGGGTTCCCTTTTCCTCTCCGAGTAGGCAAGAGACCATTAGGGCACCTGCCCTTCACTCCTGATGACAATTTAGGGCTTAAGGTCTCCGAAGAGACTGGGCATTTTGTTACCAAGTCACTGCAGCAAGACAAGATCAGGAATACCAGTGGTAAGACAAGCCTGTGAGTAGAATGTGTACAGAGCATTTTGCGTGCTATAGCCCTTAACAGTATAAGGCTTTGTTATGTTTAACAGCAGCAGAACGGGTAAAACACCATCACACAGTAAAATAACTCATGGGTCTACAGGTTGCTGCAGAAAAACATGATTTATCAAATTTTGAAAAATTATTTGATAGCAGCCAGCATTATCATATTTGAGGGCGTTTCCAATGAGAAAACCTTGCATTGTTATGACCCACATCTTCACTCTGAGCTCTACCACTTAGCTCAAAGAAATTGGTTCCTACCCTACTACAACAAGGAATGGATTGAGCCTTTCTGGTACTGGAAGTCTACAGGAAAATCAGGAATGCCATTTAACTGGCTAAATATTTGAAGTTTGAAGTAATTCTGTCTCAAACATGAGAGCTGCCATAAAGACTTAGGTACAGACTCAGGCTCTGTACCTCAGGCTCAGACTCTACACTGAAACTGGTATTTTCCATTTCCCCCCGCTTTTAACAGAGGTACAGCTTCAGAAAAGTTAAATTTTTGAAAATCTTTGTCAGTTATGTCACTAACCTGGCCTCATTGTCAAACCTCAAAACCATTTTTTCAGGGTTTTCATGGCATCTGTAAGTTATTTTCATGGGAGATATATAAGTTATTTTCATGGGAGACATGACAGTTCCCTTGCAATGGCTTGGCACAGCAGGGTATGACAGAGCCAAACCCGCGTGTGGACAGGCTACTAGCAGCTCAAGAGCTGACAGAACCTCTGCAACCTACAGTACAGTCAGGGACTTTCCGAAATGGGCCTCCTGCCCTCGGACAAACAGTATCGTGTACTTTCCATTACTGAAATAGTGCTATTGATGGGAACTGTTGCTACAGGGCAGACATCCATACTTAAGGCAAGAGAAAGAAACCATTTTGAGATGTTGTTATTCTACAGCTACCAAGAGGAAGCTCCTTCACACTCTTCTTTTTTGATCCAAGACAGAATTTTGTTGTTGTTTTTAAAGAAAGGTGATCTTATATTGAAGATATCTTTGGATAAACAACCATAATACTACAAAGTAGTTGTTCTCTGGAGATCTTCCAACCCTGCCTGGACATGACCCTGTGCCCCGTGCTCTGGGTGTCCCTGCTGGAGCAGGGGCGGGTTGGACTAGATGATCTCCAGGGCTCCCCTCCAACCTCAACCACTCTGCGATACAAAACAGATCAACATCAACTGTTCTTTAAACTGTTAAACTTTATTATAAATTAAAATTTCTTTACAAAAAATTGCACATAATTGACCACTCTTAGGTTCTGATGCACTGGCATTTGCAATAGTTTCTTTAATCTTCAAGTTTAATAGTCTCTGCCGTGAGTCCAATGCAGAAAAGGGCAGTAAGCAGCCCCCTTAGAGCCTTCAAGTGCAAGAAGCATACTTGTGGCCACGGCAGTGACACTTCCCTTAAAGAGCGGCTGCTTTTGTTTTAAATCCTGTAATGAAAAAGTCTCAAAAAGGTTTAAAAAAAAGGTAAAACCCAAAGTGGACTACTTTTTTGTTGTTTGTTTGTTTTTGTTTGTTGGCTTTTTTTTTTTTTTAAACTGTAAACACAGCCCAGTAAGTTAATCCCAAACACAGATCTCTCAGGCATCAGCGAGAGTGTCAAGTGAATCAGGAACAGCAAAACAAAGAAAACAGAAAATAAAAGGAAAACATAAAAAAATAATGTCTGTCATTTTGATTAACTATACTTACGTACATGATGTTATGAGAATCTGGCAGGGCCCAGAAGCAAGGCCAGACAGGGAGTTCATTTATCCAGACAGGAGGCTCATGTTACTTGTTTCCAGGTTCAAAGAAAGCAGACTGGAGACTTGATAAGCTCAGCAATACTCATCTGCCTTACACAGATCTTAGGCATGGATCAGCCTGGAGAATCATTCAATTGATTTTGGCATTTAATAGGACTTGGGGCTGACCATACTCAGTGTTCAGTGATTCTTGCTTTCTGTTCTGTAAGTGTTTAAATTTAAAAGCTCATCTAGGCTGACTCCAACCTCTTGGCACTTGGGAACTAGTTTTCTCAGGTTATCAGTTTTACCTCCTCCTGATGCTTCAAACAAGAGTTGCTGCAAGAGATGGGGAAGCAGATATAAGATTTAGCCAAAGCTTGAGCATCACCACATCTATGGATATGGGATATGCAGAAAATTTGTATGAAACCTCAAACTGAAACAAAAGGAGAAAACATTACATCTTTCCACAGTGTTGCACACAGAGGTAACTTCTGAAGGGCTCTCTGATATAAATGGTGGACCTGTAAAATAAAAACAAATATTAAGTCAGCACAACTTTGTATGTTTGAAGCACAAAAAAAAACTTTGTTGATCTGAAGCACAAAAATCAGTTGCAATATTTTTTATACACTAAGACACAGGTTGCAAAGTTGAGCATTAGGCTACTTCTAAAGCCAATGGCTAATTCACAGCTGGCCTTAATTCTGATCCCCGCACACGGGATGAGGCCATGAGGACATGCTACTTTTCCTCACAAGACTCTTGCCTCATTCATTGCACAGAATGGAGCAAATTCATGGAATGAAGCAGCGAACTCAGTATTTCTCTCACTGCACTATGCAGTCCCAAGGTCTTGCTTCCTGCAGGTCATCCCAACCTTCTAATGAAAATAAATGTCTCATAGGCTTTGTCTCCTACAGCATCTCTCGATCTGAGCTATAACAATCACTATTCATCTGCAACCCCCCAGCAAGACTATTTTCTAACATTAAAAACAAATGTAGAGTTAGAAACGTAGGACCAAGGAGATTAACACCTAGGTGTAATGAAGCTATATCTAACATTTCACCTTAAATCTAACAGGCAAATGCAAGGTTCTACACAAACCTTTTATCTTCACTTTTGAAAAAAATTCTTTCAATTTTGAACACAAATGTAGCAAGGATCTTATAAGTCAACAGCCTCATTATGCTCAATGCTTTAAATGGTGTCCACCTAATACAAGGACTGAAGCAGGGATCTGTGACTAACTACAGATCGCAGCAAACACTACACAGAGACAGAATTAAGGCTGAATAAGCAATTGTATCTTTGGTATCTCTTGACTTTGAGCTACTTGATTTTTTAAAATGAATAACTAGCTAGTTGGAGGTGCTTTTTTAAAAAGAAAAAAAGCATACGAGGAAAAAAGAAAGGTTTCACTTGTGACACTAACAACAGCTATGCGACCCATTATGAATCCATTAAAGCTTCAGTACTGTTTCAAAAGTAATGCTTAGGGAAGGAGGGTGCCAAGAGGCAGCTACTGCAAGACTGACACGTATCAAGACACCCTATCACACATAATGGCAGAGAAGCAGCTCAGCCACCACAAACACGTGGCAAGGCACAAGCACAGGGCCTCCCAGTCCCCCAGTTCGGGGCATCTGCATCCACAGGCTAACAGTGCTCTGATGGGGACAGCAACATCAGGAAGATCCAGTCCATTTGAACTGAAAAGTGATTCAGAGTTGCTGTGCCAAAACGCTTGTGTTTGTACACAAGGTGATTATTTTCCTCCTGAAATACCAATTAAGTAAACTTGTGTTTTGAGGGGGAAAAAAAAATGAAGGTTTCTGAGGAAAACTCTGTCAAAGATCAGATCCTCCCTACATGTATTTGCTTGGCAGACCCATCTTTTCAAATGCAGTCGTCAGCAGCTTCCAACACATTTCCTTCACTCTACGGCATTTTAGCTCTAGCCCTCTCCTTGAGGAGAAAAACGGAAGTGGGAGAGCACCACAAAATAAGGGGGAGACACAAAGCACAGGGGAGCAGGTACTAATAACGCATCCCATTCTAACTCGATTGCCAAAGGCATTTTACACTTAAAGCATTTCAGAATATTTCACCTATGCAGAAACCTTGAGCGTGAGAAATGACCAGTGCTCTGCATCAAGTCAAGGCATGAAAAGTCTTAAGAGAGCTTAATGATTACTCATTTTAGCAAGCTGTGTTGACTTACTTCTCTCTGTCCCATTAGAAAGCATTCGGCAGCAATGGCTCTGAGAAAAAGAAATATATAGAAATATTTATTCTTGAATGTTTTTAAACGCCATTAGTGGCAGAACACTGACTGTGGAATGGAATTACAAATTCCTTGAGCAGAAACTGACTAACTTGCAATCATCTATAGTGAAAAGACAAAAATAACCATTTTTTAAAAACAACCTTACATGAGCAAGACATTTCAGTGGTTCCCCATTATGAACAAACACTGAAGGAAAAGATCAGTTCAGCATCACTGGATAATGGAGATTACTGCTATTGTGATATATAAAGGGGAGGGTAGAGAGGAGGAGACAGAAGTCAATAATTGAATTATAAAGACAACTTGCAAACACATTCATATTTAACTGTATAAATATCCAATTATATGTTTCCCCAAGAGGGGGATTCAAAATCTCACTTAAAGAAGCAACAGTACCTCCTTTTGTTGTAACAAACAGCTACTGTTTCAATCATAAGATAATGAGACTTCTAGTACAAGCCCAATTCGAAGGACATTTCAGATTTACCTTTGTGATGTAAACCTTACAAACAAAAGCAATATCTATGAAAACAGATGTATGACTGTTGCATTACATTTTCCAGATGGCCAGGCATGTTGGGATATTATATGTAAACATCTTGGCTTGCAGTTTCAGAATCTGAACATTGCTCTCTTCCCAGTATCGCAGAAGTAGCCTGTGAAAAGCATTTGTGAGAGAAGAATATTGCTCTAATCACTGGGAACCGAAGAGCAATCTAAAGCCACAAACATATTACCCAAAATACATTATAGCTAATTCCAACCAGAAGTTGCAGTGAGGAAAAGATGAGCCAAAACAACAGCACCTAATATTGACTCATCATGTTTAGGAAACAGAAAAGGAATAGTTGAAGAGTAACTACAGAGAAATCAAAGAAATCACAAGCTGCAGAGCACATCTTTAGCATGTAAAAGGCAACTACGTATTTGCAAGAAGGCCAATTGGTTTTGAACCATTAGTTTTTAGCCCATACTGACAGTCAGAACTCTTCACTCATATGTCAACATTAAGGAAGCTCTAAGCTCCTCCTAGGCAGAACCACCACTTGGATAACGCTGCAGCCATGCAGTGTGTGCACTGCAATTCAAACAGCCCCTCCACCTCCAGCTGTTTCAGGGGGAGCTTTCAAGGATTTGAGATCACTGTTGAGGAGGAAGAGCAACCATCTAGGAACTTCACCCACGTATTCAACGACACGTTGATGAGTTCAGGGAAGCTGTATGTGTTAAAATATGGGTTTTTTTTTTAATTCCAGAAGAATGCATTTGGAAATACTGCTTAACAAAGAATTAGCACAGTATTTACATTAACTCTTTTTGTTTTCCATTCATAAGATTTTTCAAAATTAAGGACAGTGTCTCTTTGTTAAACAGAAGTCAAGTTATTCAGGTAGCATTATTACATACTGGCATATCCATTTTTCTTTGATATATTTTGGAATCGTTTTAAATAGCTCATTAATGAATAACAAGATTTTAACCAATTTGACAGTTCTTTACACACTTGAAATTTTGACAATTTGCACTCATACACAGTACTGGAAGTTATTAATAATTCCTGTACATAACTATAGTCTTTCTGCATCTAAAACAGAATTCTGTCAAAGGCAAAGAGACTGAGCTGTCACAAAGCACAACATGCCTCAAGAAACTTGCAGCAACAGCATTTTTTGAAGTACAAAACAGACCATGCAAAAGTCTTGCACAAAAAACATCTATTGTTATCAATAATATCTAGCAGCCAGATGTTCATCTTGATTACGAGTGTTTTCACATACCTCAATGCGAGTCCAGGATTAGTAGGCATGATAGAACAAAACCGTTCCAAGGTTTTGGAATGTTGAGACTTTGGAATGCAGCTCAAATAAAAAAGAATTACCTGTAAAAGCGGAATTTTAAACATTAGTATGTTTTATATCTAATTGTGTTAAAGCAATGGAATTAGAAGCTATCAACATTATGACTAAATTGAGTTATCACCACAGAAATAATTTTGAGTACAAACCTCCTCCTTCAAGGGTAGCAAAAATCAATTCATGCAAGTAATTAATGCCAATGCACTAACACAGATTAGAGGCCTTCTAGGTTTATCTAATTGGTGAAAAAATATTGGCTGCAAATAATACAGAACCTAGGATTTATACAAACTTCCAGAGTGCTCAACTCAGGCTCCCTCCTATTGCCCTAATTTATTTCACAACTACTATAACTTCTAATATCAAAACTAACAAATTCTGTCTCCCAATGTTACAACTCTAAACTCCATCCTCCCTTTCCTCCCTTATGCAATTTTCTTCCCCCATCTAAGAAACAAGTTTGTCAGTAACAATTTTATCTATGCAGACTCAAAACAAGTTTTAGCTACTGACTCAAGCCACTGCTCTCCTCAGATCTTTTTCTAGTAGTTCCTAGCTGTCAGGGTGCATAAGTGGTGCTTTTTTTCAATAAGTACACTATATAAATCTCCCAGGTCATCAGTCCTTTAGTTGAGTTAAAAACATCCAAAGAGACATCCTTACCTTATTATGAAACTCATAATTGGTCCAATAATCAGCAGAACTGAAAGGAATTGGGTATCGTGTGGGGACTGTAACCAAACATCTGTTCACTAGGTCAGTAAAAAGCTTGAACTCTTGAACTTTGTTGTTGGATCCAACAACTTTGCTATTGATAAAAACAAGGTAACTAGAAAGGAAAAAATAATAAAAAAATGTTTCTGGTGATCTTCACTTCATTGAAGGATTAAGCTACTCTCCTTCCTTATGAACTTACTCCAGCCAAATGTTCTGCACTGTCTCCTGCTGCATCACTGCGCCCAGAGCTGCTTCAAAAGCATCCAGTGCTTCGCCAAGAGTCGCATGAAGTGACTGGCACAAACTGTTTATAAAAGTTAAAAAAAAAAAGTTGAACACAATGCTTGTTCAAAAGTATAAAGAGTAGGAAACAATGAAGAACTTCATATTTCAAGATGCAAGAAAAAAATCACCCTTCTCAGATTAGCATCATTACAGACTTTTTTTTCTGGTCAGTCAACTTATTAAAATGGGTATCATACTGCATGTAATACACAATATGGAAACTAAACAGTTTAAATGCATTTTTAACTTAAATGGAAACAAAAACCTACCCACTGACCCCTAAATTTATCAAGTAGCTTTTTACTAATCCTTATAACATGGATGTTTTCACTGCTACAGAACAGAGATAGATACTGAGCTTCCCTATGGAAAACTCTTAAAAGAACGAATTCCAAAGTTCACTAAGAAGAAACCACACTTGAGAAATGGTATCACACAGTGGAGAAAAAAGGAAAAAAAAATACTGTTCTGAAAAATACTACTGGAGAATAGGGGAAGAATTATGCTGACCGGAGAAAAAAAGAAAAGAAAGAAAGGAAACCCAAGATTGTTCCACATCTCAGACCAACATACAGGGCCTTTTCAGAGACAAGAAAGACAGGAGCAGAAAGATGCTTTGTGTCCAAGATTCAGTCAACAATCTTTATGACAGGGTATAATGAACGAAGGGAGAGGCTCTCATTAAGCCGCAAGTAAAAAGCACCCTGAGGAAAACTACAAACTTACAGAAAGGGCTGATGGGGCTACCTTGCTACAGAATTCCTGACTGTAGCTCCCGGGGAAAGCACAAGAAACAAAATCACCAGGGTGCTAATCGTGTTTAAAAAGAATGTTTTATATATAAAAATGTATGTATATCTTCAGAAGTAAAATATGGTTCCTTAAATCTTTTCAGGCTCTGATAATTTACTCAGATTATTTTCAGAGTGATAAAAGACAACTTGGCAATTTGTCCTCGCTCCTGAAAAGACAGATGCAGAAGCCCAACTCCGTAAGCATTTTACTGTGACACAGCTCAAGCAGGGAAGCACTCAGCTCTCCGTCAGCTTCTTAAGTAATTTAGGGATTTATTTCAGGAACACCGAATTATCTCTTACACCGAGGTGTCTAAGAACAGACACATCTGAGCTTAAGTTCTTTAATAACTAGACAGCGACTTCAAGTGTCCTCCTCCTAACAAGATGCCTACCAGGCAGGTATTAACCTTCTCAAAATGTGCACTTGCGAAGACAAGACAACTAGGCTCAATTCATTTAAATTAGAATTCATGGACACACCAAAAGAAAGTATTAAGATAATTTAATCTAAACCTTACAGAAATATGTTCTTGAAAACACTTGATTCACCTGTTCAGGTGTCCAGTAGTTAAAAACCATCAGTAACGAGTTGAGGGAGTTCTAAGGAGTCCTCAAGTGGGTCTCTAAGATCACTGCTATCTTTGTCCCTTCACTTGTCTGAAAAGCCAAATAGCCACTTCTGAAGATGGCCAACTCCTACTTCTTAAACAGTGGCATAAATCAACATCTCAACAACCATTTCAGAAATGTTTACGTTTTCTTTAAATTGCCATCATGGCAGCTAATACGATCTGCTAGCCAGTCCCAAATATTCTTGCTATCAAAAGGAAGGGTGAGAGAAACAAAGAGAAAAAAGATACAGGGAGACCAAGACTAAACAAAAGGTTAGTAGGGTGGAAGTAGGAAGTATGGAAGAATAAACT
Organism: Nothoprocta pentlandii; assembly: GCA_013398315.1. NCBI lineage: Eukaryota > Metazoa > Chordata > Aves > Tinamiformes > Tinamidae > Nothoprocta > Nothoprocta pentlandii. The sequence continues at coordinate 1,715,473 of VZSG01000121.1, forward strand.
ACGACAACTGAAAGCAGGAAGAAAGACAAGGAAGCTACTGGAAATGACTTAAACCAGGAACCTAAGGGATTGATAATTTTATTAAATGACCTCAATTCATTCATAGATTCTCAAGTGTAGAATTTGTGATATGCAATTTAGTTTCAGAGAACCGTCTCTGTTGTGCAGCAGCCAGGGAGCTTCCCTAAGGATTGACAGACCATTAAAAGCACCCAAAGTGAAAAACTCTGGCAAATAATGATCGTGTAGTTTCACAGTTGGAAAAACTAAATTCACTCAGACCCAACAGCTGCCCCATAAATCCTTTGGAAAGTCTCACCAGTAGATCTGCCACAGGTATGGGATTTGCTGATTTACAATGTCATCCGTGAGATGTTCTTTATAGAGGGGTGATGTAAATTCTATTGGCATTGGAAAATTCAAGAGATACCTACAAGAAATATTAATGTGTGAAAGTAATTCACTACATGTAAGGGACAAAGAAAAAAGCAGGCATAAAGACTTACTTCTAAAATATAATTCAGAAGATGTACTAAAATAATGAAAAGGAGAAGATTCACCTATTTTTATTAGATTATAACTTAATCCTTTCCAAATACGTATTTTAAAGCATTTACTCATTTTTTCCTTATGCATAAGGTTAAATCTTTAACTTGATGCATCCTTTTTCCACATAAGGAAAATGGACTCCTAAAATACACTTCTCTACCAAAAATCAGCCATACTGTATCTGTATTTAGTACCGTCAAAGAACTTAAATGGAGTAAAAATTAACACTGAACTTGGCACAAGCTTAAGTGAACGTGGTCTTTCTCCGAAGCTCTTCATAGACATTATTTTTCTTTGACTACAGAAAACATTTTAGAACTTCAAGGAGTCTCTCAATTAGGTGCCTAAGATCGAAGGGGAAATTCAGCAGACTGAAGACCAACCTGTGCCTCATCAGCAAGAACAGTCCCTGTTTAACAGGGGGCATGTATTTTGGGGGCTGAGGTTCTTTCTAAGTGCCTAGATATAGAATTTCAGGCATGCCGCTTTTGGCAGGCACTGTGGTAAAGAGAGCCAACAAATTTCCATCCCCCAAACCCAGGCATTAAACTTGCTGGTTAGTTATCACCAAGTTCTTATGTTTTAGAATTCTCTTTATTCCACAAACACCACTAAATGACAGTTGGCTGAAAGCTTTAGCAAAACCTGCCAAGCTGAAAAACAAAGTCTCAAGAGTTCTAAAAGTCTCCCCTAAAAGAAAAACACAAATCTAAACATACCTTAAGAGATCCATGGGACTGTGTTCTTCACAAGCATTCTCAAAGAAAGCTGCCACAAAATCTTGCAACAATGAAAGAATACTGTCTGACCTTCCCTGTTTTTTCAATTAAAGAAAATTTTAAAACAGACATCACTTAAGGTATCAACCTAAAGATGACAAGAATAATTTAAGCACCATAAGCAACAAGTGATTCTCTATCTCTGCAGTGCTCCCTTGCCCTCATTCTCTCAAGAATGAGGTCCAACTGGGTCAGCTGGCAGAAAACAGCTGATAACATGTTGCTATGTCACTGTTAGGATTTTTTATTGCTCTTGCATAAGGCTCTCCTGTTAACACTGGTTTTGAACCAAACAGCTTGAGTCTAAATTTATTAGACTTAAAATACCTCTGATTACCTATAAAGGATTCATTACATTTCCTAATTCTACTTTTCACAGCTATAAAAAGGAATGCTAGGCATTATAAAAATAATATACACATCAATGGATTAGATAACTGCTTTGAAACCACAAGCTGAACTAGTCAGAGAACTAATGCAAAGGGTTCTGGGGTAAAGTATTACCTGGGAGATGAGGAATTTACACATCTGATAAAAGATTTCTGCATTCTGAGGATTCCTCTCAAACGCTGCCATCCAGACTTCGTGGGCGCTGTCACTCTGCTCTGCGTGCAAATACAGGGAGGCCAAACTCTCCAAGAGCTGACAGTTGTTAGGGCAGAGCTCCAGTAGTGATCTACTGAGTTCTATAGCTGACTCCCACCTCAAATAAAAGTAAAGGTAAGATTAAAGAAGATAGAGTCCAATAGTCTGAAGTGAAAAAAATATGTTTAAAAACAAGTTACCTTTCAAGAAGCTTCAGCAAAGCTATCTTGTTTCTGTAGAGAGGAAAGCAGACAGCTATTCTTCTGTCAGTGTCAAGGCTTTCATCAGTACATGTTTTGATGGCATCTTAAAAAGAGTGGAAGAAAAAAGTGAAGTCCCTAAACTTCAAGAACTTTCCAACCTATTTGAAGCTGTAACATCAAAAACCTGCAATACATGAACATGCACATTATTTCTGTGAATACTGCGCTTGCAAGTTATGAAGGGGAAATGATAAGCTTTGGAAAAGGTTTTTTTTACCAATACTTATTGCCACAGTAAGACAAAAAGTATTCCAGAAGTATAACCCATTTTACCAATTAGAGCTAGAATTACAGATAGGCGCATAAGCCATTTTATTTAAAAGTATATTCCAGTATTTCCAGCATGGAAAGCTGTTGTCTCAGTTAAACTGCTAATTTTGATATGCTGGGAAGCAAAATAAAGTTACCTGGTGCTGAATAACTGCACCTACCCTCAGGTGTTTGTGCCCTGCACTACGATCTGCAGCAAAGCCACTTTCTCAGCAACAACCCCAGCTGCTGCTCACTAACACGCAGCACGTTCTGGTCTGCAGATGCCACAGGAAAAACTATCAGGCACCAGCAGAAGTCAACAGTTTCTCTCGCAATATTTCACTTAATGACTTAAATGTTTCTCTTAAACTTTCAAAAGACAAAACACTATTCTTGCAGAGAAACAGCTTTCCAACAGACATCCAACAGTGAGGCTTTCCTCACTCATGTTCAAATCATGATCAAGGATTTACTGGATGGAACACAAACACAATGCTACACTGCCCTTAAACTGCAAAAGGTGGCGAGGATTTCTGATTTGTAAGAAATGAGCCAAGTACCAACTAGTCTGCATCCCTACACTTACCTTCCAACATAACCAGCAGCGCATCCGGATCTGTCTTCACATCTTGAATGGTTTGCCAGGGCATCAGGAAGGGCTCTTTGCTCACGATCCTCGAGGGACTGGCGTTGGCGGGATCGTAGAGCGTGCGCGGGAGCGCGCCGAACTCCACGAGGTGCACGTAGGCCAGCCACGCCAGGCAGCGGTCGCCCGCCGTGAGCAGCTCCGACACCCTCTTCTCGTCTGCTGATTTTAAAGCATTCTGCACAAGTTAAGAGGAATCACACAATTACATCTCAACCATAAATTCTGTAAGATCTAAGAATAAGAAAAAGGACTAAGTTTAAATACTCTAGGTATTTAATATTCAAGACTAGGGAATAAGCAATTCCCTAGAAGTATTTTTGGAAGAAGTGCTCTAACTATTAGCTACTTGGAGAGCTAATAGAAAACCAGGGAACCAAGAAAAAGAGGCATCTAAAGTTTACATTGGCATCATATTTTACAACAGGAGTCTCCAATAATTTCTTCAGCAACTGAAAAGCTGAGGGAAGAGCTCTTCCCAAGCTGGAACTGTTGGAGGCACCACAGACAAACATGGGCAGCCAGTTAACTCGGAGGTTACCTGCAATAGACCGAGAGCGTTCTGATGCCTTCCTGTGAAAAGGCTTAAATGAACCCGGTACAGAAGCGTCTCCAGCAGCTCAAAGGACAGAACATCGGGATTTTCTTCTCTTCCTGACCCTTCCATTAAGAACTGTAGCATCCTCCCACACACATAGTCTTTTCCCTCAAAGGAATTCTCTAGATTCAAAAACTAGAGAGAAATTTCATATAAGTCAGAATAAAGTTTCCAAGTTAAAAAGCAGCTTGGTGCAAAAATGTCTTCTGCTGCCCTACAAACTATACTTCCTTCCACACACCAGATTTTCATATTAAGTCTCAAATTTCAGGTTAAAGGTTAGGTCAAATTTCAGGTTATTGATCTTTAAAGATCAATCATGGAACTACAGAAAATTAAGGTAAAACAAAGCATTCTTTCCAAGAGAAACCAAACCATCCACTGTTCCCCAAACTTTTACTTAAGGATCAAACTCAAAAGGCTGTGTTTACCTGAGGAAAAGGGACAATTTATACAAACATCATTCAAATAAGACTTTGAATCACTTCATTTTCTAAGCAACATCTGCAGTTGTCAGAAGACTCTAGCGTTAACTTAAACAGGCCTTTCCCTTTCATACTTTTCCCATCGTACATGCAGAAGTGCCAAAGCTTCTACAGCACTTAAAATACCCTTAAACATTTCACAGGCCTATTATTACTTACTGTCCACCAGATTTGATATGAAGGAGCATATTCCACTGCTGTTTCACACATTTCCTGCATCTCTTCCTTGGTTCCTCTTTTAGAAAAGAGCCTGAGATAATGACACCAAATCTCAGGATTTTCCTTGTTGTTCTCAAGGGCTCGAGCCAAAACATTTAAAGCAGAATCTAAACATTCAGATGATGAGCTGGAAAAAGAGAAAAAATACCCACTGAATTCCTCCACTACATCAGTAGTTTTGTTAGTAAGACTCATGCAAGATAAAATACAAAAACAGATGCTTGTAGCTAAAAGGACAGTGACAGTCAATCATCAGTTTAACATATGCAGTTCTTTACACAGTAAATTCTCTAAAAACATGAATTGTAAGGCATGAGAAATCTTTTTTTTAATCTTTTAAGAAAAACATCGACTCAAAGACGGTACTAATTCAATTAAAATAGGTAATATTTATTTATAAATAGAAGTCTAATTCTGAATCTGGATAAAAAGAGGCAATTCACATCATATTGACTCAAAAGCTCAAGTAAAGAGTTCATAAAGTTAAATATTTTTTGTTGAAATTTAATTTGCATTCTATATTCACCACAGTAAACCTTTATTCCAAGTTCCTATGCATGTCATACAGGTTCTTTTGTTCCTAGGGTGCTATTTTGAGTTAACTCATGAGATGATACCACTGACATCATACAAGATTACCTCAAACCACTGACTACACTGCAAACCCCATAGCTATCCGTTAGTTTATAAATATCAAACTTCCATAAAACCACAGAAAGCTTCTGAGGCCACCCATATTCTAAAAATACTTTAAAGAAATAACTTGACATAAACACTTAGAATGGAAAAGAATGTGTTTCAAAAGAAGACTAAAAATATACAAGACTCAAACCTTTGTTCTCTCTTCTCTCAGCACTGCACATCCAGAAAAACAAAAAACCCCACAACGCTACATATCCTTACCGCACTAACCCACTCCGTTTCTTAAGAGAAATTTTTTTTTCCTCCTCTCTCAAAGAGAATGGGTTTTGTCTTCTATTACTTTTCTCTACCTTCTTTTCTTTGGCTTTTACCAGTTACATTTAAAAACCTCAAACAAGAAAAAACACACTCTTCCCCACCTTTTAGATTTTTCTTTTTTTTTTTTTTCCCCTAAAAGAAATCTTTTAGATTTTCTTTAGAAACCTAAAAGAAAACTATAAAATAAGAAACTGAGTGCTCAGCTAGACAATTTCTACATAGAGCTGTAAGGCAGAATTGTCCTTGTTAACAAATTCTATGGATACAAGTTGTTTTAAACATTTCAACCTTCCGCACCATAGAGGAGACAAACTAGTTTAACTTCATTGGTCCACTGCTTTTTCATCACCAAAGAAGGATATTTCACTAAGTAAAATATTTCACTGTAATCTTGGGAGTCCATGAGATTGTGCTCTTTTCAAACTCAAACAATAATTGCTCCCAAGCCACTTTCCATCAACTTCCATTCAGAATCAAAACTTAAACTGCCAGTGCAATTTATTACTCAAGTACCACCCTTCATAGAGCAGAAAATCTCTTAACCTGCTTTTAAAGTGATAAATTGTTTTGTCAATGAAAAGTTCTCTTACATTAGAAAAATTTGATCATAGTAGCCTGAGTAAGGGGAAAAAGGAAACCTAGAAATGCCAAAGACTTACCCTTCAATTTGATTTAAGTACTTGTATGCAAGTTTAATCCAAAGTTGCACATCACAGGGGTTTTCCTGAACACTTGCCTCCAAGTTGGAAATGTCATCAGTCTCACTTGTAAAGTAGCGAACATCATCTGGAGTCACCACAGCATCAAGAGCTGGAACCTTCGCTTTATGTTCTGTGGGCTGAGCTGCAAATAAAAGTGGTTTCTTTTCAAAATACAAATGGCCTGTCATGTTAGACCTGATATATAAATATATGTATAATATATATTATATATATATTTACAAAAAACAAGTATGGCCATCAACCACAGTGAAATAAATTTACTGTGTATTGCACAGAAAATTACTTATACTCTGAACATGAGGACAGGAAATTAGTAGTTTTTTGCTACTTGCTATTTTTATCAAATCACACATAGAGGCAGGCAGAACCTAAAGCTCTCACCTGCATGAGTCACAAGGGAAAACTCATACTGCTCAAAGCAACATTTCAAACTTCAAATACTAGAAGAGCCTTTTTTCTCCTGGCCTCAATTCCAAATTTTAATGCTATCCAATGTCAACTGACTGAAGACATGGAACTTGAACACTTGTTATGGTTCTGAAACATCAACTAGGTCTACAAAGCTGGTACGCTCTAGGGAATGACTCCCTATGCTGCTTTCAAGAATGTGTAAATAAAAATACCACGTAAATGTCTAATCATGTATTCTGTTAACATATATTAGGGTATATATAATTTCTTTAGAACATATTAGGGTCAAAACCACACTCAAAGCAAATGCAAGGGGAAGTCTGCATGCACAAAGTTAGAAATAAAACAAACAAAACAAAATAAATTTTCACTGAAGGACAACTTTAGAAGTTACAGCTTGAGAAAAGGCAGGTGGTTATTTTGGCCTTGTACGCTAAACTCATGGATTACCATATTTAATAGGTGCAAGGAATTGTTCCTCCTCGCTGCTGCTACTCTCTAACGGAGGTTTTCTCCAGTATTTTGGTCTCCATTTCCTTTTATCTTTCCACGTTGTAAAGGGAGGCGCTGTAAACAACGAAAGTAATATAAATTATCTTTTACTTTCCTATACTCAAGATTAAGACTTTTTTTCTGATAATATTAGAAAAAACATTCTTTAAGCACTACAGAAGAACACAAGCTTCATTATGACTTAAACCTGTCGAGGTTAAGCACATGCTTTTAAGCGCATATTTTTTAATGTATGTAGTGTGCATCTTTTCACCTTTGTCTCAGAAATCATTACTTTATAAAAAAAACTGCTGTCTTGAATTTATCATTAGTACAATTCACTACACTGAGACAACATTCTTTGGTTATGAAGTCATTAAAGTATCTATATAAATAAAAACCCAAGTCTGTATTGCATTTAGTGTATGAAGGAAGCTACTTACTATGACCTTTACTCTCATTGACGTTGCTAGCCAGAAGAACGGCCATCTGATCCACTGACATTCGATCTCTGTTTATACCAAAAAGTTTTTCAACATATTTTTCTGAAATAAGAAAATTTGTATCTTAAACACAGAAAGGAAAGCAGTTAAATCAAGAGCAATTTAACCACCCAGGCCTCATCAGTTTATCGCGACTGCTTTAAGCAGCATTGTAGTTTAACATCCTAGAATACAAAAATCAAGAAGTGAACAAGTTATGTGAGGCAATTTGCCTATATCCCAACAGCATTATTACATAATTTTCATTTTACCAAAAAAAGATCAGATCCATAGTCACATAACACAGGAGAAGGAAAGACACCATCCCTGCTCCCTCACCCCCTGGCCCTACCAAATCCCTTATTTTGAAAGCCACGCTGGAGATGCGTCTTCTTTTTAGCAGTATCTTACACATTACATTATACTAGTCAGTAAATTCTTGATCCCAAACCTTTCAGGAATGCCATTCCTCCAGAAATCAGTTTTTGAAATTAAAAGTGAGCAAAATACTCTTTAAAAACCTGTTGCAGTGCTGATTTCATCATCGGTGCTTCTTTCCGAACAACCAATCAGTTCTAAATTGTAAGACAGAATATCCTGGAACAACTGCTTTCGGCTAAGAGTGCAATCTTTCATGTGCTGCCTGAAATAAGCAAATACAAAATGAAAATATTTTAATCACAGTTTTACAACAATTTGAACAATTTCAAAAGGCCTCTAATTAGAAAGTAGCCTAAGTCTGCTACTAGCATGTATGACACAGAAAACAATACTCACTGAAAACAACACAGCTTGCTCTGAAATTTCTAATAAAGATTTCTAGGCCTTCTCTTAGCTCAAGTTTGTATCACTAACTTAATTGTAATCCCCATTATTTAAGTCCAGCCCTGTTCTTTGAAAGAAACCTCTACTTTAGAGGTCTGGTTTTGCACTGATGCAACACAGCATAACTATATTTATCTGAACCAGAAAAGTCTTAAAAAAAAAAAGACCACACACCACTGTGTTTAAAGGGTTCAAAGTTTGATTTGATACAGCTAGAGCTGCTTCAAAAACTCTGACACAAAGAAGAGCAGAAGAGAAATGCGGTTTCTTCCTATTGCATTGTTCCAATCGTTAGAAATTTCCAAACTAGAACTGATTCACATCCATTTGTTCTTGTATGAGAATTTTAACATATTAGACTTCATTCTTCAGCAAGATATTTTTAAATCTGATATATCATTAGGATTCAAACAAGCAATGTTAGCCAATACTTTCCTGGAAAGCCTGAATTCCAATATTCCAATTGCAAAGTATTTGCTGCACGGTTTATTTGGCTTCGGAACATTAGCCACATTCCTACTGCGCTTCGCAGTACTGATCACTACCTTTTGTTCCCTTACTAGCCTGCAGTCCACTCTAAAGTAGCAAGGACGGAAGTAGTAAACATTCTGCAGCACTCTCTACTTTAAAAA
>VZSG01000121.1:1724442-1741592 GCA_013398315.1 Nothoprocta pentlandii
AAATGTTTTATATATATAGATATTTAAAGGGCCTTTGTTCTTCACAGCCTAGCTGCAAAGCTTCTTTCCCCCTCCTCCACCCCCAACTTCGTATCTGCAAAGTATGAGCATTATAAAGTTACTTTTCTAGAATCTGTCCACACACTCATAAAACCCAAACCTTTCAAAGAAAGGAACAACACGTATATTGGTCTGTAAGCCAGCTATCTACAAACATTTACATCAGATGAACAAATTAAACAGAACTTACCACTGACAGTCGTCATCATTACACGTGCCCGTTAAATCAAAACGGCAGAAACACTGTTTTGGCTCAATCATATTGCTGTGGGTTACAGAACTGAGGTATAGCTTTTCCTTGGTTCGAAAATATGGACTAAACCTAAAATTAAACAGTGAATTATTAAAACAAGGCATATAAACCAAAACATCAATTTTATTAAACCAAAGATTAAAATAAATGTGGTTCAAAGGTCATCAGTATTGAGTCTCATTATTTCCCAAACTGTTTTACAATCAGAAACATTGCCAATCTTTCAGAAGGAGACAAAGAGAGAGGGAAAAGGAAAATAGTAGGAAAGGGAGAAAAAAAACAGTACTCCTCGACTTACAGGTTCTGCTCTATTACTTTGTTCTCCCTTACAAATAAAAACCAATCTGAGCTGAGTAGAAAGATACTTGTTTAAAATTTGTAGCTCAAGGTTGACATTGTCAAGTTCAAGACTTCCAGCTCCTTCAGGAAGCTTTTCATAACTAAACATTAAAAACACAGCTGGTTTTCAGAAGTTTAACCACTGCTGTTGAATTCAGTTATTCCAGACAATCCAGTTACAAGAAACAGAATGCAACAAAATATGAAACCAGTAGCATACTGTACAGAAGCAATCCCAAGTAACAGGTAAAAGGTAGGTAAAATTACAAGGTTCTCTAAACCAGAGAAAATTTGTTACAGGATAGTCAAACTTCTCATTAAAATTTATCTTTAGCATCAACACTAGTACAAAAGAGCAGCTGCTAAGACTCTGAAAAAACTATCACATACTCACAGAGATCAAAAGGGCTGTTATAAATCTCATACCTGTAGGATTTAAATACTAGAAGCGGACTATGATATGGTACAAATGGAAATGGCTTCATTTCTGCTGGTTTGTTTTGCGATGTAACAAAATCCATATCCACTGAAATTTCCTAAGAAACAGATGAAAAAATAAATAGCAATCACAAAAACACTTAAAAAAAGAAAGAAAAGAAACTCCACTATACACACCCTTACCTGACCACACAACAGGTCTTGGCTAGGCATTACAAAGGCAGTGCTTTTAATTAGCAGCTCTTTCAAGCTGTCAGCTTTAGCATAAAGTTTTTTCAACTCCTCAATGTTCAACCCAAGGAAAAGCTCAGGCTCCTCAGCTGCCTTTTTGGAAAGTTTATTCATAGTTTCCTGTTTTGGGGTGTCCATATGTTTAAGATTTGGTTTAGTAAAAGAATTGGATTCTCTGAAAGATCTCCTTCGTTCTCGGTTCGAATTAGACAAAACTTCATCATCAAAGTAATTTTCTTCACTGTCCAAAGACAATTTATCCTGCGTAAGATCATGAAGTGATGGCTGAGGTAACACAAATTCTGATTCCTCCTCCACGTGAGGGGCAATATTTGACTGCTCCTTAGTCTGAAGTGCCCGAGCCTCTTTCAGCTTCTGAATCTTCAGAGCGTATTCGTGCTCGAGCTGCTGCAGTCGTTTCTTCTCTAGTGCAATCAGTTCTGCCGAATGTTTTTTGGGACTTGATGCAGGGGAATTCTCCAACTTCAACATTTTGCTTGGCTGTAAAGAAAAAAGTTCTCTGAATTTCATCTTCATATTTACCACTGAGAGGAGGCTATTAGACAAAGGCAATATATTCTACTCAGTTTATAAGACTGCATTGTGAACTCTTGCCAGGAGATTTCAATAAGCGTCACCAATACCACAAAGCTACAATTCCACTGGCAGGTCTGCAGACCTGCATCATGTAGGAGTTTTCTGAAGAATTCTGATCACATTTTAAAAGCATGAGTTACAAAAAATATACAGGAGGGAAAAAAAAAAGAAAAACTGACAAAAACATTTACATTGTTTTTCTATATTTTGATTTTCAGAAGAACGAAATTAGAGCCCAATTTAGTGTCTTTAAACAGTTTTAATACTGTGTTTGATGGCCACAGGCTGGAGGATGTGCCTTCTTCACAGGAACTACAACTTATTATCATTCTATTTATGGTTTTCCCTCAGAAAGGAAATGGCAGCTTTGAACAGTTTTTTAATTTAAATACTTAATGCTTTTTCTGTTCAATTATTTAAAAATATGGAACAAAGATTACGATTCTTACAGGGCTTTTGGAAAGTTTTTTCCCCCATTTGCCTGAAATGCCATTTGAACCACATTTCCTAAGTGAAACTGCTACTGCTTTTCAAGCACAGCACAGCTTAAGAGCATGCAGCAGGACTTACTCCAAGATGATCCTGCTCCAGTTTTCGTTTCCCAATTTCTTTACTTGCTACTGCTTTTGCTCGAGCAAGTTCTTCCCCGTACTTTAATGCCAAAGCTTTCTTTACTGTAACTCGTTGCTGTACTTTATGAATCTGAAAAAGAAAACAATAGTAAGATGCAACTTTAAGGTATCATCACATAATAAAATGTAATAAAAGACAAGAATTGAATTACTGATTAATCCAAAAAAGCCTCATTACCCCTCAAATCACAATTTCCATTCTAACATTTCTAGCCAAAGAACACAAAGATCACAAAATTAAACGTTACCTGTTCCTGAAGCTTCTTGAGAAACATCTTATTAGCATTCAGGATCTTCTCAGTTGCTTGTAGCTGTTCAGCCAGCTTATTAATCTTGTTTTCAGCAATTCTAACATTTTCTCTCTTCTTTGCCTCTTGCTGCAACAAGTGTTTCAAAACAGATTCATCCTTCATCAAAAGAAGTCTAAAAATAGAGAAAAAGGTAACAACAACTTTCAGAGAACACCTCATGTCTATCACTGCTTACTCAAAATCCTCCGTATCTAAGCAGGAAGTTCATTTTCACCTATCAAACAAAACTAAGTTTGTCAAGACAGTCTTGACACCTACAAGACCGCATATATTGACAGTACAAACAATTTCAGAAACCACCTTCAGCCACTCAGTATAAAACAGTAAAAAAGTTTTAACTGTAAGGACAAGTAGAGGATAAGCAAGTGGCATCTCTCTCATGTTGGGTTGGGTTTTACAACACTCCAAAACCTACATGTTTGCTCTAAGAAAGAGCCCACTCCATTCCCAGGGCACACACATCCCCCAGAAGATTGCAAGTCCTTATTACCAGGTCACAGCAGCAGTGTTTAAAGATGCATCAAAGAGAACAAGACAAAGACTCCAGAGGAAACAGGGTGGATGAAAGCAGCTAAAGTCTGTGCTTCAGTCTTTCTCCAACAAAAAACAACTTGTTCACAACTCCACACAGCAAAAAGCATGTGACAACAAAAGCAGAAAAGGACTTTGCAAAGCACCTACAAACTTTTCCACAGTAAGCTGGAGGAAGGGTGAGAAGCATGAAAGCAGCATAGTGAAGGAGAAAAGGAAACCTTTCAAATAGTATACCTATTACGAGGAAAATACTAATTCACCATACCAACAACCATAACTCAGAAGCAATGAGACATTTTATTCTCAAAGTGCAATAAGAAGTGAGAAGCACGATTGTGTTTTCCTATTTCATAGTTACTGTATAATGTAGATGAAGTTCTAGATCCTGAAAATACAGCTGAAAGTAGCATGAAAGTCCTATTTACAGCTTACCACCAAAAAAGTGACAGCACAGGCTGACTAGTTCAAAAAAGCAGAAAAAGGCCTAGCTCTATTTTAAAAGTTACTCACTGAAAAAGGTATTTACAGTTTCCTTCCTAAGCAAAGGTATGATGTAAGAGTGAAAGACTTACTTGTTTTTCTTAAGCTTTGCTTCTGCTTCCGTAACTTGCTTTGTCACTACTGCTATTCTACCAATCCCATCAACTTCCCCATCCGAATTTGCAGGGGACGTGCTGTTCCTCAGTGGATCAGTTTTAATTAAACGCTGCTTCTCACGACTGGAACAGAGATGGAAAAAGCAGAGATGTCGAGCAGTTTCATTAACATTCACTTTGTTGTGTATTCCAATTGCCCTACCATCTTTGAAATGCAACACTTCTAGTTCAAGAAAGCTTTCCAGAACTACATTCAACCACTGTCAACTCAGTTCAAACCCAAAGATTTTCTTTGGTATTACTAAAAATCAAGGAGAAAATTGAAATAAATGGATTTTGGGACTTTTTTTCTTCCAATTGCCAAAGCAGATTAATAAAGTACTACAAACAGCATATATTTTAATTTAGTAACAGCAAAACTGATTCATACTTGGCAATCTCTTCTTTTAAGAGTCTGTATTCTATCTTCTTATCTTCTGGTAAAGCCTCTGGAGTTCTCATAGGGTCATTTTCTTTTTCTGATTTTGAAGAAGCTTTCATTTTTGAGGCCTGTTATAAAGAGGTCCAAATCAATACAACTCTCAAATTCAAAATACAAGTTTTAAATACTGCTATTTCTAACTCATTTCAGCACAAATTGAAGGTTGTTTCAAGGCAAGTAAGATCTTTCAAGCCAGGGGAGTTTTCTCTTTTCCACCAGCAATTTAAAATAAATTGTTTTAACCCCAAAAAATGTTTTACAGAAAACACTCTTCATAAAAAAATACTTCAATTGGCTTGTAAAATAATATAGATTACAAGGTAATGGTCCACACAACTGTAGCGTACTCCTCCTTCCCCTTCCGATATAATTCAGTATTTTTCAACCCCGTTCTAAGCTTTATACTCTCAATGACTAGTAAAATCATTACTAAATCACTAACAGACATTTAAAATAAATACTGAAATCATTTACCTCAACATTTCTCCTTGCTTCTTTTATCATCGATTCTAGTCCTCCAAATACACTATTAGCTGAGTCAGAGGGCTCTCCATCAGACTCACTATCATCTGAATCATTTAATGTAACCACAACAGACTTGTGCTTTGGAAGCTGTCAGGGAGGAGGGCAAAGGAGGGAGAGAAAACAACACTTTATAGCACCAACAAAAATATGAAAGCAGGTACAACTATGTGCATATTTACTACAAGACAAGGAAGTAAGGAGGTTTGGAGTAACGAACATTACTCCAACATCTTCAACCTACTTCCAATTACTTGTAGCACTTTTACGGCTCCACTGTCAGAACTTCAGACTTTCCTAAGCTTACACTTCATAAATTATTTCAATGATGGAGAAAACTAGCATGTGCAAGCAAGTCTTCATAAGCAACTGGGAAGTACCTATCAAGCCTGCACTAGAAATGCTGGGGTGGATGTGCAGGGACTCCCTTGCCTGGGCCACGTGCTTCTGGTGCCTCCTGTGCAGCAGCTGTGCTGGACAGCAAGCTGCTCAGGGGGCTCACCTGGCAGAACAACAACTGCACTGGAAGAACACATGTAACAAGATCAAACACTTTTTGCAAGCTGAACCAGCTCAACCAAGATCAGATGACTGCCAACTCCAGCACAGAAATATGGAGAAACAGGCAGATGACTTTCATTAGCTTAACAAGTTATGTAGCTGTACTTTGAAAAGAGTCAGTATCAAGTCACATTTCAGGTCTTCTTGCTAAGGTGCCTCCGTGGCAATTAAAAGTTGCATAAGCTTAAGCTCCAAGCCAGAACAGGAAGTTTCCAAATGCCTTTCAAAGCACAAAATAAGTCCTATTTTTAAACAGGACAATATCTGCAGCTGTAACACAGGGTGTCTTGATGCTGCTCTACGATACAGCTTCAGTCTGCAGTGAACAGATTCCCAACGTCCAGGACTATGCTAGAAATGCTTGCAAGAGGTAATTGAGCAGGCAAAGTCATGTCAGAAGGCTATTTCACTAGACAGAGGTCCCCAGCTGCACAGGAAAAATGCCAAGTCTGTAACTCAAAACCTGTTCTGAAATAGGGTCCTGCATACTCAAGCACGCAAAAGCCATAAAGCTCCCCAGACTATGTGATCAGATTTCAGAAGCCTGAAGAATCTGCAGTTCAGTAATATTATTTTTAAACTCCTGCGCATATCTAAGTAATGACCACACAACAAAACTGCCGATTTCTAAATCAAAAAATAGGTTCTCATGAATTTGTATTTTTAAAAGCTCTAGTATAAAATAGCAACAGCTAATTAAAATCATAAACAACACAAATTATTTCAGTAGTGCTTAAGCTAATAGGAGAAACTGATATTGTTTCCACTGATAATGTTCCTGCTGGTATTAGCTTGACCATAGCTCCCTTGAAATACTTTGGGATATAGAAAATTTCTATATTCATGATTTATGCATTTTAAATAGATTAGTATTTTTCACCAGCACAAATTAGTCAGCTCTAGCAGTTACCACCTATATTTATACTAGCAATCATTAAGCTAATTTGCAGTTCATATGTTTAACCAATACTCCAGTGTTCTGCACTGCATCACTAGAAAAACTTGTATCTATTTGCTTGTTCACTTCAACTGGGAGCAATTTCAATTTGTTGTTTTATTAAGAAAAAACACCAATATCTGCTTACTGTGATCACTGCTCGGGGAGGCCTTGGTACTCTGACAAACTTTGTATTTTGGAGCCGTGGCTGAGACACGGTGTTAATACTGACTGCGGACAGATTGCTTCTCGGCACAGACTGCAAGTGCTCTGGGACAGGAGGAGAAGGCAGACCACTGCTACTTGAGGTCTCCTAGAAAACAAACCAAAAAAATACAGCCATTAAAACACACATTATACACAGCTATTTTTGAAAGTATACTTAAAAAGACCCACCCTAAATCATAATTCTGCATTCTAATAAACAAATGAAACATCAGAAACAGATCTTGGGATTACGCCAAAAATACATACAAAAACACAGAACTCTTTCCCAGGCCAGCGACAAAGACCTGTAACCTCTTAGTACTGTCACAAAAAAAAAAAAAAAAACCCACTCCTAATTTTTCAAAACCATTTCACGCTTCTCTATCTTCTCCTTTCACTACCTTGAAGTTTCAGAATTCCTTCAGGAACAAGCAAGAGCTGAAACTTACAGTTCAAAGGACATCTTCAATTATTTATTTTTGTTTCTTTCAGGAAGACTTTTGAGTGATAGAAATTCAGGAAATTTGGGGTTTTTTTAGGCAGCAAAAAGGCAGCAAACAAAGAACCAACCTACCACATCACACAGGACCCAATGAACAAAGAAAGCCTACAAACACACACAGCACCCAGTGAAGTACCTCAGACCGAAACGCTCGTTTGTTGGCTAGGGACTTGAGTAACTCCTCTCTTAAGAGCATCTCTTCTTCCTCATCCTCATCTGCAAACGGAGGCTTTGGTGGTTGCTCTGGCTCTTCCGGTGGAAGAGGTGGGAAAGGTGGAGGTTGCTCAAAAGAAACACAAGAAAAGTCCTCCACATAAAGTTGACTCAAAGATGGTACAGGCTGAAATTAAAAAGAAAACAATTGTTTGAAAGTGTTGAGATTTACTTTTTTTAAAATAGGATTATTTATCAGAGGTGAAATTACAAGACTATTTCAAACATCAAAAGTGGCCTAAATCCTGACTAGTTACCAAGATAGTGGAAACAGTAAGTACGTCCAAACTAACTATGAGAATTCAGAATTAGAGGCTGTCCAGGCATAGGAACATGGCTGAACTGGTAGGTTAGCACCAATGGATTAGCTTACTCTGAACACAAAAGGTCTTGAAATAGTTTTATGAATTCATCTTAGCTCCCACAAGATCCCTTTGCCACATGGACTTTTGGGTGAGAAGACAGACAGTACACAGTGAACAGGCAAAAAGTTTAAAGGAAGGATTGTAATGAGCTACAACTTGTTTTTTTCTCTAGGTAATGAGCAAGGTAGAGAGTAAGCACTCCTACGTATAAGGTTAAAGCTTAAACCTCCAATTTGTTATTTTCCCATGTGCTCCAGGCAATTTCTGCTTGCTGTTATGAAATCAGTAGTTTTAATAACACTTAAATCTTTAGTTTTAACAGACAGACTCCTTTGAATTGGAAACTAGATCAGGCAAAAGTAGCTCAAAGAGTTAGGCTCAAACAAGCCTATCAGATATTTCAAAGGAATCTACAAAAACTTCAGAATTTTACCAAATGCTTAAATTTAAGTTTCAATTTAGAACTGGAAACAAGACTAAATGAGAGTTACTAACATTTTCAAAACTGTTTCCTTCCAAGATTACTTACAGGAATTGGAGGTGGCAGCGGCAAAGAAATTGGTGGTACTGGAGGTGGAAAATATCCTACTGGACACTCAAAGAAAGGAGGTTGCACTGGAGAAGAAGCTGTAATTGAAAACAAAATTTATCAAATGTAAGAAGCTGCACAGGCAGTTAGTGAACAGCAACTTACACTTACAACAAGGTTATAGGAAGCCTCTGGAAGTCACTGGACGCAACCCAAATGCTCAAAGCAGGACTGGCCCCAGATCAGGTTTTGCTCAGGGCCTTACCCAGTCAAGTTTCACCTCTGCAAAGATGCAGACAGCACAACACTTCCAGGCAACCTGTTCCAGTGTCTGACCACACTGAGAAAAATGTTTTTCTCTATATTTAACTGGAGATTTTTTTACTACAATTTGTGTATGTTGCCTTTTTGCATCCTCCTGTGGCACTCTTCTGAAGAGCTGGCCTCTGCCTTCTCTCTAACCACTCATGAAGTAGGCAGACGGCAGTAAGAGCTTTCCTTATCCTTCTCAAGACCAACCCGGCTCTCCCAGTCTTTTTCTCTTGCATCACGTGCTCAGTCCTCAGCAAACACAACTGTTGTCCACCAGACTCCTTCCTGTAAGCCAGTATTTTCTCATACTGGTAAGCAGATGCAGGGCTCAAATGTTTATAAGAGGGAAATAAGCACTTCCATTAACAGTGGGGCATTAACAGTGCCCCTTCTCCCAGGAATAGTGTCTGGATTAGAGCAGGGGCTGCAGTGCACCTTTATCTCCCAGAGACCTGCTGCTGCTGGCTCGTGGGCAGCCTGTGGTCCACCAGGCCCTTTTCTGCAAGGCTGCTTTCTGCCCAGCAAATACTCAGGGGATTTTCCTCTCTGTATAACCACTTTGGAATGTAAAAGAACAAATTTCACGTTATTGCAGTTTCAAAAGCATAAGCCTGAAGACCTTCAAAAGATCACAACAGCAGAGATGCTGAAAACTAACCAACCTTGTCTTAAAATATTACAGTTCTGTAGCCACGAGTGCATGTCATCTCAAAAGAATGAGTTTCCTTCTCAAGTGCTAAGTAAGACTTACCCGGAGAGTTGGTTTCGCTGTCTGTATCCATAGCGACTTCGTCATAGTTATCATACTGATATATCCCTCCTGCACATTCCGTAGATGGCTTGTCTAAAGACCATCTCAGGTCTGTATCTGAAGACTAAACACACAAACAAGCATAATTAATTATTTGTCTTCTATTATTTCTTTAAAATAGACTAAAGGTGAATTTTAGAAGGCAGACAATCAAATTCTGTCTTTTAATTGCTTTATAAATACAATTCTACTCCATGTATACAAAAAAGCCAACTGAAAACTAATTTTCAAATCAACTCCACAGTGGCTGCAGTTTTGGACCTAGTAAGGTCTGTAGAATTAGACAGTTCTTTGGTCCTCATGATTTGTCTCAAATACCTTTACAAGGAGAACCCTGATCTGTCACTGATTTGCAAGGATACAATTCATGCAAAATCTATCTTATTGAAACCAGAGGGAAAGGAATGCCCATCTAGAATGGAATTAAAGTTTGGTTTTTTTTTTTTTTTTTTTTTTTTTTTTTTTTTTTAAGGAGGGGAGGCAAAGAGGGTAGAGGCAGAGATGCAAAAGCAGAAACCATTCATGGCTATATAACACTTGAGCATAGTACAAATTAACTACCCTGCTTCTTGATCTCCTCTTTCCTCCAACGAGCTTCATGAATCGATTGTACTGCTCTTCTTGATTTGACAGGTCCCTGATTTTCCTGATCTCTTCTTCTCTTTTTCTTCTCTCCTCCTCCTCCTCTTGTTTCCTCTGGTCTTCCTCTTTTTGACGCCTGTCTTGTTCCTTTTGCTGCTGTATCTTCTTTGATGTCTTTGTCTGTTGTTTCCTCAAAGCTTGCTTGGCTTTAAATAAAGAGAAATGAGATTAACTATACCGTATTTACATCCCTCTCCAAATCCTACATTCTTCAGGACCTAAAGTATTCTGTGGATGTCAAAGGTTCTGTATGAAGAATTAAAGGTTCATTCCCTACCATTTCACATAACATACCTTTTTTTGGAGGGGAAGACATACTGTTGATAATCATTTTAATAAAATGAAACCGATTACCTGTAGCACTGGTTTTCTTTGTTGAGTGTGCTTTTGTACTGGCTTTAACCTTCTGTGTTACAGTTCTTGTTTTTGTCAATTTTTCCTTGCTTTCCTTCATCACCTGCTGTTCTTTCTGTTGCCATTTTTTACTAGCAGACTGGAGGGCAAGGAGCCTAAGCTGCAATTCAGACATCTCCTCTTCATCGTCGAACAACTTAAAAAACGGGAAAAAAAGGAAAAAAGAAAAACAAAGTCAGGAAGATATCATTTAATAGCACGCTATTCAAAAAGTCTTTAAAAATCTGTCCCAAAATGTTTTAATTGAGGCAAAGTTTAGAAACCTACTATATTGGTCAGAGTTGTTCCTCAAGAATAGAAACAGCTTTTTCCTGAAATGTTTCTTGACTGCAAGTTTTGCAAAAAGCTGTCAGAATGTTCTAACACAATATATCCCAGCTACAGAGGAATACTTTCTTACCTTTTCAGATGTAACATCTGAAGTGCTAAGCTTTCGCACTAGTGTTTGTTCTTTGTCTTCCGCACCTTTCAAAACAAAAATACCATGTTTTTGAATGAGTCATCTGTCAAAATTCAAAAATAAAGGACTACACTAGAAGGATGTTGAGAATTGATTTCTTAAGATATTCTTATCACTGGTTCATAGTGTACAAAAGAATAGGACTGTGTGTGTATATATATATATAAGCACATTAAGAATCATTCATATACACTTAATGCGTCTGACAAATCTACATGATTAAGACGCCGTCAGTCTTTTCTTTTAATTAATCTCCATCCTAAATCTGACATGTGCTTGCTCTAGAAGCAAAGAGAAAAAAATATTAAAGAGCCAAGAGGAAAAAAAGGCTCCTCTCCAGCTGTTTTATTCTATCATCTCTTATTAACTGCCATCCTGAACATTTCAGATTCCACTGGCAGCTATTTCAAGCAGTGATCAGTCTAATACAGAACTAAATACAATGGCCCAGAGCTGGAATAAAAACACACTTGCACCATTCCATCTCAAAGCAAACTTCAAGGAGTCATTCCCTGAAAATGGATAATAAATAGCAATGCATTCATTCTAAACATTACTCAGTTAGGATGTTCAACTATCCAGAAGCTACATATGCATGGAAGAAATGGGAATAAACAGAAAGGTCTGAGGGTCTCTTCCTTTACTAGTCCTTTTTCGGAGGAAGATTCTTTCCATATTTCAAACTGTAGAAAATAAAATTGCACTCAGGCCAACTTGTAGTCTTCCCAGAAGTTTACAAAAAGTCACATTTAGATAGACATGCCTAAGATGTATAACCTAAAATATACCAAGACTTTATACTGAAAGAAAAATGACATACACAAATGCTGAAGGCTTTCCTGCTTCTACATGCACGCCCTTTTAAATGCACATGTACAAGAGAAAGAAATATCCAATAGCCTTGCATTCTTGAAAAATATTCAGAACATTTTACACAAATGTCTTCACCATTCAAACCCCAGGATGAAAGCAAAGAGATGCAGATGGTTCAAACTGTGATAACAGTTTCTACCATATGCATAGGGACATAGCACACAACCTAAACACCCTTTCAGGTCAGAAGAGGAAGATACAGGCAGAACAGAGCACGCAGCAATGAGAGTCAGCAGGAGATTTTGTAAAGCTTCTACCAAAAGAGCTCAAGCTGCAGGGAAAACTGAATGCTTAATACAGGCAGAATTATATAATAGCCACTTGCCCACCCATCTGCAGCAGCTAACATCAGGCAGGTACTCCTGCTTTGGAAACGCACATATTCTTACAAAGTATCACTCATCTGGTTTAAACTGACCTTTTTTAAAAAATGTTTTCTATGCAACACATCATATTAGGTGGTGCACATAAAATTTAAGATGCTCTTAATATGCATACTGCAACATCTATTCCTTCTTTTATATTATCTGCATTCCAACTTCAGTGTTTTTAAGTTAAACCACTACCGATATTTTTCTCTTTCAGTTGCTTTATAGGCTTTGCACCTTCACATACTCAAGATAAAAATCATTCCACTTTCAGTGTTCTAGTCTTACCTTACTTCACCTCCTTACTAATTACTCGTGCTCTTTCTTAATCCCTCCATTTACTATTGTCTCTTCCCACTCAAATTGAGGGTTTAGGCACACTGACAAATTGGCTAACATCAGATGATACCTGATATGCATTAGTGCACCCTCAGCCACAGCACACATGATTTACTGGAACTAGGTGAAGCCTAGGAATAGGCAGCTTGAACTAACTGCTTGAGTTTGCTGCAGAATTAAAAGAAAACTCAAGGACTTAAACCACAGACGAGCTGAACATGGCAACTTGCTTCTCACTGGTTAGTTCACATATCTGAAATCCCACCCTCTTCACCTAGAGTCCAGAACTATCTCTGTTTTATTCAACATGCTTATTCTACACTTCAGATATATTTCTTCTAAATTTTTTTTTTCTTTTCCTATGCTAGTGAGAAGGTCTTATAAGCACTTGTAACCAAAAAAAAAACTAATATACACAAAGATGTCTAAATACTATAATACTTTTTGGTTCAATAAGAATGAAATATTTTTGCATCAAGAGAGACATGAGTAGGCAAAAGGCAAAACAGAAAAAAAACTCTAAGTCAAAGGCAATGAAAAATTCTTAGTTGGAAGGCAATGATTTTGCTGTGAACAATTATAACCTCCAAGTCTCTTCCTCCCCTTTCTGCCACAGGATAATAAAGGACATGTGTGGGGCTTGTTTGGATTTTTCTGTAACTCAAAAACACACCCACCCACACTCACAAGCAATTTCAAGGAATTCATTAAAATACAAAGGAAATAGATCTATCATTTCAAATCTTGAAAAGTGTTTTAAGGTTTGTCAAAATCAGACTAAAAGTTTCAAAAGGACCTTTATGATAGTAAAGCACTGTTACTGTTTTAACTCCAAGTTCCTTATAAAATGCATCAGAATATTGTATGGGTTTTTAAAACACTCGGCTTATTTTACATTCCTTTTTTTTTCCTTCTCCCCTCCTTTGGAAGAAGTATGGGTGAGAATGACTAATTTAAAAATAAAAATTTATGATTTTTATTTCAGAGGCTATAATTCACAACCATGTTATATTCAGCTTTGGAGCACCTTCTTCTAAAACTTCTTTGCCACTGAGAAGACCTAACACTTCTGCTGATAGAGAGGGGGGGATCATGCACTCAGAAGCAGAAACAGGATTTATCTTCTTGCATGAAATACCTTCTTAATTTGATATGGTGAGAGGCAACTAAGTTGATATATATGTATATATTCTCATAGTTATGTAAATAGATGTACATTTGTTCATTCATCTTCAACTTCCCTAGAAGCTCTTCTCATTAATTCCTCTAAATAAAACAGGCATCAGATTTATTTAGCATCCATTTCAGACTTCTTCATAAAAAAAAAGTTAATTCCTTTAAAAATATGGCAAACCAGTATTTTAATTCAAGTAATAGTCCATTCCCACACACACAAGAATAAACAGAAGATGCTCAAGTGGCAAGCTAAAATAATTCCACAAATATTTACCTTGGCTAGATTCTGTGACTTCAGATTTTTGAGATGACTGCTTTGTTCCTTCTTTGACTTTTTTTAATCTGCTTCTCTCAGCTGGAGTAGGCAGTTTTTGTCTGAGAGGTTTCAGTTCAAAAGCCTGAAAGGTTAACACCTGACTTTTCTCCTCAGGAGATACTTCTTTTATAGCATCTGCTGTAATACTGTCATTTTCTACAGTTATTTGGTCCTCAGTGTCCACAGTTTTATCATCATCCTGTTGCTCAGTTTCTTCCTTGTTGCTCAGAGCCAGTCTTTCATCTTTATTGATGTACTCAAGCTCAAGCTGTATCTGCTTATACTTCAAGAGCAGATCCTCAAAACTTTCTTCCACAGAATTTTCATTTTTGGAAGAGTAGTTCTGTTTTCTTGATGGGGACCTTCCAAAAGTTTTGGCTGAATTACTGGTTAAGAAAATTACATTAAATATTTACAATCTTAAAGCAGTAGATATAACTAATGAGTGAAAATTATGACAAACAGAACTTAAAACCCGTTCCCATACATGGCATTTCAATTTTACCTCAGGTCTAGCTTGAAAAGTTAGTTATAAAACAATAAAAGCAGTGGATGTGCTTTTTTCTACATACTATTATATGAGACAGCTAATATATATATTTTTATATATATATAAGATCATTACATATTATATATATTAGGAGTCTCCTCTCTCTGGCTCACATGGCCCCCTCGGGAACAGCAGCTCTAACACTACGAAGTTCCTACTGCAGCTCATCTGAGAGGGCAAGCCAGACTCCTGGAGTTCATAGCTCTACTGCTGGCTCCAGACTTGACGCTTTCAGAAAGCCCAGCTAAATTCATCCTCGCTTTATCCTTTCATAAAATGCTATTCAGACCTAGCCATGGCACAGTTAAAAGCCAAAGTAACTGTAGCCTAATGAATGGGGTGAGGCATCGAATAATCACACAGAGAGGAGGGCAAGAAGACAGGAAGGGGGCTGAACACTTGCCACAAAATATTAAAATCCTCAAAAAGAGGATTTGGAATCACTGATTACTCAGATCTGGCTTATTACGGATATAAGCTACAGACTAAGTGTCTGTTTTGACAAGTTGTCCAAGGCAGGCAGTGGAAACACCGCTTGGCCAGCTGCATCCAGAAGATCCTTCCAGTTCTCCCTACTAGCAGGCCAGTTTCTTTTACCTTATCCTGAAATTCAGAAAGCTGAATCAACTAGCAAAAAATTAACCCGTGGAAAAGATATTTTAGGCCACTGAGTCAGATCTGCTTCATTCAACTTTCATTGTCAACCCCCAGTGGTAACAGCTGACTCGCCCTCTAAGTGAAATGCTTCTTCACTACTGTCATAGCTTAAAACAATAAATGGAGTAAAACGTAAAGCTAAAATAGATATTCTTTGAATGCTGATATAGTGAACACAGACAATGACTTCTTGTCTTCTGCTTACAACAGGCAGCACCAACTTGGGCATTTCACTATGTTAACTTTAACACAGATTTGAAGAATCTTGATACACATCCTATAAAAACAACTTCTGTAACACCAGAATTTTTTTCTTTTTTGCTACATAGAAACTCCAGCACAAAAGCAAAGAATTTAATTCTACATACAGAATTCAAGACTGTATGGAGGGCTGAGACACAGTTAGGATGTATTAAAAATAGTTATTCCTCTACCAATTTAGAAGAACCTCCATCACACAAAAAAAAGCCCAGAACAACTACAAAAAAGGCACCACTGAAGAATCCAGCACTCAAATGTTAAAAAAACGTGCACAGGGAAAAGTTCAGAATATAATGACACTCAGCAAGTTACACCGCCCCATGTTTCAGACTCAAAAATTCACAATTCTCTCCCTGAATAAGAATTTCACTAACACTTATCCAGACACCTTCATGTGACAGCTTCTAGGAACCAGAAGGGAGCAGGGAAAGCCTGTTAGATGCCAGCAGCCACAGAAAAGATTTCTACCTCTGCTGCACTCCCATTCCTAGTCACACACTCCCACACAGCATGTGCACAGCACTAGTTCCAAGAAGGAAACCAAGAATAATGAAAAAAAAAAAAAAAAAAAAGCACCTAACTCTCTCTTAATATCTTAAATATTTCACTTTCCATGTAGAAATCCACACGGCATTCCAAGCCACCAGCCTCCTCACACTGACTGATCAAGGGCCTCTTCTCAAGTTATGCGTCCATAAATCATGCCCCCACTCCACTAACATCAGCATCTTATCTGGGGATTGTGTAATACCAGCTCTTTTACGTAAAAGGCATATGAAATACAGGAAAAAACACTTTACAGAGATATTCATGACCCTTCCTTCACTGTACAGCCAATAAATAATGGAATGTCATTTATTAAGGAGCAACAGCATTAGATCATTCTCTGTAATACTTGAGCATAAGTTTCTATCCAAGTATCAGGCTTATATATATATATATATATTTTTCCTATGTCTTTCTTTTGCTTTCAAAATGGAGTTATCCATTTCTGAAAGCTCTTTTAATTAAGAGGGACAAAGATTTTATACTAACATTAACAATCACTGCAAAGTCTGTTAAGTGTGATCACCATCTGTCCCACAAACTACTGGCTCCACAGAAAGCCATTTTCTGGTGCTTACAGCAACGCTGCGAATTAAGAGACTTAAAATCTATTTTCAGCACTAGAACAGCCTTATTGCGTGACCTTGGGTAACTCGCATCTTCGCTTGCTCAAAGCCTCAAGATAAGAGAAACATTGAAGAAAAAAAAAAAGTTCAAAGACTTCAGTAAGTTTCTAATATTACCAAATAAAATTAAATAAGCAAATACTTTTACCACTAGTTTACATGTTCTCTTTGCATGCCATTAAAACAACGTTAATGACATGGATAAGTGATCTTGGATCTAAACTAACAGAAGAATCCAATGAACAGCTTTCAAGGCCCAAAGCCCTGGCACAAGCAGGAAAAATCCCACAGGCAACACTGTAAAATCCCACACGTGTGGGGAGGGATACAGAAAAAGGGCTTTCCTTATTACCCACCTGTCCACATAAAACATAATCAGGGCACACAGGGCCTAGCTCAAGTTCAGTTTGAAAAACAGCTTTGAGCCCGACTTGAAACGCGCGTTAACACCCTCCGAAAGGGCTGTAAGCAAAACCGAAATAAAAAATGGC
>VZSG01000122.1:5114-37896 GCA_013398315.1 Nothoprocta pentlandii
AAAAAAAAAAAGAAAAATCCCCCGATCCGGGTTTTCCAAGCGCCTCGGTGGGAGCGGAGCTCGAGAGGGGCAGCGGTCCGTGTATCCCCGGGCTTCTGCATCCCTGTTCCCAGCGGAGCTGCCGGAATTTAATGTGGATTTTTAAGCCAGGTTCAGGCTCGGCGTGGCCTGACCTGCAGAGCTAGTGCTGAGGAGCTAATTGTGGGATTTGCTGTTTGCCGCAGAATTCATAGGAATGAAAGTGGAAATTAGGAATGGAAGCGGAAATTAGCAGAAAATTAGCAGAGGGGCCCGGTGGTGATTTAGGGGCAGGGAGACCGTCTTGGTGGGTGAAAATCCCCTTCGGTGGCTGCCTCGTCGTGGGGAAATAGCAGTCCAAGAGGGAAACGGGCCGGAGCGGGGTGGGTTTGAGAGATGCCCGGTGGGAGATGTGATTGGGCGCCTGGAAAACCCAAATCTCTGGCATGGGAATGAGGGGGGCTTAGGCAGAGCTGCTCCTGTGCTCCGCATGGTTTAATCCCTGTTTTCCCTTAAAGCCGAGGTCCTGGTTCCTTGCAGCAGGAATAAAGGACCTTGTGGCTCCTGGTGCTGCCGTGTCCCGGCTCCCGGCCCGCGGGATGGCTCCGGTCCAGGCCCCTCATCCCAGGCCTCGCTGGCCGCTCTTCCCGCGTCTCCCTGTCCCGGGAATGTCGCGGGGCCGGTTTCCGAAGGCGCTCTTTGCCCTGGCTGGCTAGGCCGGGGGCCCGGGGGGCTCCGTGCTGGGGGTGGCGCAGAAAGGCTGCGGTGGAAGGAGGCTGCCCGGCCCCGGGAACGGCAGAGACGGGACCGTTCCGGGCAGGATTTAGCAGTGTCCCAAGGGAAACCAGCGAGCGGGGCCGGACGGATCCCGGGAGAACAAGGAGGGGCTCCGGGCAGCGGTGCCGAGGGGCGCCGGACCCGATCGGACTGCAGAAAACGTCTATTTTGGTAACAAAAGCTCCTTCTGACGGCAGGAGGAGGTCAGCGAGGAGTCTCCATCTTGCCGCTTCTCTTCCCGTTCCTCGGCTCCCCGCGCTCCTCCCCTTCCTTCCTCCCTCTCCCGGTCGCTCCGGCTCTTCCGTGCGGCTGCTCCGTGTTTCTCCTCCTGCCCCAGAACCTCGTTCTCCCCCCGGTTTGGGGTCGTTCCACAAGTTTCAGACCAGACTTCTCCTTTCCGCAGGCTGATTTCTGTGGATCGGGAGCTCGGCTGGACGGTTCTGCTTTGCAGCAGCCGTGATGTTGCACAGCCCGGCAACAGGGGAAGGGAAGTGAGTTGCATAAGATACGTAGGTTATTTGTAAGATCCCAAACAAAGCCTATACCTTAAAAAAAAATCCTCATCCATTATGTGACCTAAATGATTTTTTTTTTAAGTTTGTGAAATTTTAGTGTCTTGTATTAGGTGCAAATAAGTTACATTTCCAGCAGCTTCTTTGCAGTCCCAAATCCAAGCTTTGACTGGAATCCCAGTCAATTTTGTGCTTGGGAATGTTTTGCAAGATGGGAATTCCTCGCAAGGCCTGTTTTTAGGGATGGGGGATCATGTACCCTCAGTGTCACTTCCTATCAAGCCCCGACAAATAGTATTCCCTTTTCCAGCTCTGGAATTTCCCGAGTAGCGTAAGGATATTAAAACATGTGGAATGTTCCTCGGGAAGCAGGGATGCTGGCGGGCTCGGTGCACTGATCTCTGCAGCTCCTGGGATAACTGGCTCATAACTCCAGGATCAAATGGGGCCTGAGCCGCGTGTCCTAGGAAGGGAACCCACCTTGGAGAGCAGTGGATCCCCCTTTGCATCTTGACCCTTACGGAGCTCTCGAGGTTTTAACCAAGCAGAACGAAACAACAGCTCATTGGGACTTACTATTAATATAGTGTCCATTACAAAGGCATTGGGTTTAGTTTGTTTTTCAGGACTGAGGAATGTGCTTAAGCCGCACACAGGGAGCTGCTTTGGAAAGCCCAGCGCTGCGAGGCCCGCGTGCCGGGGCTCCCTTTTCCCAGGGAAATCCTCAGCCTTTTCCCTCCCGCCCGCTGCGGTTCCTCGTTGCTGCCTCCGCGAGGCCGCAGCTCCCGCTCCCCTCGCCGCTTCCCCCGCCTCCTTCCATCCTGTTCTGGGTTGAGTTTCCCCCTCTCGCTGCGTGTTTGAGTTTCGGGGAGGAAGAGGCCACGGAGCGGTTCCCCGAGGGCCCCGGCTCGCGCTGCGACGGGAGGATTTCCTGCCTTTCTTCTCCAAATACCCAGCGGAGCGGCCGAGCGCTTCCCGTGAGCGTGTCCCTGTGCTCCGTGCAAGACTTCCTTCACCTTTCCCACCATCTCCCACCTGCCAAGGGCTGGGGTAAGGAAAGGAGAAGGCCCCGGCTCCTTCTCCCAGCACAGAGGACTCCAGGCTGCGCTGCAGAGGGGCTCGGTCCGAATTTTCCATCCTGGCTGTTGGCAGCAGCTGGGTTTTGCTCCGGTTATTCCGGCAGTGCTGGAATGGGAAAAACTGGAATGGGGCATCAGGCTGTGGCTGTTTCGCCCGCTGTCCAAGGCCGTGGCAGCAGGAAACTTGGGAAAGCTCCCGGGAAAGTTCTCCAGCGCGCGGTAGATGCTGGAAAAATCTACATTGTAAGAGCAAACCCGGTAGCAGATGGCGGTGCCGTTCGTCCAGGGGAGCCTCCTTCCTCCTGCCGTGGCAGGCGTGGATCTCCGTGGCTCATGGATACCGGGAGCTGCTGCTGCCGCCAGGTTGGTGCTCAGCGGGTGGACGGGGGAGCGAGAAGGACCCAGTCTCGGTGTCGCTGGAGTGGTGGTGCATCCATCGCTGCCTCCATTGAGAGCGGGACGTGGAGGAGCTTCTGCCCCTGCTGCTCCGAGTTACTTGGACCGAGTTGCTGTCACCTCTTTTTTTTTTTTTTTTTAAAAAAATCCTTTGCAGTGCAGTAAGGAAATGCTTAATATCGAACTCAAACTCTCCTTCCATGAACTCTTTGCATTGGACCAGTATATATACATACATATATATATATATATATATATATATAATGAGAGATGCTGTAGGTGACCCTGCGTGTGCAGGGGGGTAGGACTAGATGATCTCTAAAGGTCCCTTCCAACCTTAAGGATTCTGTGATTCTGTGATGCATAATTAGGAGTGGTTGGGTGTGAATTAGTTGACATAAAGGTTGATCTTCTGGGAATTGTCCCACATGATGCTTTGCAGAGCTCTTTTGTGGTCCAGCCCTTTGGCACTCGGGATTTGGATGCTCCTCCTGGGAAATTAGGAAGACTCCCTAAGCTGGACTGTGTTGGAGATCCCTGTCTGTCCCCAAAAGGACAGAAAGGTTCTGTCCCCAAACGGGTGGCCCACGTGTCAGTAGCTGAAAACAACTCCGTGGTCACACTCCCACTTTCCAGATTTATTTTCTCTCCTGCAGCTCGTTAACCATGATATTAATCTGCTCCCGTTCGCGGCTCCGATCGCCCATTCCGTCGGGTCGGGTTTTTCTCTTGATCTCCTCCAAGAAGCTCATTATCTAACGCAGCTGTAAACGTTGCTGGGCCTGGCACTGGTGCGTGGTTTGTCCCACGGGGGAATTTGGCTGATAAAATAATCCAATTAGACGTTTGTTTTTGGTCTCCCCGGGACGCCTTGGGTTACTCGTGTTACGTGTTGCAATGAGTTAACGTGTTGCAATGAGTTAACGTGTGCGCCTCACTTGGATGGGAAGGCGCCCGTGTTACCCTTGGCTCGGGCTCTGGAGCAGAGCTTCCTGAAAGGAGCAACGAGGGATCCGAACTGCAGCTCTGGTGGGGCTGTGCTCCGTGTGTGCTCGGGGGAACCTTCCCTTGTGTTCAGGGCGTTGGGTCGACTTCGGGTAACCCTCGTTGCTGGTGTGACACTATCACATCCATTTCTTTTTCTCTCTCCCTCTCTCTTTAGCCTTTCCCTGGTTTGGCCTGGATATCGGAGGCACCTTGGTCAAACTCGTGTACTTCGAACCGAAGGACATCACTGCCGAGGAGGAGGAGGAGGAAGTGGAGAACCTCAAAAGCATCCGAAAATACCTGACGTCAAACGTAGCCTACGGCTCCGCAGGCGTTCGGGACGTGCACCTTGAGCTAAAGGAGCTTACCCTGTGTGCACGTAAAGGCAATCTGCACTTTATACGCTTTCCTACCCATGACATGCCTGCTTTTATTCACATGGGCAGCGAGAAACACTTCTCAAGCCTCCATACTACCTTATGTGCCACGGGAGGTGGAGCATACAAATTTGAGCAGGACTTTCGCACAGTATGCATTTTTGGCTTATATATGCTTAGGATCTGGTAGTGAACCTTTGTCTAAGCTTAAAGCTAGAAATACTTCCAGCCTTTCCCTGCGGACTCCTAAGCTTCTCTAAATCTTTGCTTGGAAAAGCGCGACTGTTTGACTCGAACCCAGCGCAGGAAGCGCCCTCCCTGTGAATGGGGATTGTTCCTTTCCGTGTAACGTTCCCATAACTCTAAAATCACTCGCTCTGACTGCACGGCGTGTGCCCTGTGCCCCGGTCTCCAGCTGTGTTCATCTCTGTGGTGTTTCTCTCCCTCGTTGCTCTCTGTCCATCTCGCTCTTTGCTTTGTCCTCTGTTCATTTCACACATGCCTGGTAGGGAGCTCGTGGGGATTCAGCTAAATTAGGGGGCAAATTAGCTCCCTGGTTGGCGCTGGACATCAATAGGTGGCTCCACTGTAATTTAGATCCCTGTTTAGAGATAAAATATGTATTTGGTTGATATATTGTTCAACCAGGCCTTGAAAAATATACCAAGTAACATGCTGAGGCCCTCTCTGCACTCCAGGCAGTGACAGGAGGGGAAAACCACCGTGTAACTTCCTCCCGCTCTGCTGCCAAGTATTTTTGTTCTTTTTCCCCTTCTCCTTTTTCTTGGCTTCTCTTGCTAATGCCTCCCAGTATGGGTCCAAATCCAGCCCGGGGGAGTCGGGATTCCCGGGGCTTCCGTGTGTGGATCGCGGGGGTTTTCTCCCCGTTTCAAGGGTGCTCCCGTTCAGGCCAGGATGTGTGCAGGAAGGTGGAGCCCTCGTGTGATGCAGGCTCCCTTCTGCAGGGGTGATGGAGGCAGCTGCAGTTTAACCGCCAGCAATCGTGTTTTTCTAGCCCCGAGCATCAGTGCTCTGCATCTCCAGCTCCTTCTTAATTTTTCCTTTTTCCCTCTGTTTTCTTTCCCTCCAGATGGGCGACCTTCAGCTCTGCAAGCTGGATGAACTCGACTGCCTTGTCAGAGGAGTTCTGTACATCGATTCAGTTGGATTCAATGGACACTCGGAATGCTACTATTTTGAGAACCCAACGGATGCTGAAAGGTGCCAGAAGCTCCCGTTCAACTTGGAGAACCCCTACCCCCTGCTCCTGGTGAACATCGGCTCAGGGGTCAGCATTTTGGCTGTGTATTCCAAAGACAACTACAAGCGGGTAACGGGCACCAGGTGAGCACAGCAAAATGCCCCCTGAGATTAACTTTAGAGCTCGCAGTGGGTTTGTGCAGATGAGTTGTGTGCAGCTTTCCAAGGCATGAGCTGCCGAGGGAGGCTGTGGAGGCTCCTTCTCTGGAAGAGAGAGATCTTCCCAACCCACCTGGATGCGACCGGGTGCCCTGTGCTCTGGGTATCTGGGTTGGACTAGATGATCCCTAGAGGTCCCTTCCAACCTCAACCCTCCTGGGATTCTGTGCGCTAAAAGTGGTGGGTTGAATGACCTAAGTTTTGGAGAGCTGTGCCCTACCACTGCAGTGACCACACAGACCTGATAGGTATTTTAAGACCAACTTCTCTTTTCACTGCTCTGAGGAAGGTGAATATTGTAAAATAAGGGAGTTAATTTATCATCGCTTAGAAAGATGCCCTACGTAGGTGGCTTTGAACGTAGTGGGATTGCTTGAAAGCAATAGATGTAAAGAGAACTGCTGTTCTTTCAAGCTTGTTATCAAAAAGAGAACAGGCTGAAGGACGGGGACAAACTGACCCAGCTCAAAAAAGCAGAACTAGTGATCTTAACCTTCCACGGAGCAAGCAATTTTTCCTCCCTCCCTTTAAGATCAAGGCAAAGAGGTGACTTGCATTTTCCTTTCTGTCCCAGTCTCGGCGGGGGAACCTTTTTTGGTCTCTGCTGCCTCCTCACGGGTTGCTCCACCTTCGAAGAGGCCCTGGAGATGGCATCCCACGGAGACAGCACTAAAGTGGATAAACTCGTGCGGGACATCTACGGAGGAGACTACGAGCGCTTCGGATTGCCAGGCTGGGCGGTAGCATCCAGGTAATGGATTTTCGGGGGGTTCTTCATCAAAGATGCATTTTGCAAGGATGAAAAAAAATGGATTTAGGTGTCTTAGGAGAGCTACCATTCCTTCTGCTGTTCTGTGTTGTGCCAGGTGGAAGCTACTGATAGCAGAGTTCTTAACAGTAGAAATAAATACTTAACTCTTAGCCCTAAAATTTCCTTTACAGTTTTGGGAACATGATGAGCAAGGAGAAGCGAGAATCCGTCAGCAAGGAGGACCTCGCAAGGGCTACCTTAGTCACCATCACCAATAACATCGGCTCCATAGCACGGATGTGTGCCCTTAACGAGGTATTAATGCAGAAATTACCCAGAAATTGCTTCCCTGCTTCCCATCCGGAGCATCCCCTCTGCTTGTGCTGCTGTCGGGGGTCCCTTCCCCATGTGCTCCCCTGCAGGTGCTTGTTCACATGCATCTCTCTGCACATCAGGGAGCTGCAGTTGTCGGGTCGTCGGGGGAATTTTTGTCCTTGTTGCAGCAGGAACAAGAGGAACCTGGAGAAGAGGCTAAACGAGGGGCTGACCGTGGATCCTCCAGAGCCCAGCAGCTCCTCGGAGCAGCCTGAGGAGCTGTAGGTGCCGCTGCTGAAGCTGCAACCACAGCGAGGAGGTGGCCCCGTGGCCCCCCGCTCTTTCTCCACCACAGTCTTCTCGGAGACAAGCTTGGCTTCAAAGCCATAGCATGAGAAGAAGTGAAGGGGATCAGAGCGGGGAGCCGAGACCCGTCGGTGCCCGGCGCGCGCCGAGCGCCCGCGTCCTCGGCCAGGCACCCCCAGCCCCGGCTGCAGCTTTGTGCCTTCAGCTTCTTTACAGTGCTGCCTTGTTGCATTCATGTCAAGCAGCATTGTACAGGGCTATGAAGGCACAGAGGCAACTTCTGCACGGGCTGAGCAAGAGCCAAGGCCTCCACGTCGTTGAGCTGCTCCTCTGGGATGTGGTAGCAGGGCGAAACACGCTCCTAACTCCTGCTTTTGTCAGCAAACACTTAATATTTGTCCCCATTTATCATTTAAAGATCCATCCATCCATACATACATACATACATTACATGTAGTAAATAGTCTCTCCCACAGTCTGCTGGCTGCTAACTCCACCAATACATAATTAGTGCAAAGGTGATGCTGAATAGAAGAATAAAGTGTTAATGCAGGTAGTACTTGGAAAGAAAGAAACTTTCAGAATTACTCCTGGCTAGAGAATGTGAAAGCTTCTGGTTTTTCACTCTATTTTGTGAGTGAAAAATGTGGCTAAAAATCCATCTTAAATCAGAAATACGGGTGATCTGTCACTTCCAGACAGAACTGTGCTGGATATGGGTTTGTGGGTGTCTCTTTTCGTGGTCAGCAGTGAAGATCTCTCAGCTCTTGGATGACAGGCGGAGGTCAGAGCTGGGCACAGATGTGACACTTGATGGGCACTGTCATTTAACACTGTTCCAGGAGCTGTTCCCGCTCTGCAGATCCTGCCCGCGTCCTTCAGCACCGTCACTTTTTCCCCCTCTTCTAGCGTAATTCCTGGCTCTTCCCAGTGCCCTTTTTGAGCATCTCAGCGTGCCCTGCTCTAATTTTGCCATCCTCTTTCAAAACGCCTCTTGCTGCTGCAAGAACCCACGTTGATTTGGTGCCCTCTCTTGAAGATGGGCTCTCTGGGGTACAACCTTAAAATGTTAAATTCAGAAAGCTGCAAATGCATCATCATCTTCCCCTGTGCTGCCCCCATCCCGCTCATTGCTCCTAGGTGTCGGGAAGAGCTGTTTGAAGTGCTGGGAAGTTTTTCTGCATAAATGTGAAGATTTGGCTCTGCTTTCAGCTCGTGGGTCTTTTTAGCAAGTCTCGCTGGAAGATGTATTTGAAAAGGCGCATATGTCCTTTTAAAAAGGCACTATATGTGTGTGTGTGTGTGTGTGTGTGTGTATACATGTATATAATTTTTTTCTTACTGCAGGGTGAGTTGCACAGTTGTGAGCACAAAGTGGAATAGTTAATGATTGGATTAATGACTTTTTTTTTTCCCCTTAATAATTACAGAACATCAATCGAGTGGTTTTTGTTGGCAACTTCCTTCGGATCAACACGATCTCAATGAGACTTCTGGCCTATGCTTTAGACTACTGGTCAAAGGGACAGTTAAAAGCACTTTTCTTGGAACATGAGGTGAGGTAGCTCTTTAGATTTAATTTTCCCCCTGTCAGCATTGACGTGAGACCCCATGTGTGCATGGTTAATAGGTGCTGCCATCTCTCTGCTTTGCAGGGTTATTTTGGTGCAGTCGGTGCTCTCCTGGGACTCCTGGATTCAGCCTGACTCCATATGGATTCTGTGCTTGGACCTACGGAGCAGGGACCCTTCCCAGCTCACAGTGCCCACGTTTATATAATTTTTGGAGCCTCCATTTGGAGCAACTTGTGTGAGACCCAACCAGGACAGGAGGGGAAGGGCCGTGGGGCTGTTCTTGCAGCAGTGGAAGCTGGTCCTCAGTTGCAGTGTTGGTTTGCTCAGCAGGAGCAGCAGCGTTGCCCCAACGGGGCGCTGTGTTTGCAGCATCTGTAGGGCCTTTGGTTACTTATATCGAGCAGCCCTTTTGTGGCTGCTTCTCCATACGTTCAAGGCGGCGACGCAGGAGGAGCCTTGAGCTGTTTCCGTCCACGGAGGCGCTTCCCGACCGTCTCCCTGGCCCAAGACACCACCGTTGGGCCGGGAATCACCCGCAGAAGGGCACGAGCATCAGCGCAGCCCCGGCACGTGGAGGTGCCAGGCCCCCTGTGCCCTATGGAGGCTGCCAGGCGCCCTGTGCGTGGTTCTTGGTGCTCAGTGCAACCTCCTGCCTGTTGCTGCAGCCTTGCAGCCCTTCCCCGCTCCCTGCCTTCCCCGTGGACCGGGATGCGGAGCGCCCGGACAGGGCATCACCCGCCACCCTCTAACAGCAAGCTGCAAGACGACACTTGCTTTTTGTCCCTGTTGTAACAACTGTTCGGTATAACTCTGCCAGAGGTTTCTCTCCCTTTTATTCGTGTCTGGGGCTCTTCTCCACGGGCTTGTTCCGCAGATCGTTGCTTTTTGTCCCCAGACAGGTGTGTGGCTCCCGGGGGAGCCGCTTCTGCAGGTGGCTCCGGCTTTGGAAGCAGTTTCCTGCTGACGAGTGAATCCACTCGGATGGAGTTAACAGGGTGCCTGTAAACTCATTTTCCTTCCTTCTTTCCCTCCCCATGTTCTTTTCCAAAATTCTTCCTGGAATTGGATCTTCTGAGTAAAAATGAACAGTGTCCTTAGCGAGAAGGGTCAAAACGGCCCATGCTGCCCGTGTTGGCCGGTCCGTGTAACTTTGCTCCAGGAAAGGCAAGTGGGGAAGAAAAATGGGCTTTCCCAAGGAGTCATCCGCATCTTCCCAGGGTGATGGGAGTTAAAGGGAGCTCCTCCTTGGAGCAGTTCCCTGCAGGATGAAGGCCGCTCCAATGGGAAGGAAGCATGTGTTAAGAGCAGCTGGTTTTCCAGGAATGGATCAGAAAGGAAGGTATTTTCCAAACCTTAGCTCAGCGCAGGGGCAGGAATTTGCTCCAAATTAGTAACTCATTTGGCCAAAGAAAGAAAAAAAGAAACTGGTATTTGGTGTTCACATAAAAGGAGATTTTTTTATGGTTTTTTTTTTTTTTTTCCTGTCTGTGTAATGCAGACATTTAATGCATTTGCTTTTCGAGGCGCTCACGTAGAGCAGGATAATTGTGTCTGAGATGGCGAAATGCCACGGAAGGCACAGCAGCACTTCTAAAGGCCGGATCCAGGGCTCCACGCGCTCCCCTTGGCTCTTCCTCCCCCCCAACACGAGAGGAGGCCCCGGCCCCACACAGAGAGCAGCAGCCTCCCGTCACCCCTTCCTCTGTGCATTTATTTACCAGCTCCTGCAGGCTCTTGCGTCCAACACGTGACTTCCCCTATGTATTGTATGCATTATTTTGTAAAATTATTATTTTTTTCCTTCTTGGAATAAAATATTTCAGTTATTTTTACACCCTTGCGGTGCTCCTCTGCTTCCCTGCTCGAGGGCTGTGTGTCGACCTGCAGCGGGCCGGGGCTGGAAACCTCTTCCCAAGGCCGCGAGGAGGAGGAAGGAGCCGGCCCCAACCCTCCTCCTGCCTCCGGCTCCTAAAATCCCCCCAAATTCCCCCGCCGCAGCCGGGGATTCCCGGGCTGCGCCATGGAGGGACGCGCGGCCGCTTCCAAACCGGCTCCGGGCCTTTATTTACAGCTCGAGTGGAATCGCATGCAAACTCCGGGTGCTTTTATTCTTGGGGGGTGTGTGTGTGTGGATTTCTGGTTTTCTCCTCCTTGTCGCCCGTTTTCCTCAAGAATAGTGTGATTAGCAAAAAAGACGCATTAGATTTTTTAAAATAGCAATTAAATATACAAAAATATAGCTTACAAAAAGAAAAAAAAAAGGAAAAAAACAGCGAACGTTTCCTTAAAAAATATTCTGCTGCAGAATTCGTAGTGTACAAACACGTCTATGAGGCTCCAAGCTCCATAAACAGTCTCGGGAGTCGCACGGTATTTACAGGAGAAGAGGAGGGAAGGGGGGAAAAACCCCGCGGAGCCTCCGGGACCCCCGCGGACGAGGAATGGGAGTCCCCCGCGCCGCCGGGATCGGCCTGGCCGCTCTAATACTGAATAAGCCCCTGTTTTAACCCCCGCGGGGCTGAGGAGATGCTACGTGGGAGGGCCCGGCGCGGCCTCCGGCTTCCTCGCTCGGGAAGCGGGGGGTTATTATTATTAGGGATATTATTATTTTTTGGCAATGCAAAATCCCCAGGGCGCCCGCGGGCCGCCGTGCACGGAGGGAAGTTGTTTCCCTTGGCTTTGCTCCGCTCGCCGGGCCCCGGGGAGGCAGAGAGGCCCTTGCTGAGGTAGCGGCAGGGCCAGCCCGGCGCGGGCTGGGCCGTGAACGCACGAGGGCCCCCCGAAACGGCCCGCGGGGAGCCCCGCGGAGCTTCCCTACGGATCCAGGGATGCTCCGGCGCTGCCGTCCGGCTCCTCGCGCTGCTCCTCCCCTCGGCGCCGCGGGAAACGTCCGTGCGGAGCCGGGAGCCTCCACGAAGCTCCCCGGTGCCGGCGGCGGGACGGAGGGCGCCGCCGTCCCCCCCGGGCTAAAGTGCAGAGCGGGGCGCGCGGGGGCCCCGCGGGCGGCTATACGGCGTGGGGGGCGCCGGGCAGCGCGTCCTGCTTGCCGTGCAGCTGCGCCAGCTGCAGCACCGGCATGTTGCACAGCGGGCACACCTTGCGCACCTCCAGCCACTTGATGAGGCACCTGGCGCCGGCGGGGAGCGAGGGAGACACGGGGTGAAGGGGGGGAAAGGAGGCGCCCGCGGCGCCCGCAGCACCCGCGGCGCCCGCGGCGCGTTCACGGTGCAGCGTGGCACTCACTTGCGGTGGAAGGCATGTTTGCACGGGCAGATGCCCAGCTCGTCCTTGGGCTTGAACTCCTCCAAGCAGACGGCGCAGATCTGCGGGCGAAGGGGAGAGCAAACGCCTGGGTTTTTGCTCCAGGAGCTGTTAAAAAACACCCTGCCCCCCGGGGTATAAATAAAGCCCCATCCGGGCTTCACTGGGGCTTTGCCGGTGGGATTGAGCGCCGCGGGGCTGAGAGGAGCTCGGGGGCTGGAGCTGGGGCCGCGGCCGCCGCGCTCACCTCGTGCAGGTTGAGCTCCTTCACCTTCTCCTTCAGGATAACCTGCAAGGCAGAGGTTGGCATCGGGCCGGAGCCGCGGGCAGCGCCCGCTCCCGCAGCTCCGTGTTGACAGCCGAGGTTAACCTGTGCAAAAGCTGCTCCGCTTTGCAGGGAGCGGCTCTAAGCAACCTGCAGTTTAAACATAAACTTGAACTCCCCAAACTACGTTAACCCTTCACCGGTGCTGCACATCGTGAGCACCAGCTGAAAGATGTGAAGATGCCGGCGTGGATGTGCCCGCGGTCTCCTGCTCCCCATTTCCCAGTTATCCTGGACACGCTCCCGTAGATCGGGCTTCCCGTAACCCAAAGCAGCCAGGAAGGGTCCGGGAAGGGGACTGAGACCCTGCAGGAGTGGGAAATGATGGAGAATTGGGAAGGAGCCGCCGGCAGCTCCAGCCCTGCGGGACAAGCAGGGGCAGCTCCGGCTGCTCCGTGTCCAGCCAACGAAGGGAAAAACGGGACTGTTTCAACCCCCCCTTCAGGTGCCCTGGCTGCAAGCAAAAGGGGAGGGCAAAGGCAACCCGCGGTTTAGCCCCTCACCTGCTTGTAGGCGTAGAGCTCCTTGTGGGCTTGATGTCTGAGCCTGCAACAGAGAGGGGGAAACGTGAAGACGGGAGGATGACCAAAACGCCCCGAGAGCACACTGCCTTTCCCGCCCGTCTACACTTCATCAGTGTCTTTTCTTTTCTGCTTTTTCCCTTTTTTTATTTCCTAGACAAGGAGGGCCACGGGGAGCAGGATTTGAGAGCTCTGCTCCCGCCTCAGCGGCGACCAGGCCTGGAAACGTCCCCACCACAAGGTCTGCTACGGATTCCTGCAGCTCCAGCCTTTCCCTGCGCTCCAGCCCTTCAGCTCCAGCATCCCCAGAGCGGCCGCGAGACGGCCCGAGTCCCTCCA
The DNA here is from genome assembly GCA_013398315.1 of Nothoprocta pentlandii. Lineage (NCBI taxonomy): Eukaryota > Metazoa > Chordata > Aves > Tinamiformes > Tinamidae > Nothoprocta > Nothoprocta pentlandii. The sequence continues at coordinate 18,072 of VZSG01000122.1, forward strand.
AGGACGAGGCATTCCGAGGAAGCCGAGGCGCCTCCTTCTCCATAGGAAACGGTCGGGATGCTCTGGGAAAGCAGCACCAGGACATTGACCTCTTTTGCTTCCCTTTGCCGAGCAGGGGGGTGGTTTATTAACCAGGGGGGCAGTTTATGAACCAGGGGGGAGGTTTATGATCCAGGGAGATGGCGATTTGGCCGGAAAAGGGCAGGAAGAGGCGAGTCGCCCTTGGGAACGTGCGGAGCAGGCGCCGCCTCCGCCTCCCCCGGCGCATTCCCAGCGCCGCCTTCAGCCTTTTCACGTTGGACCTTCTCCAACGGCGGCCGCGCTGGGGTTGATTAAGAGCTGGAGACCAAGCGGGGGACTCTGTCTGGGAAAAGCCTGCCCGGCCGGGAAGCCCAAACGGTGACGGGAAGCACGAGGAGCCGGTGCCGTCCCCTTCCAGCTCCCGCGGGCACGGAGCCAACTCAACCTCTCGCATCCTTCCCTCTAGGACCCCCCAGTAAAAGCATCCAGATCCCAAACGCGTTTAGCAGCCCAGCAAAGGAGGTTGGTGCAAACGGAGGGCACCAAACGCAGCCCCCAAACCAGCAACGGGTCGGAACGGGCCTTGATGCAGCAGCGGGAGCTTTGATGTACGCGGCGCAGCGCATGATGGCGAGCAGAAGATGCCCGAACAATAGAGGAAAACAGGATGAGACCGGCCCGATCCGCAGAGATTCCCGCCGGGTGGGAAAGCCGTTATGAAAGCCAGATGGGGGAAAGCGAGATTCCCCGCTGGAGACCACATACAAGGGGGGAAAAACTCCAAAAGCCTGGGGAAAAAACAGCCTCCACCGAGCTTGTCTTTTGCCCAGAAGCCCCAAAAACCCAGTGTCCGTCCCCGTTTTGCTCTCCAGACGGAGAGGACGGATGGGGAGGCGGCTCCTCTGGGTGGATGGAGGCTCCCGGCGCTGGAAGAGCGGAGCAGGGCGCCGGGAGCGGCTGCTCCAGCCACCCGCGGGGCTGCGGGAACCTCCTGCGTCCTCCTGTCCCTGCGCTCCTGCCCGGACACAGAGCGGCGGCCGCCGGAGGAGCCGGCGCGGGACGGACCCGCCGGGATGTGACCCCGCATCCGGCCGGACACACGGATCCGTCCGCGCGGCGTCAGGAGGCATCTCCACCAGATGCTCCTCCAGATACGGGACCACACAGCGGCTCCGGAGGCCGGCTCCCCCTCCAGTGACTTCTCCATCTTCTCCATCTTCTCTCCTTCTTCGCAGGCTCTACGCGACTCCCTCGGGAAAGGGAGCGTGGCGTTTCCTCCAGCCCTTTGCATTGCAACTACTGCTATGGAAACTGCTATGGAAGGGCCAAGGGAACAAACCACCAGGGGCAATGGCATTTTGCAGCTTCGCCTCTGAGCTCCATCCCCTGCTCCAACCCTCCCGGCGCGGGCCCACGAGCATCGCTCCATGGATGGGACTAGTGTTTTGCAACAAAGCGGTGCTGAAAACGAGCAGAGCTCCGGGTTTGGCCGGCCCGCACAAGAGATCTTCCTTGCTTTTTCTTTTTCTTTTCCTTTTTTGGCTAAAATCCATCTCCATGTGGAGCCCGCCTCACTTAGGAGCTCGATTCTTCCTCCCTCGGAGTCTCGGGAGCCAAGCCTGTTGACACACACATGCCAAACGCAACCCACTGCCGTTTTCCCAAGGCAAATCCTCGGTATCCCGCTGTCAGCTCTCGGATACCGGCTCTCCCCCGCGGAGGATCCCTCCCCAGCTGTCCCGTCTCCCACGTTGCGGGTGGCGGCGGAGGAGGATGCTCCGACGAGGAGCTGGCGATGGCAGACGGGGCCCGCCGGGCTGTGTCACGAGCTCCTTCCCTCGGGATGTGCCAAGTGTTTGCAGATGTGCTAGTCACGGGAGGCGGAGGGAGAGCGGGGCGAGGGGCCACCTAATCCGGGCTGCTGCTGCCTGATTAGTAAATTAACCCGTCTCTTTCAGGCACCCTCCAGACGCAGATCTGCACGGGAGCCCTGGTGTCTCGTTTGCAGGAGGGGTCAGGGCAGGATGGGCTGATCCCGGAGGCTTCTGCGGCTGCTTTGGCAGGGAGGGATGGGACTCGTCCTGCTGGACCCCAAGTGTGTGAAACCCTCCTGCTGCTGGTCCTGCTGCAGAGCTCGCTCCTCATCCTGCCCACACACCAGGCCTGCAGGTCTTGTATCCTGCTCGAGCTGGGGTTTGGACGCAAAAATCCAAAGGGATGGATGCTCCAAGGGGAAATCTGCACAGTAGATAGACTGGCACGGAGAGGCCCTCCAAAACAGGATGTCCTTCTATGGAGGTCTTCAAAACCCACCTGGATGCCACCCTGTGCCCCGTGCTCTGGGTGTCCCTGCTGGAGCAGGGGGTTGGACTGGATGATCCTTAGAGGTCCCTTCCAACCTCAACCATTCTGTGACTCTGTGAAAACAGGGGGCTTCACAGGAGGACAGGTCCTGCTTGGCATCATTTTGTACCAAACCGAGGAGTTTGTGGTGGATTGAAGAGAAATTCATCGTCTCACTAGAATTTAGGGCTACAAAGGGATCATGGGATGGTTTAATCCAAGTTCCTCTCCATCTTTCTGCTGGGAATGGGCACCAAACCATCTCCAGAAAGGCACTGCCTTGATTTAAAGGCATCACGAGACGGACAACTCGCCACTTCCCTCGCAGGTTCCTCATCCTTTTTTACAACGTGCCTCCAACTTCTAAATGTAAAGACTGTCTGGCTTGATCATCCAGATGTTACTGCTTGTTATTCCTCCTCTGGGGCAGAAGGCACCTGGTTGCACCCGGTGCCCTGGAAAACACTCGCTCTGAAGAAACCAGAGCCCTCAATGCAGCTCGGGTCCCTTGGGTCCTGGACACCACTTTTTGTGTGTCCCTTCACTTAAAACGCTGGGATCAGATGCAGCAGATGCAGGTTGGGAATGACCTCGGGTCTGGACGGATGCACTGTAGGTTCCTACGCGTTTTCCTGGGCATATTGCAGACCACAGGGAAGATCTCAACAGTGGGCAGCCCACATCGCCTGGCTCTGGGCTCACCTGCAAGTTTTCCAGGGCTTTGCTGTGGTCAGAGCTGGAAATCCAAGCCAGCTCCCAAGTCCACAGCTTTCCCCCCGGAAAGCCAAGGGAGGGAGGGAAAGGTGACGTGACGGGACCTGGGGCCTTTTCCCCCATGTGCCTCTCATTTCTCCCCCACGAAGGAAGAGTTTGTAATTAATAATCTCAATTAACAGTCAAACGGCCTCCTTTCTGGCCCATAAAATAATCAAAGCATCTCCCCCCCGCCCCGCCAAGCTGGAATAACCTTTAATCTCCCACCTTGCACATCAACAAATCAGCTCCGCATCATTAACCTCCAAAGTGCGCTGTTGAATGAGCAATTTGTGCACAACGACAAATGGAGCAGGAATTAAACATTTCTTAAGCACACAGCACGCGAGTTATTCATTAAAGAGGCAAACGCGTCGAAACGCTAGGCAGAGAGCAGGAGCCACAGCGAGACAAGAAAAACCCATTTCAAGGCTTTTTTAAGGAGAGCTCTTAAGCAGCCAGACATGTTTTTGGGGTACACACATAAATAAATGTCCTGGTTTTAAGGAGAATAGTGTAATTAAGAGGGACAGCATAATTGCTACGGCCAATGCTCCTTTGGCACCCATAGGGAAGCAGAGGACACGTGTCCTTCTCCAAGGAGCAGCCCCAACAACCCAACATTGGGTCAAGGGGAGCAGGCGACGCTGAGGACCTCGTGGTCCCAGTCTGAACTGGGAAACCTTGTGGACCAGCCAGGGCCCTTCACTCACCTGATCAAGTAGCAACAGAAGAGTAAACTGAGGATGAAGACGAAGATGGCCGTGCCGAAAACCACGATGTAGATGTTGAGAGGCAGGTTCTGGAACCCGATGTTCGGCATCCTGAAGCTGTAATGCTGGAAATCTGAGCTCATGGGGAGGCTGCAAAGAAAGGGAGAGAACACAGGGGCGTGAGGCTCCTGCAGAGGGGCGGCCGGCACGAGTCCATCTCGGAGCAGGGAAATAATCCCCTGAAATGCAGCCGGGGAGGGGAGTGGGGGGCATCGGCTGCCTCCTGCTCCTCGTCCTCAGGGAAAGGCATCCTTGGATTAACGGGCTCCCCGCTCCAGGGAGGGAGGCGGCTCCTTTACAGGAACCAGCTCCTGGTGAAGCAATCCTGGAAACAAAGCAGGGCAGGACAAGCCGGAGCCGGAGCTTTCTCCTCCCGCTGCGATCCGATCCTCTCATCCCGCTCTCTCCCCTCTTCCCTGCGCGCGCAGCCCTCGGGTTTAACGTTGCACCAGGCGCAGATCTGTGTCCAAGGAACCCAGGCTACAGCCAAGGCTCCCCTCTACCTGAAACCCCCATTAATGAGACCAAAATGTTCAAAGCAGCCAGGTGGCCCTGCAATAAGGAAGTTTGGGTTTTTTTTCTTCTCTTCCTGCAGTTTCCGAGCCCGATTCCTCATTCGGTCGAAATTCCCCTCCACAACCTTCAAGCACACAGACAATTGACTTCTCTCCAATAAAAACCATCTCCAAAAGAGCTCAGGGCACCTCTCGGCAGGGGCAGGAACAGCCTCCCTGCTCGACAGGGGTGCCACGGCGCTGCCAGACCCGAGGCCATTGCCGGAGGTGCCACCAAAGAGCCGGGTTTACATTTCCCCTTGAGACCTGGGCTGGGCTTAAGGGTGTTTTTGCAGGTTCCGGCTTTATTTCCCTTTGCAAAGCCACGTGGTTTGCAACCCCGCCGCCAACAACCTCTAAGAGGCCACAGAAAGCCCCAAATTAGCTCCGGGAGGGCAGACGCAGCGAGGAAGAGGAAGAGCAAGAGGAAGAAGCGGCGACTTGGGCTGTCGACGCACCGAGTTTCAAAAGAGCGACCCAAAAACCAGCCTCCCCCGCCACAGAGAGCCCAAATTAAATCACATGAGCAGCTGCTCGGGATAATGACTTTAACATATGATCTCTCCCATGATTTTACTTTTACGATTCGTCACACGGGACGCCGGTATTTTACAACTGCTGCAAGAAAGTCTTTCGAGCGGGTTTGCTACACTCAGTGGTCAGGTAAAATATAGCCAAACACATCCATGTCTTTGCATTGCTATCGAAACCTCCTAAATAAGTCTGCTCCCAATGCTCGAAATCCTGGAATGGGAAGTGCCTGTTTGTTATTGCTGCATATTATAACTTTCTATTTCTGTATGTGGCGGGTACTGATGCATTCACCCTCGAATGCTCACAAACATCTCCGGCCAGGCAGAAAGTTCCCCCAGCCCCGGCTTAAAAAAGGAGGTTAAAAATACATCTCGTTTTCCTTTCATTGGAATTACTGCCCACGGAAAGGGCTGAACGCAGCTCGCAGGGAAACTGCACCAGAAATAAAGAAATACCTGAGGTTTTAAGCCCGGTTTCACAAGGGAAGTTACTGGGGGACCCCAAAGAAGCGGGAAGCTTCCCCAGGGATCTGGGCTGCACAGCTCCAAATTTCCGTGCGGAGAGAGAAGATGCAAAGGTGGGATGTGCACACAAGAGTTTTGGAAAACGGGGAGCAACGAGAATCCCCTGTTTTGAACTGAAAAGCCACCGTTTCTGCAAAAGACGTGAACTCGGTGCATCCCGACAGGCTGCAGCCCCCCAGCCCCTCAGCTATTCCACCACCATCCCTGCGAATGGGGATGTTTTTGCCTGGATCTCAGGATCGGCCCCTCAGGATCCGCACGGCCGCTTTATCCTTGAGGCAAAACCCACCTTTCAGCTGGGCCCTGCGGCTTCCAGCGCTCCCATTTCCCCGGCAATCCGCCCCGGCCGCCGCTGCCGCTCTCCGTCTCCTCCCGCTGCAAGTTCTGAGGCAATTTCTGGCAAAGCCTGAACTTCATTAAAGCCTCCGGAGAGCAGAACACATGTGGAGGAGGAGGCCGAGCCAAGCGGAAAGGCTCTAAGGACGTGGAGGCCGGGAGGCGGCTCGCACCCTTGTGAGCGCTGGAGCGGCCGCAACGCGGCAGCCCCAGCTCCAACGCGGGGGGTTCATTAAACAAAAAGAGGGGGAAAACCAACAAATCGGCCCTCAAACCTTCGCTCCCACCCGCGGCTCAGTTAACGCTCCGCGCAGCAGGGCCGGGATGTTTGTTGTTCTGGAATTGTGTGCCGGGCGTTTGCTCGGGAAAAGGGATTTCGGATGCTCCAGAGCCCCTGGTCACGTTCATGCGACGGCAGAGGGCTCTGGATGCGGCAGGACTGACCCTGGATCCCTTCCCATCCCCAACCCGCACCCACGCCGCCACCCAGAAATGCCTCAGGTCATTTTTGTGCAGCGGAGGAGAGGACTAAACCGAAAAAGAGGCCACCAGCTCCAGCAAGGAGCCCAGCGCAGCAGGGGCGATTCTTCCCCTGCGGCTCCGACACCCGCTGCGGTCCGCGATTGCACAAGGCAAAGCGCAGTTTTATGGTTGGGAAGATCATAAAATATCTACAGGAATCCAGCTTTAAAGCAACAGTGGGCAGGACAGAAAGCAGGAGGGTCGGTTAAACAAGGGAGACGTTCTCGCTGGTTAAACGACGAGAGGCTGGAGAGACATCGGAGCCCTTGGACCCCCAGCCGCTCCGTAACGCCGAGGAAGCCGAGTCCAGGGATAGGTGCAACGCGGCTGGACTCGCTGCTTGAAGGTCTTTCCCAACCATAATGATTCCAGGGACCTGGCCTGGGCCACCGTGGAGACAGACACCAAGATATCGGCTCTCTCTTGGCCAACGCTTCCATGACTTCCCACAGAGCCCAAAAACACGGCGGGACAGTCCCGGGCACGCGCACAACGGGACTGCTAAGTCGCATTCCCCAGTGCTAAACTTCAAGTCAGCTCTTCAATACCAGTGCAAAGCATCTATGCCCTGAGGTTACACCTAAACACCCAACGCAACAAAGCTCTCTTGGAGAAACCACCACAGACCTGTCCTAGCAGCGCTGGGCTAAGCCAGGCTCTCTCCTTTAGAACTTCTCAAAATTGGGAAGCTTTCCTCTAACCAAGCAGAGGTTGGGGTTCCTGTTCCCTTCACAGAGATGTTGTAGGTCTTGGGGAGGGAAGAAGAAGCACCACGGGGGATTTAAGGCAACAATGCAATCCAGCCAGAAGCTCTTCACGCATCCAACCATATCCAGCTGTTCTACCAGCCCGGGCGACCACAACCACAGCAATAAACCCAACACCAGCACAGCTGGCCAAAAGCCCGGGGCAAATAAAACCAAAAAGAACGGTCCCTAGAAGCTGAGCTCCCTTCCATCCATGGTCTTCTTCCAACGGCACCATCCACTCCGCGTTTTCCTCGCCTGCCGAGGGGGCCACGACCTACCTGCTGGCCATCCCGCAGAGCTGGGTCTCGCGGCTCCGATCCTCGGGGCTCCTAAGGTGCCTCGCGGGGAGTCTTCACGGCACCAGATCCATCCAACCACAACCACATGAAACGAGCTCCTCCGCGCCAGGGCTACCCTGACCAGGCTGCTCCTCCCTCCCTTCTTCTGCAACAGCTGAGAAACGTCACAGCAAAATAAAAAGAAAAAGAAGAAGAGGAGGGGGAAAAATTGGTTAGCTTGGACACAGCCTGCGGGAGAGCCAGGAAACTGTTAAAAGGCTTCACAGAAATGTTTGCAGGAGCCAAGTTTGGGTTTGTGTCCTTTGGTTTTGGTTTTTTTTTTTTTTTTTGGAAGGGGGAAGGGAGGAATTGCTTTTTAATCAGCTTCAGATTGAGGAGAAGGCAGCCAAAAGCAATAAAAAAGGAGCCGTGGAGAAGGATGGAAATGTTCTGAGGGAGAGCAAAGCAGTGCCGGCTCCGGGCGACGACTCCGGAGGAAGAGGATGAGGATGCTCATGAGGCAGAGGAAGGAGGAGAGCGGGAGAGGAGGGATACAGGCCGAGCTGATTTCCAAGGAGAGCTTTCCCGTTGCACCTGCGAGGAAGGAGCCCTCCGGAGGGGAGGGCGGCTGGGAATGGAGCTTTCACCAAGGAGAGCTCAACGGGATTAAAGAAGGGGGCAATTACCCACCAGGGAAACGGAGGCAGGGAACAGGGCGGCGAGGCGGGCCGGGAGCGACGCCGTTCCCTTGGGATGCAGCGGGAGGCGGGTGCGGGAAGGGCAGGGACACGGGCACCAAAGCGAGCGGGGGGAAACGCACACGCTTGTTTATTTATCTTCATTTTGCACGGGCACGGAGCGAGGCTCGAGCTTCAAAGGAGCCGCGCGGCCGCCTCTGCGGGTCTGGCTACGTGCTCCGAGCTCGGCCCAGAGCGAAACCGGGAATGGCTCCGCGTGGAACCGGGAACAGCTCCGTGTGGAACCGGGAATGGCTCCGCGTGGAACCGCGAACGGCTCCGTGTGGAACCGGGAACGGCTCCGAAGGGCCTCCCTGCGCTCCGGAGCACCCCAAATCCTACGAGAATCAGTCCTGAACGCCGATGCCTAATGCACTCGTATGGGGGAAAAAGGGATTTTCCCAGGCACTTAAGAGACAGCAGGAAAAAAATACCATTAATTAACAGACTGTTAATGAGCAGCGTGGCGGGGGGACGCTGAGTCCTCACATTAAGCAGTTTTGCCAGAGAGGGGGTGAGAGTATCCCGGATTTTTGGGGAGCGCTCGGTGCCAAGCGCCGGGACGGCGCCAAGAAAACGAAGCCGGGGAAAGTTCATGGCCATGCCCCAGTGACCCCCGGCCGCTGCCGCGTGAAAACGGGGAGAAAAGCCCCAAAAGAAGAAATTCAGTGGCAAAGAAAGCCACGTCTGCAAGGTCTGACCCCTCCGGATGGGTCCATCCATCCCTCTGGATGGGTCCGCGGGAGCAAAGGCACCCGGAGGGGTGGCCTCGTGGTGGGAAGTCACACAGGGATCCATGGAGCGCCCGGGATGCGCTCCCGGATCACGTCCGGGGGGCAGCAGTAGGGAATGAGACCCAACACAAGCCACTTTATCCGCAGGGAAACGTGGGCAGGAACCATCGCTGCGGCCCTGCCCGTGCCCAAAGCGAGATCGTTTCCAAGCCTGGCCGCCCGGCTGCCCGAGAGTTAATCGGATGCTTTTCCAGCTGGGATCAGGACCAAATTCCCTGGCTCCGCGCCCTGCCTGTGTGACACCGAGCACAAACATTTAACCCTCGCCAGCACCGGCAGTGAGACATGAGCCAGCAGGCCGGCTGATGCAGAGCCATAAATAAAGTGCAATAAAAAAATGCAAGGTTTGATGGAGCACAAAGCAACTAGGGGAATAAAAAAAAAAAAAGAGAAACAAGAAAAAAAGAGGTTGAAAAAACAGGTCTTTACAGCAAAATGGGCAATCAGAAAGACCAGGGGTGCAGCTGGTGCTGCTGCAGTACCTGGATAGTGTTTCTGATTCCCATCAGCTTTACCAGGACAAGGATCCGGTGACCTTCCTGCTGAGGAGTCCCTTTAAATGTGCAAACCTTTCTGCTGCCGCTGGCAGAGAGAGGCGCAGAAAATGGGTCAGCTCGGGCAGCTCCCACCGCAACGCCGGCAGGCGACGGAAGCCGGGGCGCGCGGCGCCGCTTCGCACGTTCCAGGAAAACCAAAAAGGTGGGAAAAGAGAAAAAAAAGATCAATTTTTCGTTGACATGAAATGAAGCAGCTGGACACACTTTGTGGCCTCCCGAAATCCCTTTTCCCTGCGTTCCTTTAATGCACAGAAATCAGCACAAGTCACAGGCACCAACGACCTGTGCAAAATACTTAAAATCTTAATACTTAAAATCAGGCACCTCGTATGGGACCCACAAAGGTGCCCAGGACAGAGGCTTTTGCTCGCTCAGCTTGCAACAAAATACAGAATAAACTCACAAAAGGATGAAGCAGGGCCCCGAAAGACCGGCGAGCGGAAACGCCGCTTGCCTTCGGAAGAGGCATTGCGAAAATCGTGCAGTTTCTGCAAGATTTGGGTTTGCTGACGATATTTAAAAAGCCACTCGGAAAACCCACACGAAGCCAAAGCCCAAGTCCAGCCAGATGGGAATTTCCACCACATCACGGACACTTGGTATTTTTCCTCCTCCTGACATAAAAATGAACTACACAGTTGGCTTGTCCTTCCTCTGGTTTGCCCAAAACTACCTGTTTTCCAGAGATTTTTTTTCCCCCTGCTCTACTGCAGCAAGGCAGCTAATGGAGGCCAGGGGGGTTTTGCAACAATTTTGAGACCATTTGCAAAACCCATCCTAAGATTTGGGAAAATGCTGAATTTGCATGTCCCGGTTGGGTGCTCGATGGAGAAAAAATAAATAAAAACAGTAATATGCACAAATTGCTTCCTACTCATGCGCAGTCATGCTGCCCTCAGAGACACGGAACAAAATCCACAGCCAGGATCACCACCTCTGTAAAGCCAGAAATATTTTGCTATAAAAATTGGGGAAATTGGGGAAAAATTCTGGAAAAGCTTGGGAAAGGGGGAAGGCGGCGCTTTAGGCTCAGCAGAGCAGCCCAAGAGCTGCTGTGTCTCAGCTGAAGATGATGCTGAGTGATATAGGCCGAGTCTTTCAGCAGTTTGGACCAGAGAGGAGAAAGGAGACTTGATCTAGAAGACTGAGGACACTCTACTGGAGAAGTTATCCATGTTTTCTTGCCTGGGAGCTTTGGCCAGTGTTTCCCTTTTACTCTCTCTCCTTCTCAAATAGAGGTTTTAGGTTCATGGGAAGGTGTGAATCAGCTCTGTGGCTGGTAATAAATATATAAACAAAAAAAAACCACTTTGTTTCTTCCCCTGAATTTCTCATAAATCCAACTTTCTATAAGTAAACCCACAAATTAACTTTGTTCTGATGATGCAGGATGGCAGAAATAACTGTTACAAAAAGTGCTGTATAGGTTACCTAAAGTTTGGCTTTCTAAAAGCCGGGCTGAGAGCTTGGGCCATGCGGTCGATGCTGCCAGATCTTTATAAATCCCTGGATGCTGAATGGTCTATGAGGAGGCAAATCCATGGCTGGCACTAGCAACTCCGGGAAGCAACCAGCAAGATCTTTGGGATCTTGGAGCTAGAGATGCTCCAAGCGAGTCTGTTCATAGAGTCACAGCCCTGCTGGGATGAGGAAGGGAAACCGAGGCTCTTCCTCCCTGCCGTCCCGCTCTTCCAAACCCTTCCGGCCTTCCCTGTCCTTAGGAAGTGCAGCAGACGATGGGAATGCCCGCATGGAGCTGAAATGTAAGGAAGGTGCCGCAGGCAGCAGGATGCAGGCGTGATACCCAAGGATGTGGTTAAGGTGGCCGAGCCCCTGCACTGAGATTCCCTGTGGGAATCCGGGTTCCCTCCGCTCCACAGGGGAAGGGACACGTTCAATCCCATGGGAGCGGGGCTGCGGCAAGGCCAGGCGGCAGCTCCTGGCACATCCCCCTGGAAGCGCCGTGGCCTCGACAGCAGAGCGGGAATCACGAGCTCTTTGTGCGCGTCCAAAGCGCCCTGGGCCCCGGCCAGGAATTCCCGCCTCGGAGCTCCGTGGAGCCTCCCACACCCCAGTCAAGTGACAGCTGGGAAGCCCGTGAAGAAACCGAGCGGGGAGGGGAAAAAAAAAGTGTACTTTTTTAAAATCCGCCAGGATTTAAAAGCAGGGCGGTATCGCAGAGGGGTGCCCAGCGGTGGGGTTTGCACTGAACCTTCTCCGATGGCTCCGTGTTCGCCCTCCCAGCACGACCGAGAGGCTGCAGCCACGTCATATATCTATAATTTATGCCAGCCCTTGAAATTAAAAAGCTCCCGTCTCTATTAGTAACTGCAAATATATTCCTTTCTGGAACCCCTGCATGGCGATGACGTTTCGCTGCGTGAAAAGAAAGACAAAATAAAAAAGGGCTCAGCTAATCCCTGCAATTTTATAAGCATCTCAGACACTAATCCGTTGATCTCATTGGAAGGGATTAGCATTACTCCCTCGCCGGTAAATTTAAGAAGTTTTGAGGCAGATGTAAACAAAGCCCCGTGGAGAGGCTGCTGCCGCCCAGCACGCCCACAAAGCCTCACCTGGCTCTCGTTGCAGGCACTGGGAAAAAAGAGGGATTTTCATCCGGATCCCAAGGAGGGCTGCGGGTCTGGGCTGTCTGGGATGTGGCAGCACCGATGTCCAATGTTGCTCCATCCATCTGCGCCCAACCGAAAGGGGAACACGTGTCCCAGGTGAATTCCCATCGCGGATGCAGCCGTGGGAGCATCCCGATTTTTTGGAGGGGAGTGCGATGGGTTCATGTGGGCTATGCGGGTTTTGGGGGATGTTTTGCTGCTGGTTTAAGCCTGTGCTGAGAGGTGTTGGCTTTTCCCTCCCTTTCCCTTTTGCTGGCAAAATCGCATAGATTGGAGCCGGGAATGGACAGGGCTGAAAACTACCCTAATGAAACCTGGGAATATATAGCCAGGGAAAAAAGATGGGAGCACGGATTTGGACTGGCCATAAATTCACAGCCTGAAGTTTTAGGAGTCTAAAACTTTATGGGAATGATGCTGCAGCTGAAAAATAGACTGACTTGTCCTGCATGGGGTGCAGGAAACAGGCATGGCTTCAACAGCAACAGCGGAGAAGCTGAGCTCCTGAGCAGCAAATGGGACAATTCTCCCCAAAGCTGGGGAGAATTCTCCCCCAAAATCGGGGATAATTCTCCCCAAACCTCCGCTTTACGCTGCTCCACCAGCAAGAGCAGAGCTTTGCAGCAAGAGCCTGCTTTGCTAAGGGGTAAAAACGCAGCACCTACCTGTGCAAAGAGCCCAGTACCTGCCACTTGCCAAAGGCCACCGCTCGCCTTAAAAACTAAATTCTTTGCTTTAAGGGACGAAGCAGGCAGCACGTAGCCTTTTTTTGATGCAAACGGTAGCTGCCTCCTTGAGAAGAGCTGCCTTCTAAGCTGTACATCTGGGCTCCTAAGGGAAAGAAAGGACATGAAATATAAAGTAGGTTTCGCCAACAGACAGAAAGGGATTAAAGGGATTCTTTGCGTGCCCAAAAGCGAACTTTTGTCGGCGCTTGCCCCTTTCTGCTTCTAATTCCCTTAAAAAAAGAAATCTAAACAGCTTGGTGCGCAGTTTAAGGCAGATTTTGATCTCGCCGGGAGTCCTCCTTAAAGCCCTCATCCCGCGTGGATGCGAGGGGACGGATGCAGGGGACGGGGTTCGCATCGGGGGACAGGGCTGGTTTCAGCCGCCCAGCGCAGGACACAGTCGGGAGGAGGAGTGTGGCCGGGCGGCCTTCCCCGCGACCCCGGGAGCACGTCTGGGATGCCGGGAGCTTCCCGGGGCTCCCGGAAAACGGGACACGTGCGTCTGGATGTTACGTATCCGCTCGATCCCACACGCTGCCGGCAACGCTGCCGGCAACGCGCTGCCCGGGGCACAAGGCGATGCTCCTTTTTCTTTATTTTTTTAATCCAGCACTATCTATCTATCAATCTATGCATATAGATATATGCTCACAGAAGAAAAATGTCCAAGTGTGTTAAAAGCCACCGGGAGAGGAAACGGAGCCAGGCCTGACAGGGCGGATTTATTCCCGCGGTCCCAAGTGCGATGGAAAAACGAGTCTTGGAAGCAACGCAGGAGCTATTTAGAGGCTCTCTGCAAAGCCTGGCGTGCTGAGGAGGTTCACTTGATCCTGACGTTCCCTTCGGAGTTTAACTCCCCGTGGGCTGCGAGTAAGAAGAGCACGGCCGGGGACAAAGACCCTGAAATCCCTGCGTTTTAACCCAAAGCGCTCGGGCTGCGTGGCCGAGCGTGGGGGAGCAGAGGCAGGTGGGATAAAGTGCATCTTCCCACCTGGATTTCATACGTATATGTGTATACACCAGCAAGCTTTGGTGCTGTTTAAATGGGAGTTAAGTGCTCAAACATCCCCATCCCAGGCCCACGTATCCCGAGCCGGTCCCTAAAGCCCCGTCCTCCCTCTACACACGATCCTCCCAAGGACACAGCAGCTCCACGGCGCCGAACTTCCCGGGATCCCGGCGTCTCCTCCCAGCCGGGGAGCTGGGAAGCGCTGCTATTCCAGGCAGCGATAGCGAAAGGGCTGCAGGCTCCAGGGCTGCTAAAATAAGAGCGTGAGGGCTCGGCCAGCGCCGTGCTTTCGGTTTCTGTCCCTGGGAAGCTGGCGCGGGCTCCTCTAAGGCGCTTTGCAAGGGAAAAGCTGCATTAGCAGCATGATCCCTGCACGGATAATCCGCGGTGTTAATAAAAGGCATAAAGAGTTACTCTTATTTACTCTTCAACTCGCAGCCCTGGAGCTGGAGCAGAAGGGGCGGGCGATAAAGGAGCCCTCTGCTCAGATGTCCCCCCTCGCTTGCAGCCCTCACTGCCCAAGTGTCTCCGTAATAAAACAAGGGAGTGAAAGGGACTGCAGTGAAATCTCCGGAGCCGCCTGCCCTCCGCGCCAGCTCCCTCCCCTTCCCACCAAACCTCCGTGGAGGGAATTTTGCAAGAGGATCTCAGCCCTCCGTCCATCCCACGCGCTCATCTTGCTGCTTCCTCCCCCTTGGCTTTCTCTCCCGCTTCTTTTTCCAAAGGCTGATCCAGTTTTAGCCCAGATGGCTCTTGTTGTGGGTTTTTTTTTTTGCAACTTGAGCCCTCTCCGTGTTTCGGCGACGCCAACACAGCTGCTCGCAGCTAACGTGGAGCGCCCGAGACCTGGCTCAGAGCAGCCTCCACGCGGGTCCCACCGGCCTCCACGGGGGTCCCACCGGCCTCCACGCGGGTCCCTTCGCTCACACCGAGCCCAGCACCAGGCCCAGGCCACCGCGGGGAGCTGGGCTTTGCTCTGCCCCAAAGAACCTCTTCTCCTGCCGCCCTCAACTCCGGGCATCTCCCATTCCATTGCTCCCTTCCACCTCGTTACCTGGTGTTGTCCCGTCCGCCACCACCCTTGTTATCGTGCTTTGGAGCTGCGACCTCCTCCCGTTGACGTGTCTCCAGCTTATGGGAAATCGATTAATTGCCAAGAGCTGAAGGACAAGCGAGTCGGTGCAGCCGGCACTCACGGCATCACGGAGTGCCTGATGTTGGCAGGGACCTCCAGGGATCATCCAGTCCAAGCCCTGCTCCAGCAGGGACACCCAGAGCATGGGGCACCCGGGTGCATCCAGGCGGGTTTGGGAGATCTCCGGAGCAGGAGCCTCCCTGGCAGCCTGTGCCAGGGCTCGGGCACCCTCACGCTCGATGTGTTTGCAGGGTGACGTGCTCCGTATGCCCAGAGAAGAGGGGCGTTTGGCCACCAGTGTCACTCCCTCATCAACACGTCGGGGAGCGAAGGACGAACAAGGCGGCTCCGAGACCTCGGCGCATCCCAAGAGCCGAGGGGACGAGCAGGGGCCTTCCCAGCCCACCCATTATTGCCCAGAGACGACGAGGAGGCTTCGGCCTTCTCAGGTTAGAAGCAAATGAGTTCTGCTGCGTGCTATCAGATGAGCTGGCGCGTTTGTCAACTCAAGAGCCAACAGCACCAGATAAGCGGCCACCAACTTCCACGTCCTCCACGGCTTCGCTTCCTCCCTCGATGACACACGCGTGCTTTTCCCAACAGGTCATCTCCAGCGCCGGGTTTCTCACTCCGAGGACAAGCCCAACGACCGAGGGCCACCAGCGCTGGATGTCGGTGGAGCTCCCTTGCAGATAAGAAGCTTCACGGCCGTTTGCAGCGTCGTTTCTGAGCCCTGCGGGTGATGTGCGCAAGGACGGCTGCTCCCCATGCAAAGTCTGAGTCAACTGCAGCCTTCACGGCAACGCTGCTATAAAGGCATAAGGGGGAAGGAGTCTATACGAGATGTAAGTTATCTAATGTCAACAAAGCCCTGGTTTTATTAGAAACAATTGCAGGAAGTAAAAATAAACAGAAACCCAGCGCTGTTTGGAGATGCCGTGGACTTTGGTTACGCGCCAGCCGTAACCCAGAGACACACTCGAATGCGAGGGGGAAATATCAACCTCCACAAAAACCTCCAGCAACGACACCCACGTTTTCCATGCGCCCCAGAGCAGGGAAACGGGGTCCAAACCCCATCCCCACATTTGCAGGTCTCCCATTCCAGCAGCAAGCGGAGAAGCCGCCTAAACGCAGCCTGCAAAACCCCTTCGGGATCGTTTCGGATTAAAGACTTTGCAAAGCACTCGGAATCATCCAGAAGCGTTTGCCAAAGGGACCCCGCGCAGCTCCGCGCAGGGACTGCGGCACGAAGGAGGGACGAGCGCAGCCGGCCACGTCCAGCTCCGTCTCCTCCTCATCCAGATGGTGTTTTATGGCGGAGAGCTAATCACAGCGTGTCCTCTCCAGCAACATCACCCACACGGAGGCCGTGCCACGTCGTAAAGGGGGGCAGCTGGGGACACGCGTGCAGAAAGGCTGCTTTGCCTAGGACTTCCTTCAGGCATCCTGGAGAACCAGCTCAAAATGTCCATCCTGCTCCATCGAATCCCCGAGCTGCTTCAGCCCGGGCTCTCCAAGCCTAGGGATGCCTCCAAATGCAGGATACAGCCACTTTTCTAGCAATGTGGTCTCCACTTACAAGGTGGAGGTCGTAGAGGGGATTTTTTGCTGTGAGTAGGTGCAGTAACAACACCCAAAAGTAGGAGCCCCAGGGAGCTCTCCACCATCCTTTCCCCAGCAGAGAGACCAAGAGCTCTGCGATACATCAGCGCAGTCACCATCGTTCCCACGAGGCCAAAGGATTTATAGGAGCCTGAAAGTTTTCTTTTCCCAAAAGCAATTGGAAAAGCCTGGTTTTTTTTTTTTTTGTTGTTGTTGTTGCGAGTCTGGAAGTTCCTGGTGCCTTTGACAGTTCCCCAAAGCGGCTGAGACGGACACAGCGCTCACTGAGCACCATCGGGGCCAGAACTGCCACGCGCGGGTGGCCGGCCCGGGACCAGATTGGACCGTCTCTCCCGCTGCTTCTGGCACACGCTGCAAGGACTTTTTTAACTTTTCTTTTTTAAATACATCAATTAGTACACTTGGGTCTCGGCCACATTGCCCCCGAGCACTCCGTCTGTCGGGGGCTGTGCAATTCCACCCCGAGTTATCCGAGGCAAGGGCTTATTATTTTCCCGGGCTCTGGGCCAAATTTGTATTTAATTTTTGCCGCAGATGGCACAGCACTCTACATCCATCAACTGGAGTATCCAGCTAAAGTAATAGAGCAAATAACTCGATTTACTCGGGGCTGTTCTGTTTAACGTGGCCAAGGCAGCTCCGTTTACACCTCTCGTAACAGAAGCGCCAGCCCGAACTCAGGCCACACGATCGCCACCAAACTGAACGTTTGCAGCAAGATGAACAAGCAGCAAGAGCCAAAACCTGCTTTTTGCCCTACTGCAAGGCAAACGCTCACAAAAAGGCCTCATTTTGGTCATCCAGATGATTTTTTTGACCTTGGTGACACCGTCCAAGCTCTGGCGCAATCCCTGCCTGCCCGGTCAGCACATTTGGGGTGTGGAATCGCTCACGCTAAGCAGCGAGTGCCCAAGCCAGGGGAAATTCCATTGCAATTCCATAAAATCCCGGAGGAAACGCCACGCGGGGGGCTGCCCACGCTCATGCAGCAGCCGCCTGGCACACGCTCAGCAGGGGCGGCGTGTGTTCAAACAGCACGGAATAAAGCCACACGAACCCGGGTATTAAAGTTTCCAGCGGCGGAGCAGGACCGGTGAGGTGAGGGTGACTCCACGCCAAGAGCACGGCGTTTGCTGACAGGTCCTTTCCCCATCTCCCGCCCCACGGGCAAAGCTCTGGGAGCTGCAGGGGCAGCTTCTGCCCAAGGAGAGGATTTTGCTGAGTCTATTTGACCTCCACCCCGCTCTCCTCGCTTGGTGCTGGACAAATCCCAGGGAGGGACCGTCAGGGAAGGTGCAGGAGAAGCCAAGTGCCACGGTGAGAGCAGAATTTACCCATTGCATCCACGAAGATTACAGTATCGGGAGCGGGACCCAAGGCTTCCCTGCGCCTGCTTCCCACGAGGACGAGCGGGCGGGAGCTGCAGAGCAAACAGGCGGCGGGGCCGCCCGCGGCGCAAGGTCACTTCTCCAACCGGAGCTGCCCTGGCAAAGTAAATCAAGTGGAGCGCGGCAGGGACCCAGCCTGGGTTTCATTCACCTTCACCCTTTCTCCCTGCACCCAAAGCCTCCGTCAACAAGGCAGCTGTTTCATTCAACGCTGGCGAGCGGGTCGCGCCAACCGTGCTTGAATTTCTTCTCTGCTTATTTGCACGCCCAAGAGCTTCCAAGGGCCTGAACTTTAGGGTTTGTCATGAATTAAAAGCACGGCGCCCTCCCTGTCCATGGGCACAGATGTGTTTTGCTCGTCCCTCCTCCACCTCTGCTGCTGCTGCAGAGCGGCTCCTCACCTCAGCACCAGGACAGGAGATGCTCCACTTAGGCTTATGACTAATTCATCCCTTCTGCAGGGAGCTGCTGTGCCTCTTCGGCACAGCCTGCAGCCCGGAGAGCTTTTCTGCATGCCGTGCAATCCAGGATAACTAATAAAAACGAGATTTAGGCATGAGGTTTGTTCCTCTCGGTGGAAAAATGGGGGGAAAAAAAAAAGCAGCTATGGATGGTGCTCTGGGAAACGGGTGGAAACAAAGGGATGATTTGCGGGAACAATAACACAGCAACGTGGCCTGTCTGTCTCCGGCTCCAAATCCCCACCCTGCAAACGGGAGCCCTTCCTGCTGGAAAGGGGCCGGCTCCAGAGGGACAAAGGATCGCGGGGGAAAGGCGACGGCGGCGGGACCCGGAGGAAAGAGACAGGAAAGACGGGAGAAATGGGGACAACGGGAGAGGCGCGCGCGGCCGAACGCGTTGGACGCGACGGGAAAGGCGACATCAAAGAAACGCCGCGTGCCAGGGCGGTGCGTAAGGAGCAGCCGCTGCCAACGGGAGCGGCAGGGGGAAAAAGGGAAAGGAAACAGTGGGAAGAGGCGCGCGGAGCCCCGCGCGGCCGCGGAGGCGCCGGGAATAACGTGGCATGTAGTGGGGAAATAAAGGAAAAGCGCCAGCCAGGAGGTGCGGGGTTTTTTTTTTTATCCCTGTGTTCCCGATCCCGGGGATCCGGGCGCGTTCCCTGCCCAGAGCAGCGAACTCCGGGATGCCGGGGCTGCCTCCGCGCAGCGCTGGCGGCTCCGCTCCGGCTGCAGCTCTGCCATCCCGGCCAGTTCGCGGTTCTGAACACACACATATATATATTTATACATATATTTGCAAGCCGGAGGAACCCGCCGTGTTTCGGTCCCGGCAAAGCAGGGGGACGCGGCCGCCAGGGTCCCCACGCGGGAGCAGCCCCAGGGCAGGGTGCGCGGGACGGTCCCTGCCCCGGGGGGACCGCGTGGGGATGGGGGGCAGCCCCAGAGCAGAGGCCAGACGGGGGGGCCCTGGCCCATTGGGTCTGCACAGGGAAGGGGGTCCCGGCCCTGCGGTGGAGCCGGGGTGCCCTATAGGGGATAGTGTGGGGGATCCGGAC
Organism: Nothoprocta pentlandii; assembly: GCA_013398315.1. Classification (NCBI taxonomy): domain Eukaryota; kingdom Metazoa; phylum Chordata; class Aves; order Tinamiformes; family Tinamidae; genus Nothoprocta; species Nothoprocta pentlandii. Next base: position 37,582 of record VZSG01000122.1, read on the forward strand.
CCACAGGGGTGTCCTGGGGGGCGCTGCAGCCCCACGCGGGACTGTATGAGGACGGGGGTCCTGGCCCTACAGCAGAGCCCAGAGAGGAGTCCCTGCCCCATCAGGGACTGCACGGGGAAAGAGCTCCCGGCCCCACGGGGGCGCGCCAGGCGGGGGTCCCTGCCCCACAGGGGCTGCACGGGGATGAGGGTCCCTGCCCCATCGGGGCGCAGGGCAGGGGGCGACCCCCCAGCGGTGCCCTAGAGGTGCCCCTGCCCCCAGGGCAGGGCTGGGGAGAGGTCCCGGCCCCATGGCGCTCCCGAAGAGGGGGTGTCC
>VZSG01000122.1:38317-102088 GCA_013398315.1 Nothoprocta pentlandii
GTGGCCCTGGGGGCAGCAGGGACAGGAGGTGGCTGCGGGGATGGGGGATGACACAGTGGGGACATGGTGACAATGGGGACAGGGTGCCCCCCCCTTGGGGTGATCCTGGGGACAAGGTGACACCAAGATGGGGATGGGAGATGACACTGCGGGGGACACAGTGACCAGGTAGAGCGGGGCCCCACGGCCTCCCCTCCTGGCCCTACGGCCTCCCCTCCGTCGCCAGCAGGAAAGGCCCAGAGGGAATTTAGCTGCCGGCCCCGTTTCCTCTGGAGAGCACGGAGTCTTCCCGCAGAAATGCTCTTTCTGCCCGAATTCGGGAGCAGCTTTCAGGGGTGGCACCTGCTTGACATGCAGCTCATTTCTTGGAAACGTCGCTGCTTCGGCCGTGACCAAACTGAAGCACCGAAAGTGCCGCAGGAACCGAAGGGAAAATTCCCTAACAGTGAGGGGGACAGAGCCCGGGGACAGGCAGCCCACAGAGGCTGTGGAGGCTCCTTCTCTGGAGATCTCCCAAACCCACTTGGTCACCACCCCGTGCCCCGTGCTCGGGGTGACCCTGCGTGTGCAGGGGGTTGGGCTAGATGGTCCCTAAAGGTCCCGTCCAACCCTAAGGATCCTGTGATTCTGTGACCAGGTTCTGCTGAGCACATTTTTCCACCTGCCCTCTTCAGGCCACCTCCTCGGGATCGGTGAGGAGGTTGTCCTGAAGGTGTTGAACCATTCCTTGGCTTCTTCAAAGGGGAGCCAGCCTTCAGCCTCGCTCTTCACCTCCTCCTTCAAACGGGGGCTTTTCAAAGCAGCTGGCTGCTTGCTGAGGTGCACGCAGGACTGCCCACCTCGCTTGCAAGTGGAGACATCACGTTGCTTCCACAGCCCGCCTCTAGGCTCTGTGGTCCCGGCTTCCCAGCTGGCAGAAGGCACGTGCTGAGGAAGGCGGAATTCCCGAGGGACGCCGCAGATGCCCTTTCTTTTTGCAAAGAATAATAGCCTAGGCCCCCGGTCGCTCTCGCTGTTTGCGATTGCTCTTGGGAGGCCGGAGGGAGCAGGTGCACAAGCGTGAGAAGGGAATCACGGATTTTAAGCAATAGGCTTGCTGCAGATCCCGATGGGAGAGGAAATCCCGGTTCTCCACGGACGTGACCTCGCTTGCCGGAGCGGTGACATCGCCCCTGCCTGCTCGCATTGTCCCCAGGACAACGCATTTCTTAGGGCTTGGGAAAACGTCTTTTCCCTTTCCTCCTGCAATGATTAACCAGGACGGGATGGGAGATCTGCCTTCCCGGTGAGCCTGGGATATTTGGATTGCATCCTGGTTAATCCCAGGGGCGTCACACGGGCACAGGGGGATGGAAACGTCCTCCCGCGGCCGTCGAGCCTGTGTTTGTTCTCAACAAAGCGGCCGTGCCGGCGGTTTGTTCTCGATCCTTCTGTGTCCAGCGTTGCTGAGTAACGCATGACGGCGCCGAGTCCAAGCCGGGATTTACGAAAAGGTCTCTGGTGACCGGAGGAGACAACGCCAGGGAGATTTGGCAGCCGCTTTGGCGCTGCGAGACGCTGGCGCGAGGCCGGAGGTGCCGGAGGAGCCGGAGCCGGCCGGGCTGCGGAGCATCCACGGGGCCCTCCTGGCCCCGAGCGCCCGGACAGGCTCGCGCAGGCAGCAAACTTGGATCCTCCCCCAGCTGCGATTAACGTGACCTCATCTCCCACACAAATTAATTTCCTTTCCTGGGAGAGACGAAGGAGGTTGTTGCATAACCTGAAACTCCAGCCTCACTTGGCTTTCGGGCTCGCGCGTCAGGTCTGGCACGCACGGCTCCGAGCTGCCCACACCTCCCAGGAAAAAACGCTGAGGTCCTTCTGGCCAGGACGCATCCCGACACATCGGGAAGTGAATAATGTCCCGCGTGGCTGCGAGCTGCCTATTGCAGATCTTCGAAAGGCGCCAGGAGCAGCCGTGATTTGTTAAGCTGGGCAGCTCAGGTGCATCAGTGACTCATCTGGAGCTTATCGGAGCTGCCTGCAAGGTTCGAGGCACTGGGGCTCATCAGCAGGATATTACTAACGGGCAAGGAGAGTCTTATCTCCCTTTGCCTTTCCCAGCTGGGAGAAGGGAGCGATGCGAGCAGGACTCGGATGCGGATGGGCAGGGAGAGGAGGCAGAGCTCTAGCAGCTGCAAGCCGGGAGCTCGAAACCTGGCCACACTGTCCCTGTCATTATGTTGTTCCCGTCTCTTGGCCTTGCCTACCAAGCTAGACACGCTGCAGTGGTGTTCCAGGCTTGGAGAATTTGTCCTTGGCATGTCCTGGAACCAATATCTTCCCTCCTTTATGAGCCGCAGAGCTCTCCATGGCTGGGGTACATCTGCATTTCCAGCTCGAGCGCCTTGCTGGGGTGGTTTTAGGACACGGCAGCACTGATGCATAAAGGCAGCGACGCGGTTCCTCCGATTGCACTGCAGCCTCCTATTCGTATTCAAGGAAGAGGCAGCTTGGCCCTGATTAATAAATGGCTTTTCTGGAGCTGGTCAGTAGAGTGGACGGGGAGCTGTGTGGATTTACACTGTGCTTGATGCCTCGCTGGGCTTTGTGCAGGGGGCTGGAGAGGGAAAAGGGGCATAGCCTGGGATCCCCAGCATGGCTGTGGTTCCTGAGCACCGAAACGGCACCGAAACAGCACTGGGATGCGGGTCCTGCTTGTGGGTGATGTCCTGCTGGGCTCTGCCTCCCAAAAAAGCCAAGCGGTCACGGTGCTTGCAGACCACGCGTACGGAGGCGAGACGGGGCCATGGCAGCACCACCGGTCACGTCCGAGCCTGGAGCTGGTGGCTGGCATGGCCGTAACTCCAGATGAGGTACAAGGTGGAAGAGCCCTCATCTCAGCAAAAACCCCGGGGTTTTAGCCAGCAGGTAGGTCAACACCGACCTCAGCAGGTGCTGGTTGTGTTTGAAGAGGCAGCAGCAGCAAGTCATGAGTGAAGAAGGGCCACACAACTTCCTGGGACAGGCAGGAGGGAAGGATAGAGAGGTTTGGGGTGATAGACACCATACGATTGCCATTACTGAGGGGAAAATGAGAACATCAGATCCAAACTATCCATGTTATTATTGCTACCTGGAGAACACGCGGGTCCGTGGGGCCTTCCCCACCAGAGATTTCGCAGGGTCCTGGCAAAGCCGGGTTGGGAGGGCAGGTTGCTGGCTAAAGCACAAATGAAATGAGGCCCAAGGAAGCGTTAGTGGCAACACAGGGATATTCCTGTTTGCCTTTCCCCTCTTGTCCTGGAGGTTCAGCCTTGGGCTTGGAGGAGGCAGCAGGTTCTCTTGGACTTTTTCATCCTCCTCATCCTCCCAAACCCAGCCAAGCTGATAGCGCAAATACTATGGTGAGGAGACCTCATGGAAAGGACTCCTGCAGACCACTCTCTTCTCCATTCACTGCTGGTCACAACACCCATGGCATCTACCCTGTCACTCCTTCGCCATCCCAGTGTCCCACCATGCCAGCATCCTCCTCCAGCACTTTCCCCTGAGATAGTCACCCTCACCTTGCGCCCTTTTCCACTCTTCAGCCACCATGTGGTTTCCCCACTCCTCGGCTCCTCCCTCTTTTCACTCAAGGTCCATGTCAAGGCGTTGTTCCATCCCTGCCAGCAGGTCCAACAAGCAGCGTGGTTACCAAGTGACACATTGCCCAAAGTGAGACATGTCCAGAGTGTCCCCGCCTGCTTTTCAGTGCCCTGTGCTTTCCAGATCCAAAGACTGCCCCCAGAGCATGATATGGAAAAGCTCCATCCATCCATCCATCCATCCATCCTTCCTTCCTTCCTTCCTTCCTTCCTTCCATCCGCCCACCCACCCACGCTGCCACAGCTTTGCCCCATGCTCAGGTAGCAGGATTTCTTTCTCAGCTCTCTTCTCCGCCCCTTTTGGGGCTGCAGCTGCAGTGCAGGACTTTGGTTTTTCCCCTTGCTAAGCTGATGTGGACTGGGGTGGAGCAGGGCAGGTTCTTCCCTGTCACAGGGCACCATTACTGAGGGTATTTGAGTCATTAACCACCTGGTGAGTCAAGGGACAACGCAGCTTTCGCAGGGCTCGCCCGGCATGTCCCACCTTCTCCGTCCTCGCATCCACCCACTGCAGTCTTCATGAGGACCAAAAGCTGGAGTTGGAGCCAGGAGACACCCAGACCTCCCCTCCTAGACTCGCTCCTCAGCAGAGAAGGAGGAATCGGAGCTGCTCCCATCTCCATCCGTGCATGGATGAGCGGAGCAGCTCCTGGGTGTGCAGCCAAGCCTGCGGCTTTCCTGCTTTGCAATCACTTGGGTGCTCGGCTGCGGTGCAGGATCCCAAGGGGGACGGTCCAGGTGCAACAGGAGAATCCTTGCAATCTGGATTGAGATCCATGCAATCTGGGTTGAGATCCGTGCAATCTGGGTTGGAATCTGTGCAATTGGGGATTGCATTTGCACTGGGAAATCAATGGGGCTGATTTATTGCAGGGAACGCTCTTGCTCTGCTGTTGGCTGCATTATTTGGGATGCAGCTGGGGCCCTGCCTGTCCTGCCAGGCCATTTCCCACAGGGTCCTTGGCTGAGGATGGCCATGCTCATTGCACACAAGATGCAATAAAAAAAGATGAGATAGGAGAGTGCACAAGGGGGACAAATCTGCACCAAGGATGTCACCCTCGGGGGTGCAACCGGCCAAACTGGTGGCCCGTGGCTTGTTTCGTGATGTGATGATGACATCGCGCCTAAAATAGAGCCGATAACCACATCCCGTGCGAAGGGCATGGACACGGGCCAGCCGGCTTGGATGTGGCCGTGGCTCAGTCCCATCCCATGGGAACCCGGGAGCAATCCCGCATCGCCGCCACCTCCGCTCAGCCTGTCGGAACCGGCCGAAATGGGACAACTGGGACAACGGCGGCGCGCGTGAGACCCGCGGAGCCGCGCTGGAGCGGAGCCACGGGCACGGTCGTCCCCGGCGCGTATCCGCTCCCCGGCCGCGGCGAGCGGAGCTGCTCCGCGGAGGATGCGCCGCGCTGGCCAGGCAAGGGCAGCGCTTCCCACACGAGGGGCTCCCGGCTTCCGGCAATTCGCTGCTCGGGGACTTCCTGAGCCAGAGGTTGTATCCGCATCCCGCGGTCCAGCTGCGCTCGATGGGCTCGTGGAGAACGGCTGATCCCACACGCTTTGTTTCCTTTAGAAAAAAAAAGAAAAATAAATATTAAGAGCACTAGAATATGAGAGTTATGCAGCAGTGGTTCAGCTATAGCGTTTTTAAACACATAATGATATTCCCATACACGCAGAGGGGTAAAATTGCCCTTCTCCTCCACGCCGGGCTCAGCATCCCGCCGGAGCGCCGGGCCAGTGGGTTTCCGCATGCGGCTGCGCTACAAACCATCTGGATCCCATCAGCCGCAAAGAGCCCGGAATGCGGCAAAAAAAGGCCAGAAAAGCCTCCTAGGAATGCTCTAAAAAACACCCAAGGAATGCTCAAAAAAAAAAAAAAAAAAANAAAAAAAAAAAAAAAAAAAGGAAGAATGCTCCCCAAAACCGCCCCGGGCAGCCCCGGACGGCCCGCGCAGGCAGCCTGGCCCACTCCGGAGCCAGCGGACCCGGTGATTTCCAGGCAGTCCTGGGCCGCCTGGGGATTTTCCGACCCTTGGAGCTGTTCTTTTTGAAAGAGGAAACAATTCCCAGCTCACCAGGAGTGGCCACTTCCCCCTAATAGTTTGATTTCGCCGTAACTGGGAGCAACGGGCCAAAATTCCTCCCAGCACCGTTTTTCCAGGCAGCTTTTCCCTATGCCTCTTCCAGCAGGATAGGGCCCTGCAGGGCAGAGCAACGAGCCGGGAAACCCCCTGCACCGCCCCGGGGTTTTTGTGGGAAATTCGGCTTTGGGAAGCCAAATTGCCTGGGAAACTGTGATGTTGCAGGGAACTCCGCTGTGTCCCAGGCTCCCTGGAATGGATATTGCCGGCTCCTGGAAAAGCTGGTGGAGCTTCTTGGGTGATAATTTGTGCCAGCAATAGGCATGGGCTCCAAGAAGGCAGCTGTGGCACGAAGCAAGGCGGGAGAAAGGAGCAGCGAGGCTGGGATGGGATGAGTCCAACTGTTTTTTTTATGTGTTTATTTGTTTGTTTTCTGGAAATAAGAGAGTTTCTGCGAGCGGCTCCGTTTTGAATGAGCTGCCTCTGGTGTCTCCCACCTGCTGCCTCAGTTTTCCCATCTTTAAAATGGGCACAGCAGCCCCCGGGAGTGATTTCCTGGCCCATGACTGAGCTAGGGGAGTTGATCCTTCATAGCCTGGGTGTTGCAGGGATGCAGGCGAGGTCATGCCAAGGAAGATTCCATCTCTCCTCCCCAGGAGCACCTGCCGTAATTGGAGTCATTGGTGGGTGTAGAGAAACATGAGGTCCCTGCTGCCCACCAAGGCTCCCCATGATGTTGGTGCCCGTTGTGTGGCTAATTGCTGCGGTGAAGCTGCAGCCCACGTGGGGTTCTCTCCTGCCCAGGTGATGTTTATCTCCAGGCTCTTGATGTCCTGGAGATGTAATGATCTTCTTTGGACATGGGGGAACTGAGGCACCATCGGACACCACCACATGGAGAAAGGAGCTCAGGAGGCCCTGAAGGACATTAGGTGGAACTGGTGGGGTGTAGGTCAGTATTTCAAACCTGGGTCTTGGCTTGAACTTGAGAGGAGTATTGGCTCTTCAGCACCAGGCCCTGGAAGGTCTATAGTGCAAAGTCCCATGACTCTGGGACAGGTTCCTTTAGCTGAGTTGACCCAGAAAACTTGGGATACTCCTTCAGACCTTGAGGCCGATCATAGGCATTTATATTGTACAACTTCACACAGCTTTCATGGCCAAAGACCATGTTAAACCCAAGTGCTTGTGCTGCCTCTGCTGCCCTTGTGGGCAAATTCACCTTCCTTGGAGGGCTTCTTCCTACCTGATGCCCTTGTCCAGGACAGTGATGCCTTGCAGCTCTGGCAGCACCTGAGATGAAGCACGAAACCCATCCCAGCTCTTCTGGGTCAGAAACTCCTTAGCTTTGTCCCCACCAGCCTCCTCCTCATTGCTGGAGAAGATGTTACAGCCCTGTGAGCACAGGCTGCTCCCCACCTGCTGTCCCACCAGCCCCAAGTGGAGGTCTCAGTGCCCATCCAGGTTGTCTTGGTGTGTTCATCAACCAAGAGGGTTCGATTATTTATAACTGACCAAGGAGGAGGCACCTGCCCCCATTCATAGCTGCTGCCTCACTTGAGCATCGGTGAGGAGCACTTGACCTGGGCGATGCTTCCTATGCCATCTGGCCGGGAGCCTTTCCCATAAAACCGGGTGCATCACATCCAGCTGGCGAGCGGGCAGGGAGCTTTGAGTCAGCGGGACTTGGCTCCGTCTCTGAAACTTCAGCCTGGTCCCTTGTGCAAACCTACTCATCTCTCTGGAAGGAATTTGCTGGACGAAGATCAGGTCCCTCGGCCTCATTTTATAATTCTGTTTGGGTGGAGAAAGCGGAGCCCTGACACTAATCTCCCCGCCATGGAGGGAAAAAAAGGGCATGGATGGGGCCAGAGGGCTTGGTTAGGCCTCCCATCCCAAGGTGACAGCCAACCCTTCTCCAGAGAGGACGATATTGAGGTTCTCCTCCTAGGTTCCCGGGAGGCTGGCAGCCCCGAACTGTGCTGTGCCTGCCCTCCACACCCAGGATTTGGGAGGGAGAGGGTGTCTTTCTCCAGGCCTTTCCCTTCGCTCTGTCTTCCCATTCCAGCCAAGGCGGCGGGGCTGGAGGAGCCAAGAGCTGGGGTTTGTGGGATCTATTCCCGTCCCTGTCCTTGACGCAGAGCGAGAGCCTGGGTGCGCTCGGGTGTTATGTAACATGAAAACACTGATGTCAGAGGCTTTAATTAGCAGCGGGAAAGTATTTCGGGGAGGCACGGATGCCGCGGCGCTGCAGCTCCCTCCCCGCCACCTCCATCCACCTGCTGCCTCCGCTCCACTGCGGCGCCGGCGTCTCCGGACACGGGGCCTGGAGAGGCTGAGAGCCCAGAGGGCCGAGAGGACCTTCCTCTTCCTAGCACAGGATGTCCCCATGCGACTGTGCGGCCAGGGTTCAACGCCACAGGGCCACCATGGGCCACCGTGCAGGCAGTGGTCCCCTTGAGGGCACCAGTTCTTCCCCATGGCAGATGTGAGACTACATCTGGAGACCTGTTTTGGGGCCAGGCTCTTCTCAGTTCACACAGTGGAAGGGTGAGAGGCAGCTAGGGAAGCTTGGGCATAAGGTGAAATTTCTTCCCCATGGAGGTGGGTGAACACTTGAGCGGGGTTTAAGGCACTGGGGGCATTGCCATCGCTGGAGAAAACTCAGACCTCAGGTGGACACTGAGCAACCTGCTCTAGCACTGAAGCTGGCCTTGCCTCCAAGTGAGAAGCTGGACCAGAGACCCTCAGAAAATCCTTCCCACCTTCGTTAGCCTGTGGAATAGGTTTCCACATCGCAATTTGGACTCTGGATTAAGTTACGATCATGACTCAAGTTGCGATGGGGCAAGGAGGATCCTCCATCCAGATGGATCTGCTCATCCAAGCGGTATATTATCATCAGGAAAAGCACCTCTAGGAGCAAGGAGGGGACGTGACCCTCCTGACCAGGCTGTGCGGTGACGTTTTGGACATGTCCATCCTGCAATGGCCTCAACATTTTGGGGAATGTCTCCCGCCGGCTGCAAGATGCTCCTTCACGGCTGTGCAGGCCCAGGATGGGATGCCCAAGGTCTGGTCACCCCTTGGATTCCCATGTCCCACATAGCCTGTGGCTGCTGAAGGTGGTCGGGAAGCGCTGGGCATCCTGATGCTTCCCAAAGGAGCCATCGGGGTGTGTTTTTGCTGGTCATGTGCAGATCCTTGGGGTGTCGGGCTTCCACAGCAGGATTTGCACTGCGGCTGGTGGCTTGGGACACGACTGGTGGCTCAGGACATTGCCATCCTCTAGTGGCTACATCCAGAAGCACAGCACAAGCCGTGCTGCTGCTGTAGGATGTGCCCGATGTCCCTGGCTGTGACAATCCCTGCGGATGCTCCCGCTTCCTCCTCCCTGCCTCATCAACGAAGATTAGACGCCACCTTGGTGTCCATGGCACCACCACGGGCTTTGCAAAGCCACGTTTAAAAGTTTGCTTTGCTGATGCTTTGCCTGGAGTCTGCTGAGGTGCTGAAATGGCTGGATCACCCTTGGGGTTTGTCTCGCTCCTTGTCCTCGTAGGTGAGGACAATGCCACGTGGGCACCTGCAGCCAACACTGAGCTCCTCAGCAGGCTAAACATCTAGGGTCTGGCTCGCCAAGGAGAGGATTCAGGGGCCATGACTTCCTGGGGACTATCTGGAATGAGGACCTGCAATGGCTATGAATATGAGGTCCCTGGTTTTGGAAACCTTTAGCCCTGTCGCAGGTTGCTGTGGTTTCAGCCCAGGCCTCACATTGCTCCTGACTGGGCCCCACTGCCCCAGAGCCACGGGGAGGATGAAGGCCCTGGCGTGGCCGGGGGGACAAGACAAACTGAAAAAGAGGAAACGGAGGCAAAACAGGAGCAGGGCCCTGAGCCGAATGTCGTCAAGCTCCGGCTCGACAAGGCCGGCGGGGACGCAGGCCTCATGGGGCCTGTGACTCGGCCCGCACAGGATATTTGTTTTTGATGTCTGATTACAAACCAGCCCGTTTCCCCCGCTTCCCTTCCGCTCTCCAAGAGGGCCGGATTTCCTGCAATGCAGCCGTCCCTGCCACGGCAGCCGCAAGCTCGGGAAGCATCGGGAAGCGAGGTGGGAGTCTGGGAAGCAGGGATGGAGGGTGGGAGAGACACGTGGTGGAGGGTGGTTGGTGCTGGCACATGCTGGGAAGCACCGTGACCGTCTCTGCAGACAGTGCTCGTCACTGGGGCTCTGGTTGCATCTTTCATTTCCATGGAGACAGATTCGTGTCACCAGATGTCCTCTGGGCCATGCCCTTGGCAGCGTTGACCTGTCAAGAGCATCCCTGTCTGTCCCTTGCTCGAGGGTACAAAGGTGTGACCTCCTTTGAGGTTCGCTGCAAGCCCAAAAGCGTGTTGGAGATCCCGTCTCACTGCTCCAGCAGCTTTTGGTTGCACTGCATCCTGACCAAAGTGCTCCTGGTCCATGAAAAGGTAGAAGATCGGGAATGGAAGTAATAAAATAAATTAATGCAAAAAATAATAAAACAGCAATAATATAGGACGGATGCAGAAGATGCTGGCTAATTGACCAGGATTTCTTTTTTCTTTTCACATACTTCATAAATACATCTTCATGCAATAAAAATCCCTAGTCCTTTCAGCTGCACACAAGAGGCTGAAAAGACAGAATTTCATGTTTTGAAAGCAAGAAGATATCCCCCCAAAAGTCCAAACAGGATACTTGAACAAATCTAGGAATTCTTGAGTCAATGTCCCTGAGGGCTGACCATTCTGGCTTGTGTGTGTCCTGCTGATCCCAAATGGGATGTAAATCCTCTTGGCCAAAGCAGCTACTTCCAGTTCTTTTTTTTTTTTTTTTTTTTTTTTTTTTTTTTTTTTTTTTTTTTTTTTTTTTCAGTTTGTGCCGTATCTACAGTTCTGAAGGTCTGTGACTATTGTGGAAATCTGCTACCCTCCAGCTGCCTTTTGATGGATTACAGTCTCTAGCTGCATTTCTTGATGCATCAGCTGCTCCTGCATGAGAGCATTGGCACGACGAAAATCAGGGCTTGGGAGCCCTTGGCTTGGTTTTCCTCGGGCAAGCAGCGTTGAATTGTGTCAAAAGTCTTTAAATATAATTTCCTGTGTTTCAGCTTGTTTTATGGATTCAGTGCTTGCCCTCAAGCTCAGTTCAGTTGCCTAAACACTGAGCTTGCCTAAAAATTGGTTTAGGCAATATTGCTCTCTGCAGTGCCCTGGGGTGTCTAAGAGAGCTACATGGGGCTGATGGATACAGAGGATCTGTGAGAGATGCAGGATCTTCTGAGGCAGCAGCTGGTGGCCAGGCAGGACATCCCAATCCCACCTAGCCAAGCCTTGGTGTCCTAGTTTCCTAATGAGCTCTGGTGGTGACAGGACACTGTAATGCTATGCCACGACAAGCAAGGCCTGTGACCTTCATTAGAGCAACTGACTCTTCATTTTGTCTCCTCTTTTGCCCTATGAAAATCCTCTGCTTCCCACCGCATGGCTGCTCAGCTGTGTGGTTGCACCTTCGAAACATGTTGAAGCTCTCAAGGTGATCGTCCAGCTTTCTTTTCCTTAGACCTACCTCATCCTAAGAACTACATCAACTCGTTCAGTACACTAAAAAAAAGTTTTAAAAAGCTACTGAGAGATAAGTTTCTTTTGCTGGAGGTGACCTGCAAAGGATGAACTCTTGAAACCCCTACTCCAAGTCTGTGGACGCTGGGCAGATGCTGCAAACTAGACCTGTCATCAAGAAATCCTCCAGCCCTTTCATTTCCATCATCCTGGACTTGGTGGGAGGTGGAGCGCCCTTTAGGCAGGCTCAATTTTAAGCTCAGCTTTTGCATCACTCTGCTGCAGGATGACAACCCTTCATTATCACACTCTGTCACTCAATATGGGACTACAGTGGGTGCCTTCCCAGACCCAAAACTTGGGGCATCCAGGCTCCTGCTGTTGAGCTGCTCACAAAATGCTCTTGCTCCAGCTTCATCCCTTGTCTCAAGGTATGGTTCACACCAGCTTATGTCTTTGTTTCTCCAGCTGCAATGCCTGATGTGAAACCCCTGGGCTTTTCACACAGTGCTCAGCATGCTGGCCACGGGGTGTCAGGACACGTCACCCACTTAGCTCCTTGCAGACATCTGCAACCAGTCGCAGTCCCGGCCTAGAGGGACCTTTAGGTCGGCTGTTCGAGGTCCTCCAACACAAAGGTCCCACAGCATGTGCCCTGTGATGGGGCGTGCAGGCAGCTGTGCAAACAATGGAGTGTTGTGTTCGGCAGCCTACGTGGAAAAAGCAGAGGGAATTATAAACAGGAGCAACCCCTCCACTGAAAACAGAGATTGAAAAGGAAAAAAAAAAAAACCAACAAAAAACAGAAGGATGAAAACTGACCCAAACAAGAAATGTTCTATTTTTGTTTTTAGCCTTAGCTCTGTTTCGATTTAGAACTGCCAGTGCAAATAAGCTGTGGCAGATGCTGGCTTTTTTGATTTTTGAGATTTTTTTTTCCCATCTCCCCAGAGTGATTTACTAAATTCAAGGAATTCTTCTGGTTCCTTAAATCCACATTTTTCAATGAAGAAAAGAAGTCTGCGCCAGATGCTGTTATAACAGGGTGCAGTGACTCATGTGGGGCACTCATGTGAAGAAAGGCCAGTTTTAGCTCTTGGTCTCCAGATGATGCTCTGGGTGGGTGTGGATGCCCTTTGGGTCCTCTGTCACATTGGTAGCCCCTTGTACATGGTACCTAGGGGCTTTCAATGGCTCTGGGAGTCCCTGGTTTGCAGCCACATCCCAGCAGCAGAGCCTGAGGCCGAGATTCATTTTCTTTCTCCTCTGGGCCAGAGCTGCAATGAATTTATTTTGGTGGCCCATAAGGTGACATGTGTCACGGTGCCTAAGGGACTGAACCCACCTTTCTCTTCAGATGGCCTTGATGATAGAGGTCTTGATAAAAGGCTGAAGCGTTGCCCCAGAGTGAATTACAAAGACTTTTCTGTGTTGCAAAATAATAAAAATATCCAGGGAGCCTTGTTCATTCATTATATGGCCTGGAAAAACCTTCATTTTGCAGCTGGCGAGTGGATGAAGGGAGAGGATGTGACAAGAATGTTCTCCTGAAGGCCATGGCACTTGGCCTAATGCTTTTCTTTTGCCAAGAGGAACATAGTCCTCAAAACAGACCTGAATGAAGGAGTCGGGTCTGGGAACGAATGATTTTGCAGGCCCTTCAGGCTCTTGCTATTCATTGCCTCCCTGTCCTTCACCTACTCTTTTCCGAGCACCTTGTGAAAGCTGATTCATTAAGCTTTATAATATTTAGATATTAATGCAAACGTGACTCTTTCTGCTTAGCTACTGAAAGACACGCTGTCAGAGGTGGGACATCTGACCATGTGGTTGTGTCCGATGCCATAATTCAGGTGGTTGAACAGCTGCTGGAAGCTGTAGCAGGCTCTGAAGGGGGTAGGATGTACTGCTGTACTTTGGAAAGATGCCAGGGGCTCAGGAGGAACAGCACTGCCCTCTCCAAAAATTGTGGAGGGTCATTGATAATGAAGAGGTGATGGGTTCTTGGCTTGGATTGCTGTGGATGGCATGAGCTCCAGTAGTCCAGCAGATTTGTTTTGCTAATGTGATGGTCCTGCTAGGGAAGACTGAGGGACATGAAGGGTTGCTACAAAGATGACGTCTCAGTCCTGACTGCAGCTCCTGACAAAGGCAGGAATAAAAGACCAGAGACTATGTCCCCTCCTAAGGGCTTAGCACAGTCCTAGACTCTGGTGAGCCCTATAGAACTGGGTATAAATTCAGATCCAGATGTGGGTCTTCTTGACTTTCTCTTGACTTCATCAGTGCAATAATGAGGTTGAAATGTGCTTATCTGGAGCTAGGTCTGAGCACTTTCCTTGGGTCTAATCCAGGCACCTGCCTGCTGGCAGCTCTATTTCTAGCTCAGGCATCTGTGCCTTTCAGCTGTCTTCTACACCACATCACACCACTGGATCCTGAAATGCCTGCTGGCCAGAAGAGAGTTGGAGAAGGTCTTTCCTCCTGCTGTTTCCTGAATCAGCAGAAGAGACAGGAAAAATCAATCCTTTATGGTCCCACTTCTCCAGGTCTGTACAAAGGCTGCAGTTCTCTCACTTTGCATTCAACATGTGGGACGCAGGTGCTCTGAAATGCTCATATTGCTACTGAAGGATGAAAGGCCAATTGCTCTGCTGCTGGTCAGTGCTCACCGTAACCTTTACCATTTTGGTTTATTGCTGGGTAAGAGTGTTTGGACCAAAAGAGCTGACCCCGGTGCTATTCATTCTGATCCTGCTGAGGGATCCCCATCATGTGGAGCTTCCCTCTGGGTGTCTTTGAATGGTGACGGTGCTCCAAGTGGTGGAGGAGCAGCAGGTAGCACTTCACCTGCACGAGAAGACGACTCAGAGATGTGGCTAAGACTCTTTCTCTCATGCAACCGGATCTGAGCATGCCCTCATGGCCCGAGAGGAGCCTCTGGGCTCCTCTTCCATGCTGCCGGGTAAACAGGATGTTGATATAATTAGCTTTCCTGTCATCAACCCTATAGTAGCTGTACAGTGGAAAAAAACCTCCTGGCAGTGCTGGGCCTTTTCGTTATGGAAAGATCCAGTGTTTGGTTGCAGCCTGCCGATCCCTTCTGCTTCCAGACTCCACGTGGGAGGTTCCAGGGTCTCCCACTTCAGCTCTTCGCCTCTTTGCCTTCCTTCCCATCCCTGCTTGCATCTGAGGAGAGGAATAAGCTGGAGTTCGACCCAGTGGCTAGCGCATATTCCACAAGACTCAGAGAAATCTGAAATCAAACAACAAAAACAAGGCAAAAAACGTCTCCCCTATCCCCATCCTCTTTTTTTTTTTTTTGAATTTTAAAAGAAGGCAGAATGAGACCTTTGCACAACATCAACCTTCTCCAACCCCCCTGAGCAGTTTTAACCTGGGAAAGGCGATGAAGCTGAGCACCTCCTGCAGCAATGTTCACTTTCTACAAATCTGCATGTGCTGTAGCTTGTGGTGGTGGCACTGGGGAGACAAGTCTGTCCTGATATTCCTGCCTGATGGGTGTGCAGCAGCTGGGAGGCCATGGGCAGGGTGGTGGAGGCATGGATGGAGCTTCCCACTTTTGTCCTTGTCTTGTGGCTAGAGCAGGGTGAGGAAGGGACACATACAACCAGGAGGAGAGATCCTGGGTGGCCTGACAGCTCCCTCTGGGCCAGGGAGAAGTGTCCTGGTCCTTGACATGAGACTCGGTGCAGTCTCAGAGGAGACTCAGTGGAGGCTGTTTGGCTTCTGAGCCCCAATCTGAGCACGGACATAGGGTGTCTAAATGATTTACTGCCCTCAGATCTACTCTTTGCACATTTTTTCCCTGTGGCAGCAAGTTTATTCCTTCTTTCCTGCCCCTGTGGGAGCACTTGATATGTGATGAAATCTCCTGCCTGGACAAGGCCATACAGGGCTTCATAAGCACATTTCTGCTCACCTCCTCGTGTACCTTCTCCTGGTGAACCTAGCAGCCCTGGTGCTAAATGGACACAGTGCTCAGCTTGCTTGCACTGTTAGGTAAAAGAGGCCCACACCTTGATGTCTTCCTCCTTGTGGTTGTTTAAATGTGGCCTTGGGTCGACCTTCAGCCTTGCTCTGAGATCCTCCAGGTGTAGGTGCCTTAACCGGGGTCCAAGATCTTGCATGTCCAGGTGGGAGGGAGGAGGTTGAAACCAGGGTGAACAAGCGTCCTCGGGGTTGGTCTGGCCTTTGCAGCACAGTGAAACAAGCGTGGGTTGTGTTTTCGGTATGTGCACGTCCGCCGCGGGCCTGCGTTCGCCTTGCAGCCGGGGCAGAGCCCTCCCGAAAGTCCTGCCCTTTCACGGAACACGAGGAGCCGGTTGACCTTGACAGCTCCGCGCTCGCTTTCTCGCTCGCTCCGATTTTTCCTTGCAAAAACAACCCCCAGGGCTTTCCCAAGCTAGATTAAAACCAGAGTGCCCTCGGATTACAAAACAGAGCCGCAGTCACATCTTTTTTCCTATGGTATTTTCCTACTCCCTCCCCTACGGCCTCTCCCCCGTGCAGGCAGACCAGCTGGAGCCACTGGCACAGGAAAATGCCCCCGGCCCCACAAACACCCCTTGGTTCCCATCCTGGCCAAGAAGCTTGAAGAGGGGCAGGGGATGTGTTGGGGAGCAGCGATAGATGCTTAGGATGCTCAAGCAGGGTTGGCCAGGAGGATGTGCAAAAAGGGTTCAGCACAGCACACAAGCAAGCCGGACACATGAAGCTATGGAGAAAACGTGTTCTTCCCACCCTTGAAATGCAACAGAAGTCACCATCTCTGTGGGTTTTCTGTCCTTCCTGGTGGCAGCAATCTCCTGGGGAAACAGCCATGCTCATGCTTTGACTCGCATCGGGTAAAATCCTGCCAAGGGAGAAAACTCAATAGGATCATAGAGCCTTTATGGAAAGCAGAGCAGCGTCGCTGGGTGTAATCCAGTCTGGGTTTCTGCCTTGTTTCTGCCTAAAGCACAAGGGCTGCAGAAAAGTGGGTCTTCAGAGGTCATCCCAGTGTCCCCGGAAGCCCATGGCAGACAGAGATCCATTGGGTGGAAGGTGAATGGAAGACAGATGCTGGATACAGCTTTCCTTTCCAATAGCCACATCCTTCTCTCTACACAGGCAAGGAAACACATGAGGTGGAGGAAGCAAAGTGCTGGCCTACAAGCACAGGAGCCTGGATCAAGTTGCCAGTGTGGGTGCTGATGGGCTGTGTGAGCTGCCTTGTCCAGCACAGCTTGCACCATCTCCAGAGCTTCCCCATCTGAAGCACACCACCACGTTGCTGAATCTTGCTGGGGCAGCTTGTGGTGAACCTGCTCCCAGGTGTCCATGCTTCTCCTCAGCTGTCCCCTCACCTGAGTGGGTGGCATGGGACATGTTCCTCCTTCTCTGCCACTTCAGAGCAAACTCTAGAGACATCCCTTAAAGTGATGATGAAGATGAGTTAACCCATCATATGAGAGCCAACTGGGATGTGAAAGCAGGTGGATCACTGCGGGTAGACACTGTGAGACATCAGACTGGATCTGTCCCAAACCCATTTCATAAATATAATGGGCTTTGAAGTGGGAGCCTTGCAGGTCCACCTGCCTTCCCTTCTCCAGCGGGTCCACATGAGCCAAAACTTCCAATTATCACCCAATCTGCAGCCCCTGCGCTTGCCAAGGGTGATGCTGACTGGTGGGGTTCTGGATGCTGGATGCTGGAAGCTTCCCTTCGCTTTGGCTGCTGCCAGGCCCTCTGCGAGCTGCGGAGCCAACTTTGCCCAAGGCTTTTGGTGGCAGGCAGCGGATCTGAAAGGAGAGGGATTCCTCGTTCGGATTACCGTTAGCTATAGCTGGAGGGGAGGGAGATTTTATTTTTACCGCTGCCGTTTGGCCTGGCTCAGTGTGCAGAATAGCAGGAAATGCCTACGGGCTGGATCGCATGGTGGGCTGGGTGTGTTTGCGTGGGGTGGGTTCTGCTCTCACCCTTCCCACACGCTGGCAGATGCCTGACAAGACTTGGCATATTGGCTCCTTCACCACGGTCTCCAAAAGGAATATAGTTGCTGCTTCACCCTCTTTTCCACACACTGGAAAATGAGTGGAACCCACCCATGGAAACTTGTGTCCTGTGGGCATCAGGTCACATATGACCATCATGTCATATGGGCTAGCAAGAGTGAGGAATGAAGTATTATTCTACATTATTCTAGCCAATGAGGGCAGCCTAGACTTGTGTCACTAGTCTCTCTGCCTGGAATAGCACCTTGCTCCTTGAGTGGCCTCGTCTAATGAATGAAGCTCTTCCATGGGGTGAAAGCAAAGGAGGTGGTAGAAATCAGCCTGGCGAGAAGTGAGCTGGAACCAGAGGGTCACACACATTGCT
Organism: Nothoprocta pentlandii; assembly: GCA_013398315.1. NCBI lineage: Eukaryota > Metazoa > Chordata > Aves > Tinamiformes > Tinamidae > Nothoprocta > Nothoprocta pentlandii. The sequence continues at coordinate 56,015 of VZSG01000122.1, forward strand.
TCACTCCTTGCAAAATCTTTCACTGGTGTCCAAAACAATGTGCTCAGCACCTTGCAAGTCAAGTTGGGGTAGTGCATGGGGAGCTGGAGCATGGTGCTGCCATTCCTGTTCTTGGAGCATGAACTTCTGTTTGCCCTCAGTGCCATGAAAACTTGTGGATGTTGCCAGAGAGTCATATCATCCTGCTCTGGCTGTCCTATGGGACAAGCAGAGGACATCATCACTGCAGGGTCCTGTGCCCTGCACCTTTTGACTAATGGCATCCATACCCAGTGTGCTTGGCCAGCTTGAACCGCTTGGGAGATACCTGTTGATTCAGGCAGAAACTGCTGCAGAAGGAGAGCTCACACTGCCACAGCACTTACTCTGGTAATTGGTAAGGTATCTTTAATCACTGTAAGGTCTCCATCACTGTCTTGTATGGTCAAGGCCTTCTGAAGGACTGCCCAATTCCTTGGCCATAAGATTGCACCCATGAACCTTCCCATGGACATGGCCGCTTTGTATTGACGTTTGCATGGGAACTGACCTTTCACAAAGCCGAATTTAGAATCAGTTTTTAATGTAAATCCATAAAAAGAAGGCTGTCTTCCTTCCTTGGGTGGGACTCTTTCCCTTCAGATGCATGCCTGTGTTTGCTCACGGGTATTAATGTTCAGGCGAGATATCCCCAAAGCCATGTGTTGGCGTCACAGTAGACTAGCTTCCCTGCTGGGCTGCAGTGAAAACTGGCGCTTTTGAACACAAAACATCAGGGTTCCTAAGCTCCTTAACTTCCAGTTACATTATCCACTAATTAAATGATTTCTACACATCAAAGGGTGTTGGAAATATGACGCAGGCTTGTGGTCTGTACACGTCTCTGGAGTAACATGGTGCCACTTGCTCGAGGTCTTGAACGCCCCTTTGGAGATTTGTGTTGCCCTCATGGCTGAATCACCTTGGCTGAAATTTTCTGCTCATGCAGCCACATGAATAGTTTTAACCTGCCAGGAGCCAGGCTCTACTCAGCTGTCCATCCACTGATGTCTAATGCCACTGGAGACTGGCTTGGGAGTCCAAAATACGTCCACAAGGCTGGAAAGTAGGGTGTAGAACCAATGGGCCAGGTTGGATCCCCAATGGCATCAGGGGCCTACCTTCAGGTGAGTGAATTGTACATTGTTTCTTGGTGGATTTCTCTGAAAAAAACAGTTTTGTTATCCATACCAAGACCTCAGTTTTAAGATTTCTTGACATAGCTGCTCTGAGATAGGGAGAGCACTCAAATGCAAGCACATCCTGACTGAAGCTCCTGAGCTGATTCCTGCAACATCTCTAGGTCCTTGTCTACCTCCCCAAACCAGCCTCGTACTAACACTTCTGAGCATTCATGTGTAGGAACTGGAAACGGGAAAGGGTGGAATTCAGCTCATGGACTGAGGTTCTTATGAGTGGAGGTGTCAACAGGCAAAGCAAGGACTGGACTTGGATGCCTCACTGCAGTGTGTAACCATTTCAGATTCCCAAGTGTATTCCAGACTTCCACAGGTTGATAACAGGGACCAGGTAGACCTTCTCCCTTCCAGACCATCAGAGCAGGTCCAAGGGCATGAGATGTCTCCGTGAGCAACTGAATAGAGCTGTTGTAGCCCACCAGGAGCATCTCTACCTGGAATTTCAAACTAGTCCCACAGCAGGGGCTCCTCCAAAGCTGCCCATCCTCACCATCCTTCTCCTCAACTTCTTTTATTTTCTCTGCTCTCACCTCATGGCTTCTCTTTGACAGACTTTATGTCCTGTGGCTAAGACTCAGCCTATCACCCTCTCCAGCCTGGCCATATCTAGATCTCACAACTTCCCAGGACCCTGCTGAAGATTTTTTTTTCCTGCTCCAGCATGACACATGGTGAAATCCAGCTCCTAGGCCTGCTCTGTGATCAGCCAACAGCTGCATGGCCCGCGGGGTCCCAGAAGGAGGCCCAAGCCAAGGGAAGCCGGCCAGAAGACACACTCCTTGCTCTGCTGGGATGGGACCAGAAGCGCTGGCAGGACGCCACCCAAAGCTGAACCAGGGCCATGTTCCTGTCACCAGCCAGCCTTGGCACAGCCTGCAGGTGCCCTGGGGTTTTGGAAGATGCTGGTTTCAGTTCAGGGGTTGTAATGTGAGCCTGTCCTGTAACAAAAGCCTCCCTGGCTGAGTTTCCTCCGTTTTGGGATTAAATTCCCAGAACTGGCACATGGCTCAGGTTCTACTCAAGGCTGGTTATGAACACTAAGCAGTGAGAGTTTTGTGGCAGAGCAGTCAGAAAACGCAGGAGCTCAAGGGTGGTAACGGTCCCTTTTCTGATGGACTGGCCACTGCCTCCGCACCTCTGACCACTGCGAGATGCAGATAGAGCCTGGGACGTGCACAGGATGGCTCCCCTTGGCCAGACTGTCCCACTGCCAAAAACTATGAGGTTCCTTGTCCGCAGAAGAGATTTGTCTCTACCTATGGCCCTGGACAGTGGCCAGCTCGTGTCCTGCTCAGGCTTGTGTATTCGCCCACCTTTCTCTTGCCCAGCAGCACCACTGACGTTCTCTTTCAGAAGTGCTTGAGATCCTCCTGAGGGTTTCCCAACTAAGTTCTCCAAAGTTAGGAGACGTCAGACATCAGTTTGCCCATGACAGCCTTCACATTGTTCTCTCAGAAGCATCGTGGTAAGGTGTGAAATAGCACATTGGGACATTATTTTTTTCCCACTATAGCTTTTTTTTTTTTCCAGTGCATGCAGTGACCAGGGTTCAGCAGGGAAATGCTTTCTCCTTGCTGCTCACACATATCGACCAGGAAAGGAAGCGCCTTTAGAAGAATTAGTAACACTTTCCTTCTTTTCTTGTGTCTTTTTCACTCTTTCTTCTCTTCATAATGCCCCATGCCTCATCTAAAGTACTGTTCCCATTCCTGTGGGATGCTGCTTTTCCTTAATATCCTTTTTCTTTTTCCCTGGCACTGAACAAAGCGAGGTCCTTTGGAGACAGGAACACTACAACCCTTGCAGACTGTCCCCTGATGCACCAGCGTGTGGAGGTGACGACAAAACGTCCTCCTTAGTCCAGACAATTCCTTTCATTTTAAGGTTTGGCATCAGCATCTTTCTTTTCCTCTTCTTAATGTAGATTTTTCTAGGTGTGAATAATTTCATGAAACTGGAAAGTTTCAAGCCTGAAGCATGAAGTATGAGAAATTTGACAGATAATATATGGAAGATGGAAAGTAAAATAATGGAGAGAAGTGCTCTGGATGGCTATACTTCATGCAGAAATCAGATATAAGTGTATACTGCCACCTCATACTTTAAAGGCTTTGGATATATCTTCAGATTAATGGCAGGTTGTAAGGAAGAATAATTACATTTTTTCCAATTCACAGGCCTACCAGGGAAAATCTTTTTAAGCTTGCTTCGAGAAAGAGAGAGCTTGCAGTCACCTATATCTTGAAAAGGATTTTATTATTTTAATCCCACGCACTTATTCCCCCCCAATTAAACAAACAAAAGAATTGCCCAAACCTGCTGAGCCCCAGCAGAGGCTGCAGTCCTGGGGCAAGGTCACACGTTCAGCTGGGTCTGCATTTTTCCATGTGTTCTTTTGCCTCAAGGCAGGTTTTAATTGCATCTTAAACACGTCACCGTGGTCCTTGCTGGCACTCGGCCGCCTCGGCAGGCAGCCTGGGGAGCGTCACCGACACCAAAGCCTCCACCAGGAGAGGCAGCACACCACGAAAGACGGAGGTTCGGGGAGCTGTCAGAGTGGAGAAGCGACGCACAAGGCGAGGTCTGGAAAATCCTGAATCCTGGCTTTTGAGTAGGAAAGTCGATGAGCACAACTGCCCTTCAGAGCAGCCTGCCCTGTGCACCAGAAAGGGGCTCTGGAAGCGAGTGGTTGCTTGCCAGAGGGATGCCCTCTGTCACGGGGATTATTTCAGCCTGGGGAACAACCACAGTCATCTTCTTGAGGGGATTTTCCCCGTTTACCTGATTTTGCCCTTTCTTTAATGATTGCAGCAACCTCCCGGGGGAGTTAGCTGGCATGGAGACAGCAGGCTTGGGAGAAAAGAGCAAATGTTGCTCTTGCATTTTAGAGGATTAGACCCTTGGGATGTGGGGAGGTTTGGGTGCCTGATCCCAATGCGTGGTGTCGGGCTCTGTGCTGGGACAGCAATGGGCTCCACTGGTCCTGGTGGACTGCTCTGCTGGTTCCCAGGAGCAGTTGTGCTCAGATGGAGATGTCTGAGGATGGGAAAGGCAGGGGACACCTCTGAGGACGCTGTCCTGCATGGACAGGAGGAAACAACTGTGCTACAGCGCTTTGGCAAACCGGGCACCTGCTGTGACCCCGAAATGGCTCCGAGGTTGGAAGCTGTGGTCCTCTGCCCCTCCGTGTGCTTGGAGCCTCACCTGTGTGGTCAAGCTGGGCAGCTCTTTGAATCCTGGAGAGGCCCTTGGAGAGCTCAGAAGCTGTGCACAGTGCTCAGAATCTCCTTCTTCCTGCCCTGGCAAATCAGCAGCTCTCACAACTGCTGCAAAACCAGAGAGAGCAGCAGTTAGCGCTGCTCCTTCCCTCCCTTGCACGTGGCCGGGCAGGTCAGGGCTGCAGCAGCAGCCTCAGGAACGGGGCAGGGGGCTCGGCTTGAGCACTGGCCCCGGGGTCTAGAGCAGCACGTCTCCCATGGCGAGGAGGACAGCGACAAGGTCCTTCCCAGGACAGCAGCACATCCGTGCGGATCTCACAGGCTGGACCACTAGAGGGCAAGACCAACCATCCGAGCGCGCAGCCGGAGGCGCGGAGCATCGCGACCGGGATGTGCAAGGCAAACACCTTCTGGTGGCGGGGATTTGAAAGGCAAACACCTTCTCATGATGGGGATTTGCAAGGCAAACGCCTCCCCGGTCTCAGCTGGTGATTCCTGCCCCGAAGCACGAGGTCTGTAAGCTGCCTCTGAGCTGTGTTGGCAGCAGGCGCTGCTTGTAGAGACGTCAAAATGTTTAATCCTTTGGGGGAAATTATTATCTGTGGTGTCACTACAAAGCGGGAGGTTAAAAGAGCACCATAAATACATCAAAACAGAACTGGAGAGGAAAAAAGTAGCTAGTGAAGGATAATTATCAAATGATGCGTGGGGATCTCTTCATCTCTGGAGGTTCCCTGTGATGTCAAAAGAAAGTTACAAGGCGGGAGTTGGGGGCCAGTGCATTTCTCACGGCCAGAGCTCTGCTGATTTCCACCAGCCAGAGACTGGGGCTCTCTGTGGGAGAGGAAACCAGCTCTCTGCCCCTGTGTGCTGCAAAAGCAACCTCAGGTGCTGGAACGTGACTTCACATGGACGAATTGTCCTCATGGGATTTCAGTCGTGCAAAATGTAGGGCTCCTATAATCCCTCATTGCTCGTTTTCCTCGTTGATTGTCTTTGTTTTAACTCTATGTTTCCTTACTAGGCTGGAGGTGTCTGCATCTGTTGCATCCTGAGCAAATGTTATGAAAAAGAAACACTCTTTTCAGGGATGTGGACTTGGATTTAGCTGCTGCCCTCCTGAATCCGCTGTTTGGGTGAAGGTGCTTTTCTTAGCCATGATGCTGAGGAGACCATTATAAGACCATTAAAAAAGCCATGGCATATTTTGGTGCTGAGGGTTCAATCTGGGTCTATCCCTATATGTCAGGGATCCCAGAGAGAAGAAAACCTTGGAGTCCTCAGGTGGAGTGGACCAGATATTTCCCAAGAGAATGGAGATCCTCAGAAAATCTGATTCCAGCTGTGGCCCCTAAACTCTTGGAAACCTGATTCTGCATCTTGTAGAAACAGGCTTTAAGCCACAAGCTTTTCAACTGTCCTCAGCTCTCCTGTGTTGTTCCTAGGATGGAGCCCAGCATCCTCACCAAGCCACACTTGAGGAATCATCTCTCTTCTGGGCACATTCCATGTTCCCCATATTTTTCCATTGAAAGAATGTTTTTTTCCCCTTTCCCATGGGATATGGCCATTGTTCCTGGTACCTGTTACAGCACTCTGTAGCAGAGAGCTGAAATGTGCTGTTTGGGTAACGTAGTTTAAAAAAATACTCGGCAAGATAAGCAGCCTCTATCAGCCCCAACCGGCGTGTTTTGGATAGGAACTGCTCTCCACACAGGAAACGCGGCTCATGCCACAGTAAAGTCAAAGTCACAGCAGTAGAGACATGCATGGCTTCTTTGTCGTGGTATCTCCATAGGCTGCTTGATCCCTGGCGTGATTTGACAGATCTGTGTACGAGCTCTGTCTCCTACCAGGATCCACTGTGGCAGTCTGCAAATGCCATTTTAAACATGGGAATTTGCTTTCTCTGCAAAGCAAACAAGGGAAAGTCCCGCGGATGCAACGGGACACGTTCTTGCACCTGGCATGCAATGGAGAGTGTTGATCTTGGACAACCGGTTGTTCAAACAGTTTGTGTAAAGAAATCAGGTGGCGTATACCCAGGACAAGTCTGTGCTGGCATCTGATCTGTGCCAGAGTAGGAGACTAGGTGGAGACCCTGCTGGGTGAAAATAGAGAGGCACCTGCAGAAGCTGACACCTCGACTTGCACCAGTGGCCAGAATGCCACCACGCCTGGTGGCATTTGAGACACCCCAGTTGTCTCCCAATCCATGTCCAATATGAGGACACCTAAATGCAGGTCTCTGAATCTGCAAGATGAATGCCAGCTCTGAGAAAGAGCCTGCAAGACAAGGCCAGGAGCTAATGGGAAGCAAGGCTCGCCCCTACCCTTGTCAGAAGGAGCGGTGTGCAGGGAAGGAAAGATCCTGGAGATCTTAGAGGAAGGTATGACCAGGAGCCACAGGACATGCAAGAGTGGTGAGCTGGAGAACTGTACAGCGTTTTCTCAGTTTTGTCTAGATCTGAGCGTGTGCTAGATGAAAAGTGATGATTTTTGGAAGCCTTTTTGCTGTTGGTGTCCTTGACTTGGGTGAACTGGCAAGGGGGTCTGGGCAGCTGGGGAGATGCCCACTGGGCCCTGGGTGGAGAAGGGTGTTCCAAATGGAGGAAACACAGAGGTCGGATCACAACTTCCATTTGGGATTGATGGCAGGGGAGATGGTGGAGAAACACAACAGGGATGTAGGGAGGTACGTGGGTTGTGCAGAAGGAACTGCTGGGGAAGGTGGTCCTGGGGAGGAAAGGACATGTTTGATAGATCTGGCCTGAAGGCCAAAGATTAGCAGCGTGGGAGCAAGGTATCCACAGCAAGGAAGAGATGAGCTTTGGAAACACTGTCTGGGAGGGAGGCTGGGCAGGATTTAGCTAAGTTTAGTCATAAAAACCACCAGGAACTTTTGATGCGTAAGCTGCTTTGAGGCTGGGGATTTTGGTCCTCAGGGGTTCTGTTTCTAGCGGGTTTAGCTTTGATATTTAATCTTGCTTTCTCTTTTTCTTCAAACGTTGTTCCTCCACTTGAGGTTAATTCCTACAAAACCCCAGATGTCACTCCCAGCTGCACATAAGAGCGTGCTCAGGCAGATCCTGTTGGAAAAAGTACTCAGATGCACCGTCGGGAGCTCCAATTTGGGACTCAGGTGGGATGTGGCACCTCCTGCCTCGTTGCACCCTCGTGGCCTCGAGAGCTATCAGCTGACGATGGCACAGAGCACGTTCCAGCAGAAGACGTGCCGGTGGTAGGGGCAGATCCAACCTATTTCCAACTGCGCTCGGAAACCCTCCTGGGATGGGAGAATTCCATATTGCAAAATAACAGGGATAAAAGCTCTTGCTCCCTGAAAAAAAAGCAACTTTTGGATTCAAAGAGAGGATCTACCTGGCTGATCTCTGCCTCCCTCCCATTCTCCGTGGCAATTCCCTTCTAGAGCAGAGCCAGTGCTGAGCGCTGCGGATTCACACACCCAGTTACCGCTCAGGCTGATGAGCAAGCAGGTAGGCAGTTACCTGGGGACTTCCAGAGCAGACTGCACCACCCAGACCGTGTTCCAGGAACCCGGCCGGCCGCCGGGGCCCTTTGCCAGCGCCCCGCTCGCGCACCTGGACGCTTTCATCTCCGCGCTCTCCGGGGCTGCCAGGTGCTTTCCTGAGAACCGGCAGCTTCGTTCCTGCCTGTCCCAAAGACGAGGCCTTTAGGAGGCTCTGGGAGTTGGGTTCTGGTGCAAATGCAAGCACTTTTGGAAAAGGAGGCCAGGAGCAAGCAATGGAGGCTGGGCCTGGTGTAATCCTGCTTGGTGACAAGTGCCTGAGTGTTCCTGTTTGCAAAGTGTTTGGAGATGCAACATAATTAACACACAAAAATATCCAGAATTGCAAGCATTAAGAGAAAACCCTCTGTAAAGGCAAAGCAGCCTGCTTGCACAAGAGAGATGTTCAACAGGAGGAAACTGGAGGTCATGTCCTACTGGAATTAATGGCAATGCTGGCAAAGGAACAGGCATTACATAAATATCCGAGGAAGTTACACTGGGGGCCCATGGCAATGCAGCCAGATGCTTCAGTGTGTGAGCTCCTTGTGTGAGTCCGGGATGAAGAGAAGGACTTTGTATATTAAGCCCTCTCCCATCCCTTCCTTCTGCTGGATCCTCATCATATGCTCTCTCCTCTGCACACTGTGCAGCATCTTCTCAGACTTCCAAGAGATGGGATCCTCACCTACCCATAGGGGAACTGGTTTGTGTTGAATCTTTTCCCAGAGCTTTGTGTCAGAGCCTTGAAGGCACTAATGGGCCTTACTGGTCATGACCAACTCTCCCAACCCTGCCCAAGCTCAAGACCCAATTTCCATCCAGTCCAAGCCATCAGTTCTGCCCTTTAGGGCCATAGGAGTCCTGATCTTCAGCTCCACTATGGCTAATATGCTCAGAAAATGATCTAGTAAGTGGCAAAAAGCGTGTCAAGAAGGAGGTAGGTCTACATGGTGGGGGAGAAGGTGGGAAATGAAGAATCGGGGAATGAGGAATATCTGGGGCTCTTGCCTTCTGCAGCTGTATTGCTTTAGCTGAATGTGGGCTTCAGCCACAGGGGTGAGTGAAACAGCTCCTGCCATTCCTTGTTCATGCATCAGGAATGAAGCAGGTGGATTTGGTGGCTTGGCTCTCTGCTAATCTAGACCTCTTTTCCCAGTGCTGCGTTAGGTAGTCGCTCGAAATGCCTTTGGGGCAGCACTGGTGATAAATGTCCTAAACTGCAATACTGGACTCACCTGAACGTTACTTCATCACAAGGTCCCTTTCCTAACAGTGGCCAGAAGTAACGACACTCATAAAGATAAGAATCTTTCTGTGATAATAAAGCTCTAGAACATTCACAGATGAGGACTGTCCTTAGATGGCCTTTGGAGGGCCTCACGAGATGCAGGTGTCAGAAACACAGGATGTTTTGTGCATACTCAGCACATTCAACCTCCTTCCGAGGAAAGAGGCTTGATCTGGAATGGAGTCAAGAACCGTTTACTCTTTCTTACCTGTGTTTTCTGTTGTAGCTGGATAAAGCCTCCATTTCTGACCCCACATACTCCGTGTTGGTGTGTAGAGTGTCACACAGTGTCCCAAGTGTGGCTGCTTTTTGATGTCAGGGATCATAGTCAGACAAACTGATGCCTGCAGCATCACCTATCAGGCATCCTTTAAGCTGATGAAAATTCCTTAGAATCATAGAATTTTCATAGTTGGAAAAGACCTTCAAGATCATCAAGATTATCAACCATAGATAATCAAGTCTAACCGTAACTCCTTGGGGGCCCTGGCACTCCTCCCCAGCTTTGGCTTGCACCGTGAACCCGTGACTGGGGCAAGATTTTGTTTTCCAAAGCCAGAGATGCTGGCAGCACAAGAGGAGTTTTGGAGCGGTTGGTTGCCTTTTGGTGGCATCGTGTGGAGAAAGTGGAAGTACAACATAAAATAAGAGGCACATGAGATATGGTGTCAAAGAAATTCAATGGCTGAAGTGCTGTGCCGTGGGTGATAAAGGTGCCTACAGAGATAAAGGTGGGAAAGCTGTACAGGTGCATGGAAGAGGTGGTGCTAGGCGGTCTCCTACCTCTGTGCCAAAAGCAAATGGGAAGTGAAAGAGTTAAAGGGAGGAAAACTAGTGCCTTTGTAACCTGGGAGGAGGAGGAACCCCTTGCACAAGTACTGAGCCAGATGCCAGAGCAAAATCAGCTTGATTTCCCGTAGTTTATGATGGGTCTGTCTCCAGCGGCTGGGTTTGTTGGCAGTGAGCTCCACCATCTACTTACAAGTGGTGTGAAAAAGCATTTCCTTCTGTTTGTTCTAAGCCTGTCGCCAAACTATCTTGGGACCTTCCAGTTCCTGCAGAGAGGGAAGGCAGGTTGCTGCTCCCTGACCCGCTTCTCCGTGCCGTTCAGAGACACACAGACATGTCTGAATGGCCCCGTTGCAGGGATGTTGTCACACTGTGGCCGTAACAATGGCCTCGTGTCACCCTGAGTCCTGGAGCTGATGAAGATGGAGCTTCTCTGAGCCTCGTCATGGGCCTTGCTTTGATCTGCACTGCTTGCAAAGCCTTTGCACCAAAGTGTTGTTGCTAAACTGTGTTTCTGGTCTTCTCAGTAGCACTGAGGAGGTGCCAGGATAGAAATGACTGCAAGGCTGAGTGTGGGGGAAGCCTCAGTGATCAGTGACCCCAACCAGGGCATCCTTCCACCAACTCTTTCCCTTGCACCTGGCAGCCAAAGGATGGACTCATGGCCAGAGAAGAGGATGTCAAGGCTGAAAGCAGAACACTTTCCCTGACCTGAGCTCTGATAACTGGCTGTCCCCTCTTCTCCTGGTTATGGGGATTAAAACCCAAGCCTCTAAAAGCAGAGTGAAGCTCCCGCTGGAAGCAAAGCCTGATGATGAAGTGGAGCCAATACAAACACCTGACAAGCTTTCCTGGCCAAGTTTCACACCTAGAATAAATCAAAACATCTTCCTTCCTGCACAGGCAGCCCCAAAGGAGTTTCTTGCTCCTGCCACACACACCTTCTGTCCTTTCCTTTCCAGGAGAAAATTCTCTTCCCTTGGAAAGTTCACACGATGAAGGCTCTTATTTTGGACTCACCTCCTTGGCTGTGATTCCGGCGAAGGGCTGGGAGCAGGGAACACAGGTCCTTCTCCTGTGCTCACTTCTGGTCAGGAGGTCTGTGCATCTGTCCTTAATTAGGGCTTCACAGCAAAACTGTGGAAAAGGCCCACAAACAGCTCAGTGTGAGGAGAAACTTCCTTCCAGCCCTTCCATTGATGGGTTTTCTTTGTCTTTCTACAAGCTGGTGTTTGTCCAAATGGCTATGGAGTCAGGTGGGAATAAGAGTTTTCTCAGAGTCTTCCACTTCTCACACCCCATTCACAAGGTTGCAGGCTTCAGAGAGGTATAAGTACTCTGCTTTGACAGGTTGGGTGATCCTTGGTTTATTTTGCCTTTAAAGAATGACCATTTGAAGTATCAAAATCTGTTGTGACATGGACAGGTGGCCGAGATGGAAGGACTGCAGTATTTACATCTTTTCCGCGTCATGGGCTAGGGGGGATTCAAAGAGAATCAGCTGATGGTGGAGTCAGTGCACAAGAAGAAAGTGGTCCTCCATGCGGTGCTTCTTGCTGCAGGAGGCTGTGGCTGCTGAAAGTTTTCATGTTCTCAAAAGAAAATTGACAAAAAATATAGAAATCAACTCAGGTATCACAAAGATACCTCCTTCTCCTTGAGACAAGTCTCTGCACCTCAAGCTGTTGGATTCTGGGAAAGGCCATGGGAAGTCTTTCCGAATTTTCTCCTCTTTTTTTTCTTTTTTTTGGTCTCACTTACCTGTCAGCCTCTGGCTGCCAACAGCAATGGGCTGCTGAGCTAAAGGGACCTTTGGACCTGAACTGCTGTTTCTTTTCCACCTTCTATTTTCCTCTTTGATCCCCAACCATAACTTTGTACAAGACTAAGATTCTCCTTGACACATTCTAAATACAATCTGCCAACAGATTTTTCTTCTTCACTGTGGACTTTGGGGAAATCCTTTAACCTTCTTCTACCTCCATTCACACCCAAATGATCCCAAGTGTTTTACCGAGGCTAGAAAGTTAATTCCTTATAAAAACTGTGGGAAGGTTTTTTACCCCCTTCTTTGCCTAGTTTCTCCTGTGCTAGTTGCTTATAATTTTTCTGAGGAGTGGTTTCTTGGAGGAATTTATGGCTAGAAGTTTTTGGGGGGATTCTTATATGTCTGAACCAGACAGCTGTGGCTATGCATTTTGTGGATGGAGAAGATCGTGTGTTGGTGCAATGGGTGGAGAAAATCAACTCTGTGGTTCAATTTCCAGCACGAGATTTGGTAATGTCCAAAAAGGCTGTCTTAAAAACATTCCCAGGCAGCAAACTCTTTGTCATCTCTGTCAAACTTCAAAGCGGAAGGAGGAAGGCATAACTAATTCCGTGAAATTGTTTTGTACAAGGACGTGCTTGGACAAGAAGCTTCCTATTGTGTTTCTTCGGAAGAGGGATAACTCCACGCTCCTACAGGAGAGATGGGGCAGCAGGAGGTTCAACATCCTGCGGTATCTACAACATTTGCACACCCTCGGGTGAGAGTTGACACAAGGCTGCCAAGCGACCTCGTAAGCAAGGAGGAACTTTTTTCTCCATCTTGTACAAAGTTTTCCTCCTGAATGACCTACGGGCAGAAGACCTTTATTTTGGAACTACCTTAAAGAGCTGTTTTGCTCTTCCTGCTGCCTGAACAGAGAGCTCTGGAAGGAAAATAGTGATTTCCGAGCAAATCTCTCTCAGGATTGGCTCTCCTGTGCACAGCCACAGTGGAAAGCAGTGAGGAGGAGAATGTTTTTTGTCAGTGGTGAATTTTGCCGCATTTTAGAACAATGTATTCCTTGTCTTCTCAGCTAGTAGCTCAAGTGATTAATTTATTGTCAATGATTTATGACTCTTCTGAAGCTACTGCCAGGATTACTGGGCTGACATCATCAAATTGTTCCACTTAAGAGCAAATAAAGGCAGCTGATAAGCAATCCTGACTAGTTATTACCGTTCTGGGCAGGATTTGTTAAAATGTCAGTGGAATGAAATGTAGCCAGGACTGGATCCAGAAACAAGAAAAGTCCGAGTTTTTCACTCCTGCCTTCCTTGTCCTGTGGTGACTGTCTGAACTCTGCTGTGTTTCATGAAATTGGGTTTCACAATCACAAAGCTCTTTCAGACTAGTTCCAGTGGAAAAAAAGGTAAAAAAAAAGTTAAAAAACAAAACGAAACCAGTAGTTACATGCTGCAAATAAGATTAGATGCATCCAGCAGCTGACAGGCCTCAGGCTATAAGGGGAAAGTGAAGAGGAGCAACTTAAACCGAGTTCCTCTGCAGCTGCTGTGGCACAACGTGAGGAATAGAACTTGCTTTCGGAAGCAGAGGTGGACACTTGTCAGCAGCTCTTCTTGTTCCCTGGTAGGATTTTGGCTCAGGGCTTGTGGCAATGCTATCTCAACACCATGCTGGTCAAATACAGCTTGGTGTTAGGCGGTTCTTAGATGCATTTTGGGCTACACCTTTGTAAGATTCATCTTAACTGACATTAGGCACCACATGCCTTAAGGGAAAACACTGTGATCTAAGTCCTGGTGTGACCTTGCCTGGCTCCAGCTGTGGACACACATAGAACCAGCATTGCTCCTCTTTCATCATCCTGGTTCTCTATGGTCTTCTGGACCTTCTGCTGCATGCAGGAATGTGAAGGTATCATGCAGGCAGACCTGTGATGTTTTTCCCTTGCTCCAAGCATTCCTCTTTTCCCATTAGGTACCCCTGCAGAAATGCTTCCTTCTGAAGGTGGAAAGTCCTCAGAAGTTGGTTTCCGCTCTGCAACCATCAGAGACCCTCAATTGTTGATTCTCCAGCTGTGGTCAGAGAGCGAGAGATTGGGCCAACAATTCTCCCTTTCAGCTGGCTGTAGATAAAAGGAGCCATCCTGGCCAAAGCCATTCCTGCAGCCATGGGCACTCATCCCTTGCACATGCTCCAGACCTCACGATTTCCATTCGTTATCTTGGTGATGGGGAGAGGGGACCCACCACCATCCCATTTGCTCCCATGCATCCTCCCGAGATACCTACTTGGGGCTGCTAAATATGACACAGGACATACAGGGCCTGAGGGTGCCTGCGGAGGCAGATGACATGGAGTGATGGATTCAAGGACGTGCTTAGCAGAGCCGTCACCATCACCCTTGCAGCAGAGATTTGCTGTCCTGCTCCCACTGCTCTGCTCAGCTCCAAGTACAGCTCTAAAACAGGATGCCGACTATTTTCCTCGCAGGGTGGACACCCTTATCAAAATATAACGTGCTGAGATAAACTTTGCTGCTGTTCAGCCCTGGGTCACCACTTCAAACAGCCCGAGGTTATCGGGTCCAACCTGGCTATGGATGAGAGGGGAGCCAATTGTGATCATATCTGGCACCCGCTGGGTGTCAGAGGGCAAAACCAACTGATGTCTTCTCCATGATCGTGGTAGATGGGCATCCCATGCTCTCCTCTTCCCCTCAGCTGCAGGAATCCCAGGCAGCTGATAACATTGTTGTCGGTCCCCATGGAAAAATTAAGGGCTCTATCGGCGGCATCGTGTGTGACTTCCCTGCCCTCCCTCTGAGCTGACACAAGAGCTGCCACTGCCAAGGCTGTGGCCTTCTGGTGTCACCTTGCTGCCTTCTAAAATATATAAAACCCAGAAATGCTCCTACCCCTCCCTGGCAGCTTCATCCTGAAGGCAGAGCCTGGGACACGTATTTCCAGCAGGCTGCTGATTTTCTGTACGACCATAGGAATAGCCCAGGCAGAACATGCCTCAAGTTTCCCCAGCTGTGAGCTAGAGAAGGTCTATTTCACCTTCTTGCTCTTCAGTCCAGGGTGGGATGTCCCTGCTGTGTCACATACACAACCAGGTGTGGTGAAGGACTCAGGTCTCCCATGAGGACAAGTGGTAGCTGTAGCATTAAATAGGTTTGTTGAAGAGAAGCAACTGAGATTTGCCCTGAGGATCCCCCTGCAGCTGACCAGCTTCATGGGTCTTCCTCCTCTTTGGGTTAAACTGGACAGCGGCTGTCCCGGGTGTTGAATGCAGCTCGCTGGATGCAGAAAGCTTTGCTGTGGCTGCCCTTTCTGCACAAGGTCTGCCTTGTGGGGCTGCAAGGAGAGAGGCACAAAGCCAAGCAACCCATGGAGGTATCTGCTGTGTCTTTAAAAGACATGTAATCTCCTTAGGTGTGGGCAAAAACATGTTCCTAGACCCATGAAAACAGGCAACTAGGCCTCCCTCGGTAGTAGATGTTGAACAGTGTTGCCTGGATCAGAGGATGGGCTTCCATTCACACATTAAAATATGTAATTTGGATGACTTGGTGTAGTTGCCTACATAGGCACTGAATGCCCAAAGTCCTTCTCAGGACACCAGGGAGTCAGCTAATGTGCAGAGTGGAGCTCAGCACAGTTCAACACCTATGGGCCATGTCTACCTGCTCTCCAGCTGTGGTGGGTCTCCCTCAGGGTCAGGTGCAGATGTTTCAGATGTAATAGGGCACTTCAAATATCTCCAGACCTTTTATATAGGAACCAGATCACCCCTAAAGACCGTGCTCTGCCTGCTGGCTCCTGTGCTAAATCCGTGAGCTGCTACTGGTGGCTTCTCCTCATAGTAAATGGTAATTTGGGTCAAGTTGGAAGAAGCAGCAGCAGAGGGAGCTGGTTGGCTGGTAGATGCTTAACAAGTTTGACTTAAAAGTTGTTCTTGTTTCCCAATCTGCTTCAGAGGCTGCACAGGAGCTGGAAATATCCTGAGAGATAAACCTCATGTTACTGCTCTGTGACGGGCTGGATTCTCCTGGGAGCAGAGACTGCTGCATGAGATCTGGGAAAAGAATATTTTATCCCTGCAAACAGATTCCAGAGACCAGCTCTGGGGACAATGGGGTTGCACTGGAGCTGCCTGAAGGCAGTAAATGCCATGAATACCTGGAGTCCAGTTTGCAGCTACCTCACGAGTGCAGCCTGAGCTTGGTAAACGTGCATGGCTTGCATGTTGCTGCCATCTCCCCACCTGCATCTGTCTGACTTAAATACAAATCCTGAGCTATGCAAACCAGAGGGCAGGGCTCAATCTCACAGGGGGCTCTTGAGAAGGTCTGGAGGCAGATTTGCCACCTCAGAGGCAGAAACGGCTGCTTGAAGGCACGGGGAAATTGCTCCCACCAGGAGCAAGTGTGTGAATTTGCCCTATTTCCCAGAGAACAGCAGAGTTGCTCTGCTCAAGGACAGGGTTGCCCAAGCTCTTCCAGCTTTGGCTACTTTCCCCGCTTCATTTGGAAAAGCATAACTAAAATTGTACCTTCCTTTGCAAGAAAAATCTTAGATTCAGACTCTCCATCTCACCCACCAGATGCAGGCAGAGGTCTTAATTATGTAGCATTGAGATATGCTTCATTTTTGCTTTTATTCTGGGTACTCAGTTACTTATTTTAAATTACAGAGCGGAAGGATCATTCCACAGTTGGGGAAGATGTTTGTGCCTCAGGAGAAGAAATGAACTCAACTCCCTGATCCTGCTGCAAGGTACCTAGCAGGCAGCAACAGAAAACACCATGTGTGGTGGGTGTCACCTCTCCTGGTGTGGGGCTCTTCCGTGATGTTCCCTCTGGTGGCTCCTCTCCAAGGAGAGGATCTGTGTGGGGTTTAGCCAAGGGGCTAAATCCACACTGGATTTACATCACTTTGACAGCTCTCATGAAGACCTCCGGCTTGATCTTGCCTCATTTCCTGCACATCTTCTGCTGTCATTTATACACTTTTAGAGAGGGCTCTTCGCTTGTTTAATCTTGATTCCCTTTTGGGGCCTTAAGTGGTGAAAGCAGATCCATATCTTGCCAGTCTCCTCCATAAAGAGGGTGGTTTGTTATACTGGGGCTCTGTGCTGGAAGCTTTATCATCCGCTCGTCCGTCCCCATCTCCCCCTTCCTGCGGGAGCACATTAAGTCGTGCCACAGGCAGGGATCCATCAAACCTCCTCCTTGCAACCGCTGTGGATGTTTCCTTAAGTGTCTCATTCAGCAGATGATCAGACTTGAGTGCTTCTCCTAATGTAGTCACAATTTAAAGTTAGTGGTGTGCTCTTAGCTAATAAACCTGCGATTGCACCCCAGAATAGAAAGCGCTGTAATCATGTAAAATTGCTTTCTGATAGGTAAAAATGCACGAGCAGCGGATGGAGCCTGGCTTCCCTTCCCCCTTCCCCTTGCTTGTTAAGGCAGGAAGTGGAAGACACCTGGGGAACAGGGAGAGATTTTGCAGGGATGGATGGGGCTGCGTGGAGGATACGAGGGAGGCAATGCCTCTTTTTGCAGCACTCAATGTTCGAGCTGGACTTGCTGCTGGCCATGGTTGCCTGGCCGCGCTGCACATTTACACGGCTGAATCAACACTCGCCCATCTACAAAACACACCACGCACAGCAGGTAGCTGCAGCATGAGCAGCACAGATACAAAACAGCAAGGGAGGATGCAGAGCAGGGCTTGTAACTCTGGAAAAGTCTGGTGAAAATAAAATCTCAGACCCACCTTTCCTTCCCTGAGGCCCGGCCTTAATTGGGACCTCTGTGTTTATTCTGAATTATTCATAAATTACTATTTTTTTCATGCAAACTGGCGTTTCTTATCCTGCATGGTGTCTAGCGTCTTGCTGTCTCAGACTGTCTCATGGTGTCTCAGACTGTCTCATCTAACTAATTGACACCCAGGAGAATACCAGGCACGAAACCCCCTCCAGGCCCTTCCAGCAGGCTCATATGCAAATGCACAGACTAACCAAGGACTGAGGTTCTCAATACTGAATATTATTAGTCATTAAATAATATTTATCCTTATCCTCTTCCATCCCACTCTCCTTTCTTCACATCGTTTGTTCTCTAGGGATTGTCTTTCGGGACCTCAAGACCAAGCTATGACATCAACGTCACCTACAATCTTCCTGTTCTGTAGTGCACATAAAACATAAATATATTTCAAAGCACCAGAAATATTTTTAATAAGAGCAATAAAGATGATCTCTCATTTAGCTTTTGTCTGGGTCCAGGAATGCATGATCTGGAGCGTGGGTGCTGAGAACAGCTGAGAGATGACTTGGTCAAAACCATGTGTTCTCCATGACTGTTGCTCTCTTCGTGCCTTGATGGCCACCTTGCAGGTTCAGGTTTCAGCTAATCCTTTTTAGCTATAGAAAAGCAAGCATGGTTGAGGTTAGTTCCTCTTGTATGGATGCCACATGCCATTGAGTGGTGGACATGAAAATACAGAGCTGAACTCAACAGGCAGTAAGGGATGCCCTGCAGAGCATGGCACTGGGTTTCCCATGGGATTGATTGCCCAAAGACCTGAATTTGCACAGTGTAAGAGTGGTTGAAGACAACGTGTCTTCCTTCCAAAACACAGCAAGTCACAACTGTCAAGCCTGGAGATACCAGAACTGTGGGAAACTGCAGCGAGGGCCAAGGATGAGATGATGAGGTGTCAGATTCAGGTCCGGGATAATTGAGAGGGAACATGTCTTTCCCAGCACGATTGTGGGGATGCTTAGGGGAACTGATGAGGACAGAGGAGCTGTGGAACCACTTGGTGGCTTGAGGGCAGAGGTTTTGGACAAAGGGCAGTTCTCCAGCTTCTTCCACACTCTTGTCTGTACCTCCTGCTGTCTCCAGGCTGGGAAAAGTTCTGGATTGCAAGAGGACCCTCTTAGCATCCCGCCTCCATAGCAGAGCTGCTGCTGCTGGTCCCTCAGGCCAAGCTGGAGGCCTGTGCCAGGAGACAGGCGGTGTCATGGGGTCTTTCCCACAGCAATGCCTCACACGGGGAAGTGTTTGAGTCTCAGAGAGAGCGAATGGAGATCTGGGCTCCCCGAGTCTCTGGGCTGAAGGACAGATCCCGTCCCCATGTGTTGGGGATCAGTGGGAGCCCTGTCCTCTCTTCAAGAGGCCTGAGCTTCTTCAGCCCTTGCAGTGGTTAAAGAGTGAAAAATGGAATAAAATAGGCACAAACAAGCACAGAGATCACAATTCAAGGCTCCCTGGCACTTCTGACCTGAGAGAGCTGCAACAAACCCTTTTCTCAGCCCTCTCTGAAAGGGAAACCCACACAAGCTCTTTCTTCAGCTCTTTCTTCAGCCCAGACACAGGGCTGCTGCTTATTTGAGCCCTCCGCCTGTTTTGTTGGCTCGGGTTGTGCCAAGAGCACTGCAGTGACTTGGTCGTAGGTGGGTGGGAAGCAAAAGCAACGGAGCGAAGCATTTTCCAGTAACCAGGACACGTCCCATTCCTCTCATCTCCTCCTTTGCTGCAGCAGAGGGCTAGAGGACATCCTGGAGCCTGCTAGCTTCCCTCTGTAATTCCTATCACGGGCTTTGGCTCCATTCGCAGGTTGAAGCCAAACTGGATTGTCCTCATCCAGCGCCAAAACTGCATGAGATTTTCAGTTTGCCTCCGTGCCCTGGGCAGGTTTTGCTGCCCAGACTACCCACGGAGATGAAGCCATGAGGTGGCATCGCCCTGAGACCTTTGCAATAGCCTGATACTCTTCCTGGTCTGCACTGGCTCCTCAGTTCAGAGCTAGAAGGTCTGGCAAAGCTTGCAGTCCAGCTTACTCGCAGATTTGGGCCAAATTAAAACTGAGCCACAGCAAAGGAAAGGGATTTTATGCACTGTTGCCTGCATTTTGTTTTCCACTCAGAAAAAGAGAAGATTTTGGCCCTTATCCACCTCTTGTAGTGACCTTCAGGAAGTCCTGGATGAACCTCCAAAAATCCTGCTCGAGCACTTTGATTTTTAGCCAAAGAGTATCAGCAAGACAAACAGCTCGTCCTGGCAGCCCGGTCAAGGAGAAGGAGGCGGGTTGTAATCCGCGCTGCTCCTCGAGCTTGTCCCTGAAATCCCTGCGACCACCTTCTGCCGCGAAATGGACGCTGTAACATCCATTTTTTCGCCATGTTCTCCCAGGTGTTTCCATGTAGAAATGCTACCAGGAACACCCAACCCTGGCAATGTTCCTGCCAGCTCTGTGGCTTTCTCGCTTGTACAAAGCAGGCTGCTTGTAGCCCACAAGCACTGTTTTGGTATCTTCCACCCTCTGTTGCTTGGGTTCATCACAAGAAAATTCCCCCGGGGAAAAAAACAGCCCTCCTGCCCTCCGAACAGATTTCTGTTTGATGCCTTCTCCAGGCATCATCCCGGGACACTGCTGTTCATTATGAAGGCTACTCAGCGCCGGTGCCTCTTATAGACGGGATTTTAAATCCCGCCTTAGCTAACAATGCAAGGATTTGGGTTTCTGGCTTGTGAGCGCGGATCATGCTAGGAGGGCCAGCTATGCCAGGAAATTCCTTGCATTTTCTTGAGCAATTTGCTTCTCTGTGCCTCCTTGCTGGCATGGGCTCTGACACAGCTTTTGTTTGGTCACACAGGGCTGTGATCGCTCCTCTCCTTCGTGGGCGAAGCTTGTTATTTTGGGAAGGAAGCTGGCATTTTCAGAAAGCTGCTGACTTTGCATCCCAGATGCCGATGCTTTCTGCACCCAAAGCTCAGCTTGAACATCTCATCATCCTGTTTTACTTTGTTTTGTGCTCTCTGGGGGATGAACTCACGTCTGCACCTGCAGAGACACTCAGGAGATGATTCAGTTGCCCAAATTTAAGCAATTTAAGCAGACTCTCCATCCACTGGCTCAGCAGGCAGGCATCCTGTGGCCACATCTCCACCATGATGCCCCAGACACCATAGGGTGTCCCAGATATCACCAAACATCTACATTTGGCAACCACGTTGAGTGTCTTGCAGACACAGGCAATAGTGTCTGCAAAGTAATGTCGACATATGTGTTTCAAGCTATAAGCATCCCAGGAGAGACTGCTCTGAGCCCAAGGCTTCTTTTTCCTCAGGTTGGGAGCCTGTAGGTTACATCCAAGTTCATTTTGCTGAAACAGGATGGAGATCTGGCACCATGAGCTGGTAGAGACACCACAAGCTGCTAGAGACACATGTGGTTTGGACAGTGATGGAGAGAAAAGATAAGCAGCAGTGGTTGCCCCCTCGTAAGACACGTGTGTGTGTGCCCGTAGAGTGGGTATCTGTAAATACAACTGTACCTAAAAGCTCTCCGTGCCAGGGTGGAGGGAGGACTTGCTTCATTCTGATTCTCTTTAAACTGTGTAAATTTGGCTGTTGTCGGGGATAATAAGTGTTGCTAAGCAACATGTGATCCCAAATCAGCTTCATTAACCCAACTCTGCAGGAAGGAAAAGAAAGATGATTGAGAATGGGGATCTGGCTGGGTCGAGCAGGGAAGATCAGCAGAAACTCCCCTCACGAGGCAATGGGGCAAAGCAAGAGCCGTGGGTCTGGCTCCCACTGTTGTCCTGGAGCCAAGACTTGCTGCAACGTCAGCAGAGCCAAGGTCCTGCTGACCCTCTGTTGAGGGCACTGTGGGTCTCTGTCCTCCACACTGGCTTGAGCTTTGGTGCTGTCATTTGTGGCCCTTGAGCTGCATGAATCAGTGGGCCACTGGCTTAGGGAGAGAGACAGAGTTTTTAAATTCAGTCACAAGCATCAGTACAAATGATGAAGTTAGCTGCTATCCAGAGGGGCTTTCCCAAGGAGGAGTATCCCAGGAACAAATCTCATCTCCTGTTTTTCCATTCCTCTGAGATAAGCAAGCCACTTCTCATCTCTGCGAGCTTCTCCTAGGTCACCTTGGATCACACAGCTGGGTGAGGGAAGGGGTCATGCATGAGACCCTTGAGCACCTCTCTGCAGGATCACAAGGTTTCCTGCTCTCCCCTGCACTGTCAGTTACTCTCTAAGTTCCGAATCTACATCCCTGAGATCATTTTCTTGGCTTGTCTCATTACAACCAGGAAAATTTGAATGTGCTCACTCACTTCTTCCCGTGCAGGTATAGACATAGGAAGGAAGATGATTTGAGTTTCTCCTTCC
The DNA here is from genome assembly GCA_013398315.1 of Nothoprocta pentlandii. Lineage (NCBI taxonomy): Eukaryota > Metazoa > Chordata > Aves > Tinamiformes > Tinamidae > Nothoprocta > Nothoprocta pentlandii. The sequence goes on from VZSG01000122.1 coordinate 78,031, forward strand.
CCATCCTCACCAGATGCCTGTTCCCTCCTGCTGACTGCGCCGAGACCTGCCACTGCTCCACTGCCATTTCTCAATGACTTTCCTGCTCAGATACTTTCACTCTTGGCTTATTGCTCATTAGCACAATGCTGGGGGATGCAAACAGCACGTGCCTCTCTCCCTTCCTTCCACATATGCATGCACACAGCTGGGACCAGAGGAGGCCAAGAGAAACCCAGTGACTATGAGCACATCTAACTGAACAGAGTAGTGTCCACCTAGCTTGCAGGCCAGGCTCTAGCAGGTCCTCTGGCAGTAGATGCCAAAGGAAGAATGCTGGTCTAGAGCAAACACGTATTTTCTGCTCCCAAAATATGCTTCCTGCCTCCTTTGCAAGACAGGACCTCCTGATTTCACTTGGTGGTGCCATGTGAAAACCAGGTCAGTGCTTGGAAGCTGTCTCCAACACGAACGAGATGGTAGGAATTCTTACGAAGCAACAATGAACACAGGAGAACATCATAGTGGTTCTGTGCAAATCTCCAGTTCTGTTGTGCCCTGAAAAGTGTGTCCTCCCATTTCAAAGAGGCCAGAGCTGGAAAAGACAGAGAGAAGGGCGGTGAGGAGGAGCAAAAGTCTGGAACAGTTTCCACACAAGAGACAGTTGGGTAGGTGCTTGTTGGCTTTGAAAAGAGATGATCATAAAACATTGTCTTCAGGAGATTCCAAGGAAGTCAGATAATTAATAATTGCATGCCAGTAATTCTCTTCTGCCCTTTGTGCTTTGGCTACTTGCTGTATGATTGTCTCTTTGGTCAATGGAGAGCTCTGATTTTGAGAAAGTAAAAGACAGGAGCTCTTGTCTCCAAGGAGCTGCATTCTGCCTTCCATGCTGGCAATTTTCCCCTGGCCATTTAAATATCCCTAATTTGACATGTCATCATATAGATACAGATGGATAGTCCCAGTTAGAGTTCTCCAGAACAAGTAAATATGCTTGAGGATCAGAATCTTCCATTTTCTCTGAAATTTTATTTCTTTGTGAACCTTTTTAACATTGCTGTCACATTCCCCCCCTCCATTTCCACTGCCATTTTGTCTTAAAAAGCCTCAATTGAAACAAAACTCTTTTTTTTTTTCTTTCATTAAAAGCATTTGACTTCCACCTGGTCTTTTTTTGATATTGGTGTTGCATGGACGGACTAGGGTTCATGTTACACTAGATGGCCAATCAGAAGGAACTGATGGTAGAGGGTAGCCTTAGTTTCTATGGTTTCTCCTACGTTTTTAGCACCCAGCAGGTCAAACCCAGCCTTGCAAGCCACTGCAATTGGTCAGTAGGGTGGAGCAAGATTTTCTGCAATAGTTTCAGGTGTGCCTGAGTTAATCTTTATCCATGAGAAGCAAGGGAGGGATGATCACTAGGAAGCGGGGAGTCTTTGTGAGCTGAGTGGTGGCCACTAGAGGGTGGCACTGGCCTTGGGGACGGGGCTTTTCTGGGGCTGCTGCTCAGGGCAAATGACTTTTGCATTCAGATGTGTGACCTGCCCAGGTACAGTATTAATGAGTTATTTAGTTTGTGCTGTTATAGCTGATGGACAGGCAGGTGGTTTTCACATGCTGTGTCTGAGAAGGAGCAGAGATGCTTGGGCAGCAGTGAAGGAGGAAGAGCCTGAGAGTTCAGAGCATGGGTGGATGTGTAGCTAGAACTGTCCATATCACAGCTATTCACCATATCTGAGTATCTCATGTTGGGGATATCTAAACAAACAGAAATTGTTTTCATTGGCTCAGAATTGCAAGGCCATTTATTTCTGATTTCCAGTTTTTGTCTGGTTGCAGTTGTAACCTGGGTTCAAATGTTAAAATGTTCCCAACAGCCAGATGCAAATACTGCTTTCTGCTTTATTGCTTAAGAGCCACAACACTATCAGAGAAAATGAGTTCTTCTCCCGTTGCATCATTGCCTGTACCAGGAGCAGGACTTGCACTACCACCCTGTGAATCCATTATGCAAGCTGAAGGACAGAGATCCTCATCTGGAAGCAGCCCTAGGCTAGGATGTGGATCTACCACAAGACAGAGACAAAATCTCTTAAATGCTTGACTCTGCAGAGAGCACAGGTCCTCCAGGCCATCTTGCCAGCCTTGGCCCTCTTCCAGCACCCACGTCCTCTGCTCTGTTCTCAAGCCATTGCAATCTCATGGTAAAGCTGACTTCATCATTCATCCCCTTTGCCCCCACTTTTTGCCTCGGAAGGGGATCTCACTGATCTCTTCCAAGCAGACTTTGGCAAAATAAGGCATTTCTTTCCTTTCCTTTCCCTTTCACAGCCCCTTTCCGGCCCCACTACTGTGTGCACTCAGATCTGTCCCTGTGGTCCTTCTTGCCTGATCTCCATCCCGCTTTGGCTCTCTTTGCTTAACTTTCCACTCTACTTCTCACAGCCCAACCACATTTTAATCACTCCCATCAGCTGTAACAGCCCTCCTTCAACTCTTATTTCCTCTCCAACCTGATCTGACTGTCCCTTCTGTGCAATGATATGTCAAGGTCTGGCTTATCTTCCCTGAAACCTGTGTGGTCTGTGCTATACTGCCCCTTCAAACATAGGTGGGGAGAAACCGTTTTTAAAATCCTTGCTTTCTTTTAAAAATGCTTGCTATCAAGTATCTCCTTAAAATTCCGCAACACTCCAAGAACTGCCAAATTAATGTGATGAGAAACCCCAGAATCATCTCTTTTTCTCCTTTGTGTGTGCTGACACTCATGGTGTTGTCTTCTGATGGCATTTCATCATGTCCTTGAGTCCTAAGCTCATGCTTGAGAGGTGCACTGCTCCCTGGGTGGAGATGGGAGAGGACCTGGAATCGTGGAATCTCCAAGCTAACAGTCACTGTTGCTGGGGTTTCAATATCAACAGAAATGAGCCTGGTTCACAGCGGTGCCCTGGACAGACGAAGCTGCTGGACGCTGCCCAGAAAGGACACGTAGGTGCTGGGGTGGTGCAGGGATGTGTCTGTGTGTGTGTCCCCTTCCCAGACAGGGATCGACACGAGCCCATTTGCTCAGCAGCATGTCCCAGGTGCCTCCTGCTCTGGCTGGCACAGCTTCCCTATGTTTCAGTGTCTGTAAAACGAGCCTGGCTCTCTGGAGCTGGTTCCTACCTCTGCTGGCTGTGCAGACGGCGGGCAGACACGGATGGTTGCTTGGTGAAGCACGGGCACCTGCGAGATCTGCCGTGTCCCGCTCCAAGCAACGAGCGTTTTGCCTCCTCAGCAGTCCGGCTGCTTGAAACGGTTTGCCCAGCATCTGTGAACACAGATAGAAAGGGAATAAGGAGAAGTGCACAGAGGATACCGCTGGTTGGATCAATGCAGCCGTGAAAGAGCAGCCAGGTGGGCCGGGGCTCACCTTTCTCCCTCTTTTCACCAGTTTTGTGGTCTAGTCACCCCGGTGTGAGAGCGTGGTGAAGATTTGCTGTGTGTATCAGAGCCCAAGGGCCCCATCTGCGCCAGGAAATTAAACAAGGCAGGAGCAGGGGCCAGCTTGCCTAACTGTGCTCAACAGCTCTTGGACATCGCTCAGGAGAAGGTTTGCTCAGAAGCTGCCTGGGTGACTGTCCTGAGGCGAGGAGCAAATGTAGTCCCATAGACTCGAGCTGTGCAGGGCTTCTTGGCCCCAGAGCCAGAGGACAAGCTTGTTTTGTTTAGGGACATGGTCATGGTCATCAGCGTGCCTGCAGCTCTGAAATTTCAGAAGTCAGTGGACCTGACCCTTGATGGACCCTTAATGACCCAAATCTCCTGTACTACAGCCTCAGGTATCCTTGGAGTCTAACACAAAAATATTGGCAACTTGCTTTCCTTCCAAAAGAAGCAGCACTCCAAGACGACTGCAAACACTCATTGCTATATAAGCACCAAGCACCTCTCCTTGGTGAGGAAGGAGGGTATTGCTATTTATTTAGTAGGTATTTCCTTGGCATGATGGACTTCCATGTTCACGTGCTCAGTGGCCCCTTTATTTTGAGCCGGCATGGGATACAAACACCTTCATGGAGGGGAATTTAACTGCTCTTAGTCTCTTTTAGGGAGCATCTGACAGACAGTTCCTCTGTTTCAAAAGGGACATAATGTAGTTGGAAAAGGCTTAGATGGGGATAATGAAAAACCCATAATGACCACCATATCACTAACTAGATGAGTTTTGCAAACGAGACATAGGAGAACTGATATAATAGAGGTCTGTAAATCACTAAGTAGTATGGGAAGGGTGGCAGAGTATGTTCACCAGCTTTGCCTGTACAGGAACTAAGGACATTGGATGAAAGCAATAAATTTCAAATACAAAACAAACACGAGGAGGTGGTTCTTCTCCAACTCTATAGTTAAGCTGTGGAACTCCTTGCGACAGGATGTTGTGATGTTAAAAATCTGTTGGGGTTCGTGAAGCAACGAGACAAATTAATGGAAGAAAAATGCACTAAAGATTATTAAATATGAAAGCATTTTCATGGTACAGGAAGTCTGGAAGCCACAAGCCACAAATTGTCCAGAGCTGACTGGATATTTTGAGGAAGTATCTCAAAGGATTTATTCTATTCTGATACTTTTTTCTTAGACATCCACTCTTGGCCATGGTTGAGGACAAGTCACCAGGAAAAATGGACCTCGCTGTTTATTCTTATAGTCACACATTTTTCTAACTGAATAATTGATTATAGGTTAGGGATGCAAATATTTTTAGGATCCAGGATGCGGCAGCTACCTCCTTCCCCAGCCTTGTGGATCAAAAGCATCAGGTAGAACATGCAGCAGCTTGGGGACCTGAATTGCCTGCCATGGTGTCTGCTTAGCCTGGGTACTAGGAAAGCTTTACCATGATGCTCTTCTCCAGTGCCTCTTCCCAACATTGTCCATGTCGTCTCCTCCATATGTCAATTTTATGGTCAGGCAGGGAAGCAGTTTAGAGAGCTGATCTACCTGAAAAACAGGCAGACAAGAAAAAAATTAAGTGTCATGGTTTTGAAAGCTGCGCTGGCTGCAGCTGGAAGGACAGGAGAGTTGCAGCATGTGGTGCTGAGTGGGGAAGGATGAAGCAGGCAGCAATATCTTCAGCTGCTTTCCCTTCTGCAAAGACTTGCTGCTGTCAAGCCACAACCTTAATTCATGTTAGAGTTCACACAACGCTATAGCAAATTTGCTGCTTTCTTAGGCAGATGTTTGAGATCTGCAGCTCCATCTTCCAGCGTCTTTAAATAGGACATGTCTTTTTATCATGAAGAATTGGGTCTTGAGGTTTTCCTCTCCTTGTGTGGCCAGGATGTGCAGCTAATGGTCTCCGGAAGGATAAGTTCTTCAGCAGGGAAGCAGTGCCACGGCCTCAACTTCGCTGAGCACGATGCGTGTCCCCGAGCACGCACTGTGGTTGTATTTTGTGCTTTATGGTGTCTCCTCTCCTGTCACGCTGCTGCTGACCCGTGTCACATGCGTGACCCTCCACATGGTCCTTGGCAAAGGGCCAGTGGTGGAGGAGAGAGCAGAACCTTTTTCACTGGAAATGGAGGAAATGGCACACATTGCCAAGACCTGGTTGCATAGGGTGTTTCTCTGTGTGGAGATGGTGTCTTGTCTTCTCCTCAAAGGTGGCTCTTAGAGTCTAAAAAAATGCATATCCTCCAGGAGAGAGAAGGGCAAATCCTGACTCCAGGACTAGGTAGGGGCAATCCTTTCTGGAATGACTTTCTGCTCTGCACAGCCCCATCCGAGGCAACCCTACCTGCAGTGAGCACACAGAGCTCACGCTTTCTAGCTTCTGCCGGATAGCAACAAAGCAACAAGGTCCATCACATCCAGCATCTCTCCATGCTGCCTTTCCTCTCACTTCTGCTTTATAGGGTGTCTCCTCCAGAGCAAGACAGGAGCAGGGTTTATACACAGGTATGCAGGGGGATCAGGGGTGATGAACTCACTAGTCTAGTTTAAAGACGAGACCAAAGCAAGCTGGGCCATGAACTCTGCTGAGTGCTGTTTGTGGTTGATGCTCAGCCATCTCAACTTAGTGACTTAAAGGATTAGCATATTTCCAGCTACCACTGGATTATCTATCAAGGCAAAGAAAGAGATGCTTGTGCCTGGGAACCTCCATGCTGCTGAGTTTCCTGGTGCTGAGCCTGGATCTTCTCCCCTTTCCCACAGATCACAATGGAAGAGGGAAGTCACGGTGTCAGCACCTACTGTTTTGGTAGCTATGAGCCTCTGTTGTGCTGCAGCCACAAATTAACAGCAGCTTCCCCATCTGACTTGTCTCTACAGGGCCAGAGGGTCGTTTCATGCCAGGACAAATTAAGGTTTGCAGCTGGTGGACAAGTCCCAGCATTCAAAGTCAAAGGTGAGAAGTCACTGTCAGTAAGGTAAGGCACAAGGCTGCTCACCTCTTCTTCAGACAGCTCTTGCTGGTGTGCAACTGGAGCCTGGAAGTAAAGGTGCAAAAGAAGGCTGAAATATGAATCAAGGGAAGAGGAATTTTTCTGCCCTAATCCACACTTTGGGCACTATCATGCCAACAGGCTCTGTGTTGTCTCTGAGGGTCACTGGAGAAGTCACAACTGGGCAGCCTTGAAGTGTTGCTTAAGTTTAGTGACCAGTTCCAGGTATTGGGATCCACCAGCTTTGAATCAGTGGAGATCTCTTATCCCTTGGGCAGACAAGAAAACACTCTGATGCAGTGGTCACCTTCATGCTTAACTCACCAAGAGCTAAAAGGGAACATTTCTGCACTCTCTCTTTCACTGTTCAAAATAAAAACCTCTGTAAGTTCCCAACCCATTAACCTTGTGTCACAGCTGCTGGCTGCAAAGGCAGCATCAATTAGCCTGTTGTGGTCTAAATGACATTATTAGAATTCAGAGGAATTAAGCTTATAGGCAGCATATTGAGGGGCCCAGCAGTGCATAGAAATTTGGAATAGCTGCAGAGTGCAACACATGTGACTGTATGCAATATATTTTATATCTGAGCTATCAAGAGTTTTTATAGGATATTGGCTGATCCAATGTGTAGATTTTTATGTGCCTAGGTACAATTTTCACTAGGCAGCATAATACAGCCTTGTGCTAGAGTTTTTCTGCCTTTTCAGGAGGGGTACAGAGGCCTTGGAGTCCAGGATCTGACACTCTGCTTATAGCCTGGTTTATCTTTCTCAGCATATACAGTGTGTCCTGCAGTGTTGTTCTAAGGAAGCACCTGAGGTTGATTTAATGCTTTCCTTTATGATGAGTTGGACTATCTCTTCAGTTCTCTTGTTCTTTGATGTGTTACTAGGTCGTTACTCAGGTAGGACATGTTGACATGCGCGTGTGAAAAAGTTCTACTACCTCTGATGGGGCAGATTTTTATTAGATTTCAAAATAAATATCCAAATTGGCAGCTGAGGTTGGTGTTGGAACAGAAGGATTCTGACATGCTCTGAAATGGTAGTTCAACAACGTTGTTGGGGGATTGTGCAGTTTTCTTGCTTGTTCTACACACAGCTGAATATCTGACTTTGGTGCCTGAGTGAGATCTGGACTCTTTGGAGGATGTGGACATCTGCGTGGGTCTGAGTGGGGCCGGGGTTGCAAGACTCTTCATTTCCCACAGTGCAGTTTCAGCTGCACTGGGATAGGGCTGACCTTCATGCCTGGTCATTTCCTCTTCTCTTCAACCAAGAGACCAGGTAAGGATTTGGTTTTACATCTTAGCCTGAAGCCAGACTGTGCTGCCAGGTTCTGACGTGGCAGATGGTTCCATTTGGCTTTCTACAGTCTCTTGTATTTTCATCAGTAACCTTATAAATGTCTTTAATCAGAAAGACATAACCTTGCTTCATTTTATGATGCCTGCCAGGAAAAGTCTCCAAGAGACAGCATAATCTTCAGCACAGCATTTTGTGGCTGCCCTCCTGTCCGTGGTGGGTTCTTCTACTGGAATGAAATGAACCTATTCTGCTCTTTCTGCTAACCCTTTTTGGCAGCCTTCAGCCTCTCCAACTTCTAGCCAAAGTCAGTCCAAATATGGTGCTTTCCTTCCTGACCTTTCCAGCTTTTCCTGAACCTTTATGTTTATGATGCTCTGAAATAAGATTTAATACTCCTACTCTCAAAGGCAGCAGAAAGGCTTCTGTGGTAGTTGAATATGAATAAAAGCTTTAGAAGAAATGCTCCATTGTGATAGCTAAAGCGTCATAGTTATGTATGAAGACCTTCCAGTGGGATTAATTGCCCATATTTTTAACCATGTGAAAGCAAGATACTGAAACTAAACCTTGCCTATGCCCTTCAGAGTGCAATTCCTGCCACCAATCTGAGGGTGGAATGGATCACATCCCAAAAGGTGAGGTGATCCCATCTTTCCATCGGATACTGAAGGAGCTTAGGGGACCAGCTGAGGATTCACTGCTATGCTTGAAACGGCCAATGCTCTTCTGTGTGAAGCTTTTCCTCACAGTGTCTAATATTTGTGTTGCACCCACAGCTGGCTCCTTGCTTGAGTCTGAGTTTGTGAAGTGATGAGGAGGAATAAAAGGGCTTTTCTCTTTCAACCAGCGCACTCTTGGTGTTGCCTGTTGAGTCTTCAGCGTCTAAATCCAAACAGCAGCCAAAGGTCACAGTCCTAGTCCTTGAGTGACTCAACGGAGGAAGTGCTGTACATGCTGAAAATGTCTCCTTGTCAGAAAAGCAAGAAAAACACTAGAGCTGGTGTTTAAATAGCCTGACCTCTAGTAACATTCACTTGTTAATTCTAAGAGAAAGGTAAATGCAGTGTTTGGAATGGGAAAGGTGACTGCCAGAAGAAACATTTTGGCTTGCGGAGGTGTCCTGCACATGCATTGCAAGGACCTCTGGGACAACCAGGTTGGGTTTGATCTCTCAGTAGTAGATGTAGCTACTAAGACTGACCTGGGGTGTAGGAATTGGTCCCTTGGGTGATACCAGCAGCTCGCTGACAGCAGTGATGACTGTGAGCTGTAAGGAAGAAGACAGTGTGAAAAGAGACTGAGAAATGCAGCTCATAACAAGCCCTGATAGAATGACCAGATCATGGGGAACTGATGTTCTGAACCACGTTTGTCAGTGGTGGGCTCACGTGAGATCTGAGGAACCTGTAGCTGGGGGTGATGTGCAGCCTGCAACTTCATTCATGGATCTGGCTGCCCCATTGAGGCAACATGGTCAGAGATGTGAAGGGTGGCTCTGGCCAACCATCCTCTAGCACTAGCCCAGCACGTCTTGCCCCTTCTGCCATGCCCGTATCTTCTCAGCTTTGTCCAAAGGTGCTCAACACACACCCTAGACACCTCTCTTATGCATGGTGACACAATCTTCACAAGGTCTTGGAACCGAAAAACAGGAATAATTACATTTGATGCCACAGCAGAGGTCCCAGAAAAGACCTTGTTGGGAGTACATGGCTAGTCTATTCCAGAGGAATGGTATTTGGAAGTGGTGTAAACAAGAGCTCCGAGCATTTAGCCTGGAGGGCAGAAACTGTTTCCTAGAGAGGCTGTTTGGGAGTAAACAGACAGGCTGAGTTAATTAGATCATTTGTAGCTTGTTCCAGGGACATGAAGGATCTGTTTGACCTTTTGTGATGAAAAGGTCCACAGCCCTGTTTTACAGTGTAAAACAGGAAGGTCTAAGCCCTTGAGAAAGTGCTTTAGCTCAGCAAATGTGATGGGCCATATTGAGAGCTGACCTGCAAGACCCTCCTTTGCAAAGGAAGGTTAAAACAGAGTAATTGCCTGTCCTACCCCAGGTTTGTTTTTTATTTGGGGATTTCTGTGTGTTGTCTATCAGTGGGAGGAAGTGGAGCAGTGTCAGGGGGACAGAGCTTGTTCTGTAGGAGAATGGGGATGCTTCCCGACTCCAGGAAGCAGCCCCAATCAGTCTGTTTTAGAGGTGGATATAGATGGTAGATATACATATAGATGGTATATATATATACATATAAATGTAGAGCGGACTGTGAGCGTTCTGACAGAAAACAACCTTACAGAAAAGTTCCTTGGGATCTTGCTGGACAGCAAGATGAGCCAGCAATGTGCCCTTGCAGCGATGAAATGCATTTACTGCTCTGTTAACAAGAGCATGGCCAGCAAGTGATGGAATTGGTTATTCCCCTCTGCTCAGCACTTGTGAGACATGTCCAGCTTCAGTGTCTTGTTTTGGGCTCTGCAATGAAAGAGAGGCACTGACAGACTGGAAAAGTCCAGTGGAGACCATTGAGAAGGTTGGGGGTTGGAGTACATGAGGAACAAGATGATGTTGAGTGAGTTGGATTTGTTCTGCCTAGAGAAGAGTAAGGTGGGATGAGATCTTACTGCTATCTGCTACTGCCTAATGGGAGGTGTGCAGTGACAGGCCAAGATGGTACACGGACATAAATCTGAAACATCTCCCTCCTGGGTCCCTTTAATTGGGTAACCAGCCTATCCAGTTCTTACCTGGTGTCTTGGCTAATGGATGAGAGGGCAGGGTGAGAAACTGAAGTGACCACCACCACTCTGGGCCCCTCTGTCCTTGCAGCAGCAGCAGGTCCTGCCCTCCTGCTCTTCAGCTCATCTCCACCCTCATCATCTTCTCCTCTGAGGGAAGAGACCCTTTATCTATCAGAGTCAAAATTCCCATTCCACCTTTGCTGCCAGGAAGCCTGAGCCTCCTCGGATTGCACGGCAACGCAACCATCCCTCCTCCCCCAAAGAAGTCTTCTGAATTTTAATCTGCAAACTGAAAAGCCTCCTCCCGTTGGAACCAACTGTCCTTCAAAGCACATGAAAATCTTCTGCCACTTTCCACACCAGGGTAGGGAGTAGTTTTTGCTCTATGCAGAGAGCTGGGCCCCTTCCTCCAGTGGGAAACTGGTTTATGGAAAGTCAGTGACAGCAGCTAGAGCCTGGTCTTGGGTGACAGATGGGGTCCCAAGGTTATTAAACATAACTGAGGTGCCTGTCAATGACTGGCCTGTTGGTTTTGTCAATATGCTTGGCTCAGCTTCCTTGCGAGGTCTGAACACTGCAGGTTACTGCTATCAAGCCTGTTCTCCAAAGCAAAGGAAGTGATAAGCATGGCATGCCATGATGACATATTCTCAAGATTTTTGCTATTATTATATTGACTATAATGTCATAAAATATTTTATCTGTCAGAATAACCCCTGTTTTTCATGTCTTGTTCACTCTATCTGTCAACATCTGCAACAAACGGGGAAGGTATCAACAGATACCTTCCCCATGGAAGGTATGAATGGGGCATGGGGCATGGGGCAGAATTTTGATAGGTGAGAATCTGTCCATGGAGCACTGTAAATGTGCTACTTCCTTGGTTCACACAGCTGATGGTTGTGAGTTAGGCTCCTTTCACCCATGACACATCCACAGACTTGTTGGCCAGATTTGTTAGCTAATCCTTGGTCCTGCGATGAGGAAAGAGTAGATTCTATCGTATTATAAGTGTATCTGGGCAAGACCATCTATCTCATTGAAAGGCAGATGAGTCCGAAGGGTTCTGGGCTGCCAGAGTGAGTGTGGCCAGCTCTAGAAATTTCTGGGAAATTGTAAACTTCATTTGTGTTCTTCTTGACTACAGAAATATATATTTTCCTTTACAAGTGGAAATCTCATAACTTTTTCAGCAGAAGCAACACTATAGCTGAGTGCTTCCACGCTAAAACATGAACCCCAGGACTCATAACTGCTGACTGACACGAGTGTCATTCTCAACAATTTTAAGGCTGTTATTCCAAATGTAGAGGAATGGTTCTGGTTTCAGGTGATGGCTGCAGGGACTTATAGGGGTAAGAGGCTGGATGGATCTCAGGCAATACAGATGGATTTTGATCTCCTAGGACATTGGGCTGGACGGGCCCTTGGGCTATGTGATGGAACAGTGAAGGACTCCAAAAGACAGTCTAACAGCCTGCAGATAACATGAGCTGGGATTGCTCCTGCAATGAACTGCCTCAGAAACTCCAAGCTTATCTAAATATTTGACTAGGAACTATCTGAGACTATTTCAAAGAAGTCTTTAGTTCATTGAGTCTTCTGGTTGGCTGAGTTGGATAACCAAGGATCGAGACTGCAAGTGTGCAAATCTGGCTACCTGGAAGTATGGATAAGGGGGTATCTACAGAGCTCCTCACACTGTCACATGAACTGGCTGTTGTGTTTCCAATGGAAATTTGTCTTGTCCAAGGGAAATATCTCCCTGCCTCTGCTCCACTGGAGCTTCACATGGATCATTTCCATGAAATGATCAGTTTTCCATGAATCTGCATGTTCTGATGAGAAAAGATGTTTGTCTGGAAAATTCCCAAGCAGCTTGACAGGGTTTGCATGGTGTGATGCAGGCCTGGGAGTGGGGTAATGTTGAGAAACATCACTGTGTCATGCTGTCCATTCCGTCTCCTGGGTGTAACCTCACTCCAGACCTGACAAACCTGTCACTCTTAGCTAAAACCTCTGGCTTTTTGCCTCTCTTTCCAGCTCTCCACTCTCTTTACAGAGCTTGTTCCCGAGGCTGCCTGCCATGATAAAGCTATTGTGGATGTAGTTTTATCTTGGTCTCCTAAGGAAAAAAGACTCACATGAACACACTTTGTATTATGCTTGGAAGAGAGCAGTGACTTTATCTATGTCCTCCTCTGCTTCAGTTCTCTTGAAGTCTTTGACCATTTTCCACCAGATGTTGTGACAGAAAGCTCACAGATAAAAAGTTCTCACAGTTTCTTGAATTATTCTTGCTCTCCCTCTCTTTCTGGCCCTGACGAATGAGGCTGAGGGTGCTAGAAGGCCCACCATCTCCATGGCTAGAGAAAGGGAGCTATGGGTTAGTGCCTGTTCTGCCTCCCCTGTGAAGTAGCTCTCCCCTGGCTATGATTCACCTTGGGTCCCTTCTCTTTCCCCTCTGTTTGCTGCTCATCAGAGAAGAGCTGCTCATCAGAGAAGAGCAGAGACTCTGCTCATCAGAGAAGAGCAGAGACCTGACGGAAGCTGCTCTAGGGTTCTGCTTTGGCCTCCAAAGCCATCTGTGGTTCTTCAGTTTATGACAGGAGATGTTAATGTTTCATGCTAATGAAATGCTCCTAGCTTAGCCAACCAGAAGTCTATGCCCTGCAAACAACAAACATTCCTGCTTGAAAATTCACACTGTCCACATTCCTCCAAAGACTGAAACCTGACCAATGAGGAGGCTCCCAGAGCAGCCGGTGAACACATTTGAAAGCCATGAGTCTTTTCACTCCCCCATAACATTTAACTGATGTTTTAGACTCATCTGCCTCCTCACCATGGAGTAACAAACTGTAGTGCTGGAAAATTTGAGGAATTCTGGTATGTATGTCATATAAAATCTATGTTTCTCCTCTAAGTATGCAACTGCAAAGAAGGGCTTTCAGAGACTTGATGAAGATCAGGAGACTCCTGATGACTTGGCATCGGCTGGCAATGCCCCTTGTTCTAGAAACACCTCAGATGAATAAGAGGCATCAAACAGAAATGACATGTTTTCTGGCTTCTGCTAAAAATGGTGTCTTTGAATTCTGACGTCAGGGTCTGTCTTGGTTGCAACACGGTCACAGTTGCCACCAAAGATAAGGGTCATCGTTGTCTGCAGCTGCACAGAGTATCTGCAACAAGCTCCAAGACTCATCTCCCACATCTCATGCCAAAAGCACATTGAGATGCAGTCTATAAGATGTCTCTGAGCTCTGCTGGAGGTAGGTGGTGTGAATGGCGACTCTGTCATCACCTATGTCCCAAGAGTCCTGCAGGAAAGTGATTTTCTTCATAATGGGGTAGCTCCTGTGAAGCCAGGCAGGGAAAGCTTTGGAGAACAGCCTGGTGCTGTCAAGCCAGCCCTGCGCCTGCTCCTTTCCAGGGCTGCAGGAAGTGGACTCCAGCCCCGTGGGACCATGGCTTTCTTTCGCTTGCTTGTTTTGCTTTGGGGCTCCACATCGGCTGCTGCGCTAGCAAATTGTACCACCCTCTGACCCTGCCTTTTTGGAGACACAACACACCTGCTCCTTGCATTCCCGGTTTGGAATCGGAGTCTCCTCCCCAACCATCTACACACGCAGCTTCCTGGTGGTGCCAGAGAGGCTTTCACAACGTCTTGCATGACTGCAGTTGACGTGTGGAAAGGCGATGATGTCAGGAGCAGTTGCTGCAGCAACCAAGCGTCAGGGTGCGTGCACCCTTTCCAAGAATTTGGTTGTGGTACAGACCTGATCCGGAGGCAGAGCAGATCCTTTGGACAGAGCTTGATGTGGTAAACGTGAGTGTGCTTGTTGTCTTTGGTAACTTGCTCTGGTGCCTGGTTGTGGACATGGGGAAATGAGTGCATGGGAGCAATTTGATCTCTGCAATGGCTCGGGCTCATCCTGAAGAGTGAAACACGGGGATCAGCAAGGTCTGAATATTAACGAGGCAAAGCAGAGAAAGATGCAGAAAGGAGCCAGGAAGGAAGTGGAGGCTGATCACAAACACTGCTCATCAGGGCAGTGGTCTGGGGAGCCTAAACTTTGTGCTTCAGGCTCCCATCTCTCTTTTCCTTTGGACCATATAGCAGCACGTCCAGCTGCTATACACCAGCCATGAGATCACCTCCATCTCCAGAACTTGCATAGGAGAGAGACCTTGGTGCTGCTGCACCATGATCAGCCCGGGTCCGTGCTCTGGGGGACCCTTCTGGGCAACAGATGCTCTTTCCTCTGATGAGGCTGGACATGGTGGGTCTACAAGCAACATCACTGTGTGTCCCAGATTGCAGGACGCAGGCAGGGCCATTGCCCTCAGCCTAAGGGCTGAGCTGCCCCAGCAAGGAAGTTTTCTCAGCCCTGTTTGTCCCCCTCACCCCTTACCCTGGCCATGCAGGTCCCCAGCCTCTCCCCGCAGGAGACTCTCCCTTGAGCGGATCAACTAAGTCAGTAGGGCAAGACTGGACCGTCCAGAAGCAAAGAGGACAAAGACTTCCCTTGTGTGCAACTGGGAGGAACCAGACGGGTCACTTCTTAGGGAAAAAAAAAGCACACGTTTCAAGTTACCGTGAGAGCAAGGAGAGGCCTCCGTGCCTCCAGGAGTGAGCTCTGTCAAGCAAGAAGGATGTAAAATGAACAGCGCGGGAGCACTGAGGGATCAGTCAGCAGGCTTATCAATGGGTCTTGCTTTTAAGTGTCCTATTGCATTAGAGAGGAATCCCAGAGGAAAACCTTCCTAAAGAAGTCCCCCCAACTCCAAACATGTAAAGGCAGCAGATAAGAGGGCTTTCTCACAACTCCTCCAGCCCCATCAGTATCAGCCAGACAGTATCTTTACTATTATTAATACTACTCCTAATAGAAAAAACACACTATGCAGGCAATGGATCCGATGTTTCTTGGTTAGCAGGGATAATTAGATCGTTGCAACTGAACGCTGTGAAGTGTTCTTGCTGTTATAAATAAAGGTCAAACGCAAGACACTTCCTGCTACTTTTGCTGACACGTGGCTGCCATTTAGTGATTCATAATCTCTACACACGGCTTGGCAAACGGAGGGGATTTTTTTTTCTTCATAGGAGCTGTTTTCCACTTGTGCAAGCACAACAAAGGATTTAAAGGGGCCCCTTCCATCCAGCTGTGGGCACTGCAGGTTTCAGCAAGAGGTAACGGCGGCGAGTGGCACGGGGGCCTGGGGGCTGAGCAACATAAAATAGAGGTCCCATCCTCCACTGTGAGATTTTAGGGCTCTTCAGCCTGAGAAAACTGGAAGCTATGGCTATTTTTGTGTTTGTATTGTATTTTTTTTGTTTTTTTTTTCCTCCGTGGTGCGTCACGGTGCCTTGTGCAATGGCATCACCGTGTCCGTGGCTGAGCCGCAGAGGGGGAAACGGGTGCTGAGATAAGAGAGGCTGACAGTGTCTGTCTAGGATTGCAGCGGGCTTTGGTCTTCTGGACTGAGCCTTAGGTATGAGATGAATTTTCACATGAATTAAGACAGTTCTTTGGCTTGCTCAATACCCAGATAGCAGGAATCTTGTATCCTTGAAATACCGTGGCAGCTGTAAGGGGGGAAAAGGACTCTTCAATCTGAGGAAGCTTCCTGGGCTTATTGAGTTTGTGATTTCATGAAGACTTTCTTATTCTCAAAGATTTATGTTTAAGCTGTGTGGAACTGTGCTTATTTTACCGGAGTTAACCTTTTCTGCTAGGCTTCTTGTGTCAAAAGTATCTGCAGGATTCACAGGTGAAGCATCAGCACTTTGTGAGCTGCTTGTATTCAGATATTTAGGGTGAATGCAGAAAAGAAAAGAATTTTTTTAATACTATTTTTATACTATCACTATTTTTGAGACTGCATTAGGAATCTGCCTCATTTCCAGGTTTTCTTTTAATGACCCGGTCAGAAGTTTCTCGCTGATGGAAGTTTCCAGTGAGAGCTGTGCTGGGATGCATGACCTGGGACGTGTATTTCTGAGCACCTAATTCCATTAAGGACTGTCTTTTACCTTTGATGTTTGTCTCATTTCCTTTGCTTTTTGGTAATATTCTGGTTGATTGTGTTCATGGGAAGCCCTGGGAAGTGGCTGGAATTCTGCTGTGATGATACTGGGAGCGAATTCACCATTCAGCACGTTTGCTCCTTGCACTAAGAGTTAAAGCTGAGTGAAACAGGAGAGAAAAGGTTGGCTAGGGATGGGAAATCTGGAGGGAGCAAGCGAGTGGTGGCCCTGCAGAATGAATCATGCTGCTTGAAGTCATCCATTCAAGGCTGTTTCTAGGTAGGGAAGAGCCTCAGCCCTGCACAGGTCACCAGCCACCGCTGGCACGCGCAGGGGGAATGAATCACCGAGGCCGCCTGTTGCACTGAGTCACCTGCGTGCACAGAGACCTTCTCATACAGTACAGTCCTCGGCCAGAACCAGCAAATCAGTAAAAAAAAAAAAAATCCATGTCACTTTTTGGAATCCTTTGGTATCCTTGCAGTTTTGCTCCGTTGTGCGCTGCCTCCTCCTGAGGATCTTGTCTGTGTTGTGTCCTGGTGCAGAATGACCTGAGGTTTCCAGCTGGCAGCGCAAACCGCAGGATCGTGTTTGTGGGTTGTTTGCTCAGTGTCCCGGTAACAGGACATTGGGCACCTGGAAACTTTGGCATGCAGAACTTCAGGGTTTCATTATCTTTTTCTTTTCTTCCAGATGCTAAAAGCAAGCGAGGGAAAAAGAAAAAGGTTTAATAATCTTTTTTTTGAAGAAAAGCAAATCGTGTGAGGGAAAAAAAAATAACAGCAGGCCAGTTTCCCCTCTGCTTACTTATAATCCACATGAACACGAGCTTGGGAACAGAACGTGGTCTTAGATGCAACAGGAGGACAGAAGTCTGGAAAATCCCTAGAGCTGAAGGGACAGAGAACAGCTGTCCATGCGGTGTGAAAAGTAGGGGCCAGCAAATGAAGTTATCACGAGCTGGGCTCAAAGTGGAGCTGTAAACATCTCGTGAAGGACGTTGTGGATACCAGGAGGCTCAGGAGGTGAATGGGCCAGAGCTCTGCCAGGATTAACTAAACAGACAGATCCTATCAGGTCCAGGAGATGCCCCGAGCCACAGGGCACCACTGCAAGCCAAGACGTGAATGGGTGGTTGGGTGATGCCCTGATTCCTGCTACCACCTGCCCAACTATCCGTAGCATGCTGTTCTCCTTCCCTGTTTTCCAGCCATGCAAGCTCTTTTGGAACCATATCCTAGAGATGTGAATGTCACACAGGCTGCATGGTTTAGCACAGGAAACGTTGGTGCCTGCTATCTGAGAGAAATAAGTTGCTCGTGTTTCCCTGGGAACCAGCCCATCGATGTAGCTCACTTGACTCCTCTGTTATTGAAATAAAATATGGGAGAGTAAGCGGGTATTTTGCAAGCTGTGGATGGGTAAGATGCTATTTGGATACTATTTGGTATGTAAAGAAGGGCCTAAATTCTAGTGCTTTTTTTCAGATAATTTATGTGGATTGTTACTCTTTTGGATTACACTTGTAGCTTGCAGAGTTGTACCTTGATGCACAGAACTTGGCATCTGCCTATAAAAAAACTATGGCTCTTCTTTTGTGATCTTATGTCAATGTGTGGATTATACAAGATATTTGCTCCCCACGCCCCTTGGCAGCAGCTTAATAATGAAGGTTGCAGTTTCTCCTCTAGGAGGTTTCTGACCCTACTTCTTTGGAGCTTTGCTCCTCGTCCCAGGAGCACCTCTGCTTCTGATCTTATGCCGGCTCTTTGAGGGCTTATCTACAAGACTCAGACTGCAGGTTATCTGCGGGACGAGCTGTTTTTAGGAAATGCAATAGTAGGGTGGCCCTTTAGGCAGGTGCAGAGCACCAACAGCTTCCCTGTGCCGGGTGCCTTGCAAACTCATCACGAGGAGGAAACAAGAGGACTGCCCTCGCTGGCTGCAGTCCGTGAGCATCCATAGGCAGTGCCCAGAACGACAGCACAGTTGGAGAGAGGGGGTTGCCCTCCCAATCCGGCCTGTGCCGAGATGGAAGAGGTGGTGGAGCAGGACAGCTCAGAGGACTGTACTCTGTCCTCTGCAGGAATCAGCCCTTGTTCTCTCAGAGAGAGATGTTTTGGATGACTGGAAGTACTGCAGACACCTGGCCCATGCTGGAGATCAAAAAGGAGCATTTTTCCACTGTTCCCATTGCAGTTCTGCCTGCCCTTTCCTCCGTTGCCCGCTGTGAGATGCTCCTACACAAGCACTCAGCTGTTATCAGTCTAGCAGCCTCCCAGATTTCCACACTGGGGCCTGTTCCTTTGGACCTGCCAAATTTTCATTTCCTGAACTCTGTGTGTTCAGAATAGGTTGAGATATTGCGGTTTTCTCCTTCTCTGGAGGTCTTCAAAACCCGCCTGGATGCCACCCTGTGCCACATGCTGTAGGTGTGCCTGCTTGAGCAGGAAGGTTGGACTAGATGATCTCTAGAGGTCCCTTCCAACCTTAATATTCTGTGATTCTGTGATTCTGTGATTCATGCAATCTGTATTGCACTGGCAGCAAGGCAAGTTGGTTCATGAGTGAAGGTTTCTACCTCCTTCCATAAGAAAGCAAACTAGGTGGCCAGGTTTCCTCTGGGGATGACTTAAGCAGGTCCACAAAATCATGAGATGCGTGGAGTGGATTATCACCATCTCTTCCAATACAAGAACATAAAAAGAAATGAAGATAGCAAGTTCAGAGCAAACCAAAGGAGGTGGCTGTTCATGTGGTGATTTAAACCTGCAGAGAGGGGTTGTCCTGCATGCGTGCCCTGTTGCTGGGAGAGGATATTGGCCACTAAACCAGTTGGACGTCGTGATGGCTGTTGTCCCAGTTCTCGTCTGTGTTATCCCCAAGGTGAAGAGGACAAAGGGCAGAGAATGGGGATGGTGGCAAATATATTCCAGAGCATTCAGCACACAGAGATCTGACAGCTCGTCAAGCTCAATCCTTGTTACAGAAGCCCCAAGTCCAGGGCATGGTAGGGAAGTGATGGAAAACCTGTAGGGAATCAAGGAAAAGTAATGGGAGACCTTGAAGGGACTGACACACATGGGTTGTGATGGAATGGATGTGTCAGAGCCAGATGCTGTGTAGGATTGGGCACCACAAGAGAGCAGGGCTGTGGGACCTGGACAACCTCTGGGCAGTGCACAGAGGTGTGTATGCGTGTGGGGTTGATAAAACATGCTATCTCTTGGCCTGCTTTTGGGCTGTGCTCCCGGGAAATCATTTCTAATTTTCCTAATTAAAGAGAAAGCAAAGGGGGACTTCACCCAGGAGAACCTGCAGAAAAGGGATGATAAATGGTTTTACTATTTAGCAGAAAAGAAGGCATGCTGAGAGGTAGTATTTGGGATGTGACACTTGATAGGTGCAAACTAGACACAGGGACATATCCAAACCTTCGGAGTATACCAATTTAAGGAGGATTGTGATAGCCCTTCCATGCAGAGGCTTTATCTTCCACTGGAGAGCAGATGCTGCTCTCAGAAGGTACATTCTTTCAGGAATCCATTAAGGGAAGTCCTAAAGCCGGTGGTTTTGGGCACTTTGGAAGAGATAATTGTTTGAACTATATGATTCTGGCAAGAGGAATACAGAAATAATAATTAAAAAAAACTGCAAAGGGAATGTCAAGAGCTTTCCTCCACACACCTGGGTTGTTCTCTAATCATAAGGGTGAGCTGGATGTTCATCTTGTGTCAGGATTGTTTATGATAGCAGGGAAATACATACGATAGCTCTCCCTGTCACCTAGACAGCTGGTCAAATGATGACTGAACAGCACACGTCATAATTACTCATGCCTTTGAATTACTGCAGCTATGCTGAAATAACCAAAGGTCACAAGGCTTTTGAGCAAGGAGCTGACTCTCTGAAGAGGCTTTTGAAACTTCCTGTAGCTTGTATATACCTTCAAAGGAAAGCTCCTGGGCTCTCAGATTCCCTTTGTACTTCTGACAAAACCTTTTATTGACTTATTGTCAGGGGACTGTGAGGAGAAGAGGGGGGAAACATTCACAAAACGTGATATTATTTGATCTCGGCCCTTCCCCGCCGTGTTTGTGATGAGGAGTCTTGCTTTGCTTAAACCTTCTAGCAGGATTTTGTATTTATATTAGATCACTTCTGTCCTGCACCGGACGTGGCTTTGCTTTTCCTCTTGGGAATGTACTTTTCTGTTTGACTACTCAAGTGTCCCTGAAGTGGGCGAATGAATCATGGAAATACCATATTACGTGTGGATGTTAAGACAATAACACATTATATCTGAGCCCGAGTAGCCAATTTGCTTTCTCTGCTTTATGGGGAGCAGGTAGAAGGGATTGGTTTCTCTTTAGTAAACAAAATCAAAAAGGATGGAAAAGTCATCTGGGCTGCTTGGAACGTTTTATTGTCATTACTTAACACAAGCACTTTCATATTGTACATTATGTGCTGCTTGGGGGAACAGGTTGCTCCAAAGCCTGTCCCAAACCCTCAGTGTCACGAACCAGCAGCAGTGCCTCTGTGATAGTGTCCCTGGCTTCAAAAATCAGCAAAGCTCTGCTCTAAGATAGACATTTTTTTAGTTCTTAAGTTATATTGTAATATGACAACTCCTATTAGATGCAAATGTGTGAGTGGATCCTCCAAAGATCTGTGCATGTGCTGAA
This sequence comes from Nothoprocta pentlandii, assembly GCA_013398315.1. Lineage (NCBI taxonomy): Eukaryota > Metazoa > Chordata > Aves > Tinamiformes > Tinamidae > Nothoprocta > Nothoprocta pentlandii. The sequence goes on from VZSG01000122.1 coordinate 99,215, forward strand.
CTTCTGAGGTGCAATGAGGACTTTTGCCTGCAACCATGCTCTTAGCATTAACTGGGATGGCAAGAGCAGGGACTGGTCTGCCAAGCATAGGGTGCCCCGTGGTTGGCATGCCAGGGCTGTGCATGGGAAGGATCGCTTGACTTCTGGGAGACAGCAGAGCTTTTACCAGCATTTCAAAATCTGTCAATGAAAAAAGCTGTGTGAAAAAGGTGGGGAACGTCTCTATATGCAATGCCAGGAATACAGGATTCTGCAACATGTAGTTTTCACCTCTCTTCCTGCTTTCCTACTGGTGTCTTTTACAGGCAGCTAGATCTTGATTTTCCTAAAGAAGTGTTTCACATCATGCTTGATCCTCATCTCACTTGACAGCTCATGGAATATGGCATTAGGTTGGTCAAGGAGAACCTACAGTCACTTAATGCCTTTGAATTATCACTTGGCTTCACAAAAAAAGGATGAATCCATCCTATAGATCCCCTAGGCATGACTTCAAACACTCATAAATTCAGAAATATGCCTGCTATTGGTTTCCATCCTGAGCCTCACCAGTTGAAAGTTTGTGTGTTGAAAGACATGAGATCTGACCTATTTCTGGAAACTACTAGGATATTTTGGTGAAATCCAAAAACCTCCTCAAAGAAGAGATGTTCCAGGAAATATCCCTTTCTTTCTTCACGTTTCTGGCTGGCAGCTCTGGGGCTGTCTGCTCAGCTGTGCTGCACAAGGAGATCTTTCTCCCTAGCTTTTGGGTCACACTGTCAGGGCTTCTTTCTTTCCATCTGCATTTTGTTCATAGCCAGCCTGTGGTTCACAGGCATCTTTCAAGGAGAGGTATTCTATTTATCTTGCTAGGCCAGATCATGAGCCGAGAAGATAAATGTCAGAGGCACAAAAAGTGCTTATTTTAGCATTTCCCTGGAAATACTGAATATGACACCAGCATCAGCCATACCTGTCAATTCTTCCTTCTTAATGTATTTAACACTGTATTAAACATGTGCTTGTAACACAGCACTGCTCTGTTTTCCCACAGGTAATTGCATTCGCATGTACCCTCCAAATTTCTTGTAAGCCTGCGTAAGGCTTTTGAGCTGGCTGGGCTCCATTGCCAAATTTAGGCTGGAGAAAGACAGAGGAGCCCAGGGGACCCCAGCTACACAGAGCGCTCTAGATTTAGCTCAAATCCTTCAAATCGCAGCCAAGGGAGCTGCGAGCAGAGCAGTCCTGCAGCACGGCTGTTTATTTGCTATGGAGGAAATAGAAGTGCCATTCAGTAGGAATTGGCTTGCCAGCTTTCCCAGCTGCTGGATGACGAGCTGCATTCGTGGGTCAGCTCCGCGGTGGGAATGGGGAGCACCAGCCTGTTCTTAACAGCGGTGAGGATTGGAAATGGCTTAAATCAGAGACAGCCTCCGGAGGCAGGTAGCTGGACCGTGGGATGTTGAGGACTTCAGGAAGGGAATCATGGCTTACTCTGTTCCCCCTCAAGACAGGTAGCTCTGCACCCTACCGTCCACCTGACCCCATTTCTTCATCATCCCAGACCCTGCCTACTCCTGTGGGAATTGCTGCTCTTTCCAGCCAGCACATTCCACCTCGTTGTCAACCCTTCCCTTCCCAGACATAGCTGGTTAAAATAGGGAATGTGGCTCATTTCGCTGAAATCCCTTTAATTTGCAAAGCTCTGCCTCCATCTGTAGGCTCTGTGGAGCCCTGGGGCTGAGGTCATGGAGCATGAGCATGGCCAGAGTTGTTGTCTTTGACAGCAAGAAGCTTCTGGGGTGCTTGTTGTCCAACACCATCCAACTTCTGTGTTCCCTAAGGTGCTTTGCAGGACCCAGGTCTAGCTGTGACAGCACCGATGAAGCAGCTGGAAGATGAGGCCTTGAAGAAAAGGATACACAAGGGCTGTACATATGAATTGGAAAAGTCTTCATGGTTCTTATAGTTATGTGGTTGAAGCTGGGAAGCCCAAGGCCCATGCTCTTGCTGTTTTCTCCAGATATTGTCCCAGCTGGGCAACCTAGTCCCAGCCCTGCAGGTATGAACCGCAGCCAGGCAGCTAAAGGAGGATGTTTTTATAAAAACTTAAAATTCCTGAAGAGCAATTTGCACACACAAGTGTTTTCACAACACTCCATGTTTCCTCAAGTCCTGCTCTGCCAGGGCATCTGAAGCCTATTTGTGGCAGTGCTTAATGGGGACGTTGGGTGGTATCTGAATGCTTGAGCTCTACTGGTGGATCTTACACATCCTCACACCATCTGATGGTCCTGGTGCACTCTTTCGCCCATGCTGTCCTCAAGAAGCCAGCAGGACTCAGGGCTTGGCTTTCTCCTCGGCCTTCACCTTGACTTTCACCTTCGCCTTCTTCTTCACCTCGCCATTTGCAGTGTTGGCCTACACTTTGCGACTGGTAGTTTGAGATCACTGTGGACTTTCCTGCTTTCTGAGATGCTTTGAGGGGAGGAAACACCGTATTCTTGCACGCAGGGACAGTATTTTGGGGACTTCCAACATTGCTCTTGCTTTTCCTGCCTATTTGCCACATGAAACCTGCAACAGGGAGCTGCGTTTCTCCCAGCCTTGTGGGATGGCTGGGCCCACCAGGTGCATGAGCAGCATTTTGGGGGGCGATTTGAGCATTTTGGGGGCAGCACCTGCAGCGGAGCCAGCCAGGGAGGCGGGAATTAAGCGACAATGAAGTGTAGGGTGGATATTTTGGGGGTAGAGAGGCGGACTTTAGGCTTTCAGGGCAGGCTTTCCTTGGCTTGGGGAGGCCTGGCCCCACACAAGGGAGCCCTTGGCTGCAATTTGTTGGGGTTAATCCACCCGAAACGGGGTTAACTGGCCCCAAAGAGGCGCGCGAGG
>VZSG01000122.1:103230-117824 GCA_013398315.1 Nothoprocta pentlandii
GTGCCCTGCTGGCAGCACCAGGGCCAGGAGGACACAGGATCTGGACACCTTAACTCAGGTGCTCTGCACCTGCCTCTTCACAGGGGCCCCGCGGGGCCATCCCGTCTCTTCCCGCCAGGCACTGCCGGTGTCAGCCGGGGAAGCGGGAGAGCCCTGATGGACCTGCCAGCCTGGGCACCAGCCCCGGGTGACGCCGATGTGAAACCACCCGCTGCAGGGCGCCGCCATCCCGCTGTCCTCAGCTCACCCTGCCCCTGCGCTTGTCCCCCGGTGCCGCTCCGGCACGCGGTGCCGCCGGCCGTGCCGCCAGGCGCACGGCGCTCCTGCTGCTCCGCGGCCAGCGAGCTCCCTACCTTTCCCCGTTCCCCTCCCATCCCGCCTTCCCTGCTGTGGGAAGCAGGAGTGGGATGCACGTGTGGATAACTGCAGAGCAGGACAGGTCTCAGGTCTGAGAGCTGCTCGGCAACGTGGAGAAGCGGCCGTTTTGGGTGGGATTGCTGCTTTGGGCCAAACCACGCGTGGAAGTAGGTGGTGGGATTTGAGCCTGCCAGTGGTGGCAATGCCCTTGGATGCTGAGAACTGTTGTGATTCGTTGTCCTTCTTGTGCCCCCCCACTCGGGTTTTCCCTTGGGTGGCTGCACTTTTTCCCAAAAGTTCTCCGGCCTCCTGCCCAGCTCTTGTCTATGGGGCCAGCTTGAGCAGTTTGGAGAGGGGTTAATAAAATAATGCAGCTGATTTATTCCTGTTTATTCTTGCCTGTTGCAAAACGGGAGCTGCCTGTCCTCTACACCCCTGCGACTGGTTTATGCCACTCTTGTGGGTTTTTCTTATGACCGTCTTCACTCAGAAAAATAGTTCTTTTTAATGAGATGTTAATGAAATCTTAAATAGATCCTCTGTTGAATTTCTAGCTGACCCAAATGAGGGTTGAAGGAGAACGATGATGCTGGGTTCTGAAGTCTGTGCATCTCCTTTTCCCTGTAACCGCATTGCATAACCACAGATCAGCCAGTGCCATCAATTACTTGTATTATGGACACTCAAGAAATGTACTATTTAGCAAAAGACGTCACAAAACCGCTTGCCCTTTCCAGGAGACGTAGTCAGGCTTGTTTCAGTCAGAACTATTGAAGGAACAGGAAATTTTGGAGCTATTTGGATGACACATTCAGTTTTCATCAGCTCTTATCGGGGTATTGGTTTCAGTGTGGTTTTATACTCTGTACACTGGACACGTTTGTACAGACACAGTGACAGGACTTGGGTTTCTAGCAGTCACCGTGGAAATGCTTTATAAATCTTTGCATGCTGAAAATTGGTGTTTCTGTGGTTTCTTTTAATTTTAAGAGTAAATTCCAGAAATACTGCAGGAGGGCATGTGAGCTGCTGGGAAAATTAGATCTTCATGGCTGTTCAGCTTAGCATGAGAGCTGCTGTGCATCACGGTACGTGGAGCTCGTGGTGTTTCACGGGATGTGCGCCTCTCTGCTGGGAAATGGCTCCATAAAATCCTGAGTTTGACTTCCTGTGTTTGATCCTGGCATCTTTTCTTGTTTTTTTTTTTTTTTTTTTTTTTTTTTTTTTTTTTTTTTTTTTTTTTTTTTTTGTATTTTCAGTGTTTTCAGTTGTTGGCACTCTGTTGTGGCGAAAATATTTTGAGGAGCACGTGCAGTTCACCTCCTTGCTGTATCTCAGACTTGCAGCTTGGCAAGTTCTGAGGTGGTTTTTGAGAGCCCTCTGCCACCTCTAATGAAGGCCCTTGAGATTAATCCTGACACGTGCAACTCTCAGTGCTGTTTTGGTTGTCTCATTCTACTGCTGCACTGGCTATATGGTCTTTTATGAAGTTCATAGCACTTCACCTTGAGCTGTCCAGAGGGCTTCTGTCATGACAGCAAAATACATAGCCCAGCCAAGACGGTTTCCCCATGTTCTTTGGTCATCTCTAGGGAAGAAAAGGTAGAACTGAGATTCCAGTAAGTTACCAGGTAGATTCTCAGCTGTGTGAAGTCTAGAGAGCTGAATTAATTGAAATAAAGCTAATTTCAGCTTGTGGAGAATCTTCAGTTGCCATTAATTGGTCACTGACATTTCTCTTATCAAGTAGACCTTCAAAATGTTGCAGAGTCTTTGAAACAGCTTGAAAATTTAAATAAAATCAGGTTTTCTTTTTTTAAACCACTGAGTTCAAAGGCAGGAACTATTTTTTAAGAAATAAGAAAATATTTGTTTTCCTGACTGACACAAGTACAGAGCTGAGCGATGGAGGTGGATGGATAATGGTTTATAATTTCCTTAATGCTTTGCCAGTATTCTGCATGATCACAGACTCCTGCTTTTTTAAGCATGTCCTCTGGATTTACCTGAATGGCATTTAAGAGTATGGATTAGTGACATGCTTGGAATGGCCTGAATATTGGGCAGGATGTGATGGGTTTTGGAGGCTTTGGGAAAAGAAGGAAAAAAACCCCTTGTTTTAGATCATTTGCATTGTGAAACACCTCCTCAGAGGAGACTACCTTGTAGCTGAGATATCTAGAAAAGACCTTGGGCTAAAGCTAGGAGGGGACTATGGGCTCTCCCTAAGGCAGCTGCTGATTAGAAAAGGAGCAGTTTCTTTTACTGCTGAGTTGTGTTCAGTTTAGTTTTGCAGGACAGGTGGGATATGCTGCAATTTGAGGCTTTTTCTGCAGAGAGAAGGTAGAGGTGCAGGACCCGAGTCCTGCTACCCTGACGTCTCTGTTGGTCGGACAGGCATGTATTTTGAGACTGAATTTAAAACGATTTTGTTGCAGGAGCGTGCATGTTCCAGGATGTAGGTGTGACCTCCTGCTTTGATCTCCAGTCTTTTTCCAACAGGATTTTCTTTTTTTGGAATTGCTCGCTGTTGGGGTCCCAGGGGACGCCGCTAGGAAGACGCGCATCATTGACGTGTCTGGTGACACTTGGGTTGAACGCCTGAGAATTGAGGACCTTTTTGGAAAGCCTGGGTTGCTCTGAGGGCTGTAGTTTGGCTTCAGCAGTGGAACTGCATTAAAATCTTTTCAGTGTGCTGTCCTGTCACTGCCTGTTTCCTCTCTTGCATAACTTCCATCTCCACCAAGGCACAGTCCCGTGCTTGGCTTATGAGAATTTAAGACACTCCTGCTATCGAGAGGCTTGGTCCCACTCCTGCTTGTGTGCTGCTGTGACCATGGATGAGAGGATGAGGAGGCCCATCTCCCTGGCAGCAGGTTATTGATTGTTTTTGTAGGGTAGGTTTTCAGTTGGATCCAATCTCTGGCCCATCCCATGGCTTCCATCACTAGCATTAGTGAGAGGGTTGGACTGTCCCCCTTGAGAACAGTGCAGACTTAGATGGGTGGATTGAAGAACTGTTTCAGAATGTGGCACACTGAATTATAAACCTCCCCTTTAAAGTAAGGAAAAGCTCCAGTTATACAACAGCAACTGGTGGCAGACGTTGAAAAGAACTCAGCAAAGGACTGAATGTTTCAGCGGTCTTCAGAGTTAAGGACTGAGAGTCATTCATCTTTTTGTCGCTTGATTCCTATCGAATGGGATCCAGAACTGCTGTGGTGGGCTCCCTTAGGAGGGGATGCAAAGTTTTGATCAGAGAGCTGCCTAAGGCAGCATCACCGTCCTTAGCTGGCTGCCAGATTGGGGATTGTGTCTTTCCACCCACTGTAAAAGTAAGACACATGCTCTTCTAGGCCAGGTACCATCTTCTCTACTGTGATGTGCTATGGGGTCTTCACAGGGAGCTTGACAACAGTGTGGTAAAGTGGTGGTCCTTTTCAGTTGCTGTCATCAAGGCTTTCCCTATGACTAACCAACATGTAATTTGGGCAGCTGTGACCTTCCAAAGTGACATCCCAGCTGTAGCTCTGCGGTGACCTCCTCTCTGCCCTCCAAACATTGGTTCTACTCGTTGCGTTGGGTTCCCTCTCTTCGTTGCGAAGGATGTCCATGCATTTGCCCAGCTGGCAGTATGTGGCTGTGCTGATTCCCTTGGGAGGAGGGCTGAAGTTCAAAAGTAAACGCAGTGGATTAGTGCTAGAACCATTACTTAGAAGGATAAAGTGGTAACCCGCCAGCCAGCATGATAAGTAATGATTAGCTGTTTGCTCGAAGGCGATTGCCGTTTGATCGTTATAATCTTAGGAAAGTGAGTCCAAATGGCTCTTGGCCTGATGGAGCCAGATAGCTGAACTGGATTTGTTCTGCTTCCAAGGGGACAGATGTTCCCATTCCACAGATCGTTGCAGTTTGCATCCATTGGCCTCCTTGCATGCTGGAGTCTGGTTTGTGAGGTTTTAGGGGGCCCATTTTACAACACAGGGGAAGGTGGCAGATTCCTGTGAACTGTGACTGAGGAAACACGGCTATCTGCTCTTTCCATTTGCAAAGTGAGTCTGTGCCAGGAGTGCTTTGCTTTATTTTTGGAAAAAAAAATCACTTATCACTTGCCTGTTGCATTGTGACTGTTTTCTCCACCTTTTTATTCCTCTTGGTGGGAGAGAGTAGGAAATACATATGAAAGCTGTGTCTGCATCCAGAGATCCTTCGTGGTGAGGTAGGTGGAGAAGCTGACATCAGTGAGAAGGCTGCTGAGACAGGTCTTCCTGTTTGTTGTGCCTGGAGGGGCTGGCTGGCTTGAACGGCCTTAATTTTGTTTGTTTGAGCTATCAGTACTTATCTGCTCTGAATTACCCTCAGCTTTCTTTTAGAGCCTTTATTTGATAACTTGTGTAATGTGAGCCTTCAGCTTCTCTGGCACTTGCAAAGATCTGGCTGTTTCAAAGGGCTGTGGAAGTTCTAGGGTTTTTTTTTTTTTTTTCCTTTTTTATTACAGATGTGGGGAACTTTATCATCATTAACTTATCACGTGGAAAGTATTTTACTGACAGCTTCTGAGTCCAAAGTTCTTGTTACTGCTGAACAGGTGTATAGTGCTGTCAGGTGCTGTGCAAAATTCCCTTGTTCAGTGTGTCTTCTTAGTGTATCATCCAGAATGGCTGGATGATACAGTTTGGAGAGGACATCTGGAGCTCTATAGTCCACCCTCGTGCTCCAAACAGGGCTGATTTCAGAGCTAGGTTGCTCGTGTCCCTGTGTGGTCAAGTTCTGAAAGTCTCCAGGGATGGAGTTTCCACCAGCTCTCCAGGTAATCTGGTGCTGTGCTTAGCGCTCTGATGGTGAGGAATATTTTTGGAATATTTTCCTTTTATCTAATCAGCATTTCTCTTGCCCGTTTCTCGTCTTTTTTTTTTTCCTTTGCGTGCTGTTGAGAGGAGTCTAGTTCCATCTTCTCTGAAGCCATTGGTTAGATAGCTGAAGATAGAAATTAAATCTGCTGTTAACACCCATTTTATCTCCAAGTTAAACAAACCCAGTTCCCTCATTCTCTCCTTGTACGTCATGTGTTTTAGCCTCAAGTTATCTTAGGATCTCTTTCTTTGATTATCAATGTCTTTGGGGGGAATATGGCTAGATGAGATAGTGCTCCAGATGTGGCCTCACTAGTACCAGGAGCAGAAGAATCATTTTCCCCAGACTGCTGGCTGTCGTCCCTCCCAGTAGAGCCCATTCTTGTGGCTTCATCGCTGCAAGAACATGCTGCTAATTCCTCTTTAAGTCATCAACCACCAGGATCCGCAGGGGCTTTTCTGAAGAGCTTCTCCCTAACTTGTGTTGATAAATATTTCTTCTGTCTGGGGCGCAAGACTTCACATCTGCATCTCTTATTCATGAAGTTGCCTTCAGTCCCTTCCTCCAGCTCGTTGGGGCAGTTGTTTCTGCCTCCCAATGTGATGTGATCTGTGAGCTTGTGGAGAGAATCTCCACGCCATCATCCACGCCGTTAATTAAGGTGTTAAACACTATCCACCGCAGTGCTGGTGTTCCCAGGTAGGACATCAGTGTGTTGGCTACTGCCCTTTGAGCTCCACTGGTCCGGCCGGTTTTAACTAGCTTGCAGTCCTGATCTGGGTACAAATCTGATCTGTACCTCCCCATGTGTGGACAGGCTTTTCAAAATTCTCTAATGGTCTTTCTCTAATGAGAAAGTTGCTTCTAAACAACAACTAGAAGTTGTGCTGGGGTGTGAAATCAAAGCAAATGGGGACCTGTAAAAAATGAAGTTGTTGGTCCCTTTTTCTCTGGACCCTTGTTCTTTCCATCCACACTGCTGGCCACTAGCCTGTTTTTAGCGGGGAAGTGCCTTTAGAAATAGCTAAACTGGGAATTTTCTCTGCTGGATGAAGGAGGAAGGAGGCTTCCCCCAGGCTGTGGCCTGCTGCTTGCCCGGGCTGCTCTGTGCTTAGGAATGTGTCTGGCATAAGTGGATCCAGTTTCTTCTCATACCTGGTGTTTTCTAATTTTCATGGGTTTTTGTGGCTCTTCCCAAAGGCTGTATTTTGTATAAAGTGGCTGCACGGCAGTGAGCAGCTGGGGGCAGGACCGTGCAAGGTAGAGCTAACTGCTTTCCAGGGATCATCCCTGCAGGCTGAGGGTGGTGTTTGTGCTGCCCTGGGTTGAGGTTGAACCTCTCATTTGCACTGCCACTTTCCTAGCCCGACTGCTGAGCCTTTTCTGTAGCCCTTGATGCACAGGGAATTGCTCCCTGTTTTTGCATTTGTGCATCTAGTTTTGCTGTCTTAAATGTTTCCTCCTGTTGATGTTGGACTAGCATGTCAAGATGCTGTAGAAATCAGAACCTGTAACCTAGAGTGCTTGCAGATCCTCCCAGCTCTGAATCATCTGTTGGTTTGATGGGCCTGCATTCCAGTCCATCATCCAAACTGTTATTGAAAATATTGCACAGGTTGTGTGCCTGGCTGGACCCGCTTTCCAGCGCCCTCCTGACTAGATAGCAAACCCTTGATAATTATTCTATTGAGAATTATTTTGTCAAGCAGCCATTTTATGGTGATTACATCTCGTTCCTGTTTTCTTAGCTGGATCTTATGGGAATGTCGTGGGGAACAGTGTCAGAACTAACAAAGATTGTTTTGGAATATCCTTATCACTTCTGCATGGGCATACAGTTTTTTCCTGATGATGCATGGACCCTTTCATTAAAGGATCTGCCTTGCATAGATTCCTGAAGATAGGAGGGACCTCAAAGGTGTTGAGATCTGCCCCTGTCTGCACTGAAATTTGATACATGCAACGTACACCGGATTTATGAGAACTTCTGCAACGGGACGATTGCTCTATGACAGCCCTGGGAGATCAAGAGGAAGCAAACGTGATGTGTTTATGGTTCCCAAATGAAATTAAGCAATTACCTGAACCTAGTCTTCAAAGCGGTCTTTGAACGCATCCCAACCCTCTTTCTGCAAGGGCTGGACAAATAAAAGTACGTGTCCAGTCTGCCAGATAGCAGCCAACTGCTGTCTGTGCCTACGTGCTGTTACTCAGATCTCGTTAGCTGCCTAATTGGATAATAGGCAGTACACTTCACAACTGCATAAGTATATTGAGCTCAACCTGCTCTGGAGCAGGGAGGGGAGGATGTGCTTGGTGACAAATGGCCAGGAGAAGCTGCACATGGAGCCCTACTATGAATATGGCCCTGCTCCCTCATGTCTGAATTTCCAGCTTTTGGGGACAGAAACTCGATGTGTGTATGAGGCACTTGTGTTTTGCAGGAGGCTCCTGGTTGGAAAGCTTCTTCCACAGCATGGGGATGACGTGGTGTGAAGAGCACCAGAAAGCTTGTGTGGTGGTTGGCGGTGAGCAGGTCTGAGCAACTCAACACATGGAAGAGAAAAACTCCGTAATTCTAGAAATATCCTTCCCTTTTGGCCCTGTATATGGCACGAACTGCTTAGGGCTTTTCATTTATAGCTTATTTGCCTCACTGAGTGCCTATCTCCAGCTTTCCATTCTGTCCAACATCTGTCTGTAGTGGGCAGATAAGAGCAAAGTAGGGCTCCTTTTCTTTAAGTATTTATTTGAAGCAAATGTAAACTAGTTTAAGAGTGTTTATCGCTGCGCAGCACGATTAGCAGCTGTGCAGAGCGCCTTGCAGCTGTGTGCAGGATTTTGTGTACGTGGGAAGCTGGCAGGATTCTCTTTCTTTCTGTCTTTATGTCTATGTTCATGTGGTCAAGAAGGGTTAAGAGTTAGGTCCTCTTGTCCGTGTGGGGAAACTGCTCCGAGGAGCAGCAAAGAGGAGTGTGAATTTAAGGACTGTCAACTCTCCTATGGAAAATCTTATTATATTTAATATAATCCCAAGCAAAATTTATATTATATTTATATTTAACAAAATCCTGGACCAGTTCTATTGTGGGTGAAGGTAAAGGATTACAGGGTGGCTCTTTTGCCTTGTTTCTGTGTAGAATGAGCCTCCAACCACCACACTGCTTTGGGTGGACAGCTATGAAATGTGTCTCATAATATTTATGCCTAGTGTATTGCCTAGGTTAAGAGCACGGGCAGCAGGGAAACGGATCAGGGGGATAATTCAGATGCCAGAGGATAATTCGGAGACATCTAGACAACCTGGATAGGCTCTGGAGAGAGTCTCTGTGTGTTCCAGAAGAAACAAATTTGTGAGGGGAAGGCTCCATACATCTGTAACCATAAACCCTGATAATTCCTCTCTTTCCCACCCGAAACTGCTGTGTAAGCTCCCCGGCTCAGTCTGTCATCAGCTTGGCGTGGGGCTGCACTCAAGCAGACCTTATTAAAGGGTGAAGATTGCTCTGTCCTACGCAGCTGATAAGGGAATTCAGAAATGAAATTGAATATTAATTTGTCAGTAACTTTTTTTTTTCCTTTTAGGTTTGGCTGGAAAAAATAGTCACGTAGGCGCCTTTCTTCCGTCTGTATGGGCAGTATTTAGATGTGCCCGAGCTTTTAAGAGTTGCTTTTCAAAGCACAGGTAGCTTAATGGTGGTCCTGCCTGGTCACTGCCTGTCCAGATCTACCCTACATGCGGTCACCTTTGTGCATGGAAAGTAGAACATCTTCTTGGTTGGTTTTAGTGCAAAATTTTCAAAAATTTTAAAGCCAAACCCAAAGCAATAGCACTGTCTGTTTCCACAAAGACCACTGTGAGGTTTTTCAAGGTGGTGAGATCTGAGATGCTTCTTGGGGGACTTCATCTCCCCACTTTCGTTAAGCAGATATGGGCTGTCCCTTGTTGAAGGGTCTGCTGTGCTCTCGGAATAGGTTGATTATTTTGGGTTTTCATGGGCTATTGGGTAGTATTTTATAGGGTATAATATGGGGTATTTAGGTAGTATTTTAAGCTTCCTGAACCTTGATCACAGAGCATCCTATGCCTGGAGCAAGGCAGTTCTTTAGGAAGCGGTGCAGAGATCCTCGTGTCTCTCAAAAGCAGCATCCTGCCCTTCAGAAAGAGCTCTGTGAAGGAGCAGAGCAAGCTGGAAATCACGCGTCCCGCTGCGAGTTTCCTTTCCATAGGAAGACTTGCTGGAGAATGTTAATTGAGTCCCTTTTTAAATGAAGGAGCCTTTGCTTCCTTCCCAAGTTTTCAAAACAAATTTTCCAAATACAGAGCCCGTGTTTCATTCAAGTGTAAATCCTTTCTCTTTAACCTGGAAGTTATCCCAGAAAAAAAAAAAAAAGAAAAAAAATCCATTCACTGCGGGACAGACCCTTGCAGTTACAGCGGGAAAATAAAAGTGGATCAAATTGTCCAAACAGGAAGGGAATTGAGAAAAGACTTTAGGTGAGCTCTCATTTAAGTTTAAATTGCCTTTCTGCAGACCCCAGCTCTGTTGCTTTTGAAGCATCATTGAAGTGGCTGCTAAATTTAGGGATGACGAATCTTCCTTGCCAACGTGCCAGCCTATCTGCAGGCTGGAGCGGTGTGAGCTGCACTTATGGGATGGATGCAAGGAGCAATCTGAAATTCACTGTTTTGTTGTCATCTCTGCTGGCTTCCACACAGCTCGCTGCTCCTCCACGCTCCCTGAGCTCCAGTACTTGGCGCTCCTCTGGTTTCTTTTCTTTTGGGGGCGTTAATGAAAATGCACTTTAGACACGGCCAGGTGCTAGTGCTGGTGAAGCTGCAGCCTCGTGAGGGGAAGTGAAATGAGCTCCCCTCCGAGTGCATTGAAATCCTGCATTGAATTTTTTTTTTCCCTAGCATTCACTTCTTAGTGCCTCTCTTCCTTATCTTATTCACTGGAATTTGAGACCCAGTTTATTGAAAAGGAGTGGTGGACAATGAATTTCCCTTTGTTTCTGGTGGTCACAGGGAAGAAATATCATCCTGCGTTTGGGAGAGCCTGCAGGAATGAAAGGCACCTGGTGGGAACGTTGCTCCATCATTCCTGTGCATCCCCACGCGCTCCCGGGAGCACAAGAGCTTGACTGCAGGAGGTTGGAGTCTCTCAAGAGGGAATTTCATCCTCCAGATGGGTTTTAATATTTGCAATGAGGTGGAAATGAAAGCAGAAGGGGTCACAGTTCCCTTTTTTCTCCTCATTCTCCCACCCGTGTTTCCTTGGAGCTTTCTGCTCTGCTTCCATGTGTCCAGATGCCTACAAGAGAAAACCCCCCGGCAGGGGCAATTGCTGCTGTTGCATTAGAGTTGGGATGCTTGATTCCCTGTGCATGTCCCTAGACAGCCGGAATGCAGGAGATGCTCCATGATTTTGCTAGCAAATATTTGTAAAATCAGAGAATTGATTTAGGGGACTGGAGAAGTCCCCAAATAGGGAATGAATAAGTCCCCTAAGGGCAGTTCCACCTGGAGGGATGTGCTTTTTTCCCCAGATGTCTAAGTTATTCCCAGCTGAAATCAGCCTGGTTAATGGGGGAGTAAATCAGTGCAGGGTTTGGCTCTACTAATTTTGCTTCTCAGCACTTGTGTTTCTCTTGCATTTCATGATTTTCCCTGTGGCTTGAATGGCAAAGACGTGGTAACCGCTCGAGGATGGCTTAAAATCAAAGGCTGAGTGTGGGTGTTGCTTTCAAATAGAGAATAAATGGTGCTTTTTAGAGATCTGTGCTGCTATTTTGGGGCAGTTTGTTAGGTCTGCCTTCTGAGAAGTGGTGAGAAAATGTAATTGCTTTTGGGCTGGTGTTTCTCCTATGGTGTGTCCTGAAATGATCCTCATGTACACATTGACTTGGAGCCAATACTGAGCCGTGATGAGTGCAGATCCATTCCCTTCCTTGCCCTCTTGCTTCCCAGGATGGGAAAGGAGGGAGAGATTCCTGTTGAAACTCTGCTCCCAAACTTGCTGCAACGAATTTAAAACCCCAAACCGCAAAGAATTCCCAGATGCAATAGGGACACCAGTGTTTATTTGCCTGAGACCCCATTGTGCTCCGAGTTGTGCAAACATAGGCATGTTTCCGATTTAATTAAGGCTGTTTTTATCAATTAAGTCTCACAAACAATCGGAGACAGAAGAGATAAGATCGCACGGTTATGCAGATGGGATAGGGCACAGCTCTTTTTTGGCAGACAGAAGACAAAAAAAAAAACTTGGTTGCAACATTGTTCTGATCTATTATGCCAGTGGTTTTAGTCTGCAACCTCTTCTCTTTTTTTCTTGCTTGCTCTGTAGTTTTCTGTCTGCTTCTCCTTCCTTTTACAGACCTGAAACACCAGCCTTTGCTTCATGGGAAGCTGAGCAGTGGAAAATACTTCCTAGTAGTTACTGAACATGATTGTGGAGCTGGAAAGAAAGGGAAGGTTCCCAGGACTGGGTCAGCTACTGCTTGGCAAGCTTGTGAGTCAGGATTGGTCCATGCTCTTGCACACAGAGAGACCAGGCTCAAGCTCTCCATGCTAACTTGGAACCAGAGCTACAGGAGAGCACGACCCAGGCACACACAGTAAAAGGCAAGCCAGGGTTGGACCAAGTCGCAGTGCAGAGAGGTCTCTGATGGTAATATGTGGAAATGCGGTGATTTCTCCAAAAATATTAAAACTAGTTAGGTAGAATTAGTTAAAATTAGTGGTTGAAGCATGGTTCCCTTCTTTAGGGTTGAGAATCTACCATTCATGGTGCCAGCTTGAGTGGGACCATTTTCCCAGCTTTTCCTGATACGGGGGAGGACTGTTTTGTGCAAGGTGACCCTGGTGATTGGGCAGGTGTTGCAGGATGTCCTCTAGATAGGTGAGCTGTTGTCCCTAACATTTCAACTTCTCAAAAGCCAAGGGGAGGCTAAGGTGTCAGCTTCAATTTGGTCTCCTCTCCTTGGGAGATTTGTAGAGCAGAGGGTTTGCTGGTAGGATTTGCTCCTCAGTTGTGCAAGGACACGTCGCATCCAAAGCTGTGGTTCTTGTTGCTGCAATGAAGCTCCTTTTTACTGTGTCCTGTGTAATATTGTAGCTTCTGACAAACCAGCCACGTTAGTGTCCTGATTTCATTAGCTCTGCGGGCAACAGAAGCTCTGTAGCCCATAACCTGTGGTGCTGGGAAGTCATCTCAGCTGCAGGAGGGCGAAACAGAGAAGCTGCCAACGAGACAGGACCAAGAAGAGCCTTCTGTGTCCAAGACTGTCCCCAGAACTCTGGCCATTACTCACCTTCATGTGGTGTCCTTGCAGTGTGTGCCTAAAATGCCTTTGACTCCCTTCTTAGCCCATTTATCCCTTGGAGGTGATGACCACATCCTAGCATTTTCATGGTGGGGCTCATAGAGGTGCAGGAAATCATGATCTTTCTTACCTTCATCCCCAGAACTGTAAATCCAGCCTGTTGTCCTGGCTGAGCTGCCTTCTCCTGGGCTGTCAGAGGGGCCTTTGAAGACTGGTTCAAGATGATCTGCTCCCTTGCCTTGCTGTCATGGACAGTGAGTGCCCTTCAGCCAAGGGAACAAGCTTGAGAATCAGTCATGGGCCACACAGTTATTTTGATTTATTTTCTTTTTGCTCGGATGGGAAAGATTTGAAAAACACATAATAGTGCATTTTATCAGCAAGTTTTAAGTGGTGTGATTCATCCCCTTGTGTTCTTGGCATGACATTTTTTGGTTTATTTTTTG
Organism: Nothoprocta pentlandii; assembly: GCA_013398315.1. Classification (NCBI taxonomy): domain Eukaryota; kingdom Metazoa; phylum Chordata; class Aves; order Tinamiformes; family Tinamidae; genus Nothoprocta; species Nothoprocta pentlandii. The sequence goes on from VZSG01000122.1 coordinate 116,217, forward strand.
GATATCCTTGCAGCTCTGTTGGTGCCAGGCATGGTATGCATGTGCCTTGTGGCAGACAACCTGCTCTACCCATATGTTAGCTATGAAAGAAATATATATATATATGTAATAGGAAGTCTTTATACTGCATGCCAAGATGCTTGGGGCTTGTTAAATGTATTCCACTCGTCAACACATTTAATAAGCAGCCTCGGTGTGAATCAGCTTTGAACAAGTTCATTTGATTTGAGGGATTTTTGCAGACATTGAAACAAGTTGGATCACAGTGGTAAAACTCTGCAGTGGTTTCCCGATCAAAAGCACTGTCTGGTGACTTCTTTTCTGCATTTTCATCTTCTCCTCTAAACGATGTCTGTGCAAACAGTGCCCTGGTCTAGAGGGGCCTGGGGGTAACAAGAGAAAGCAGTTGGTTGTTTTTGTCTTTGCCTGGAGTCAGCGTTATTCATCGGGGTTCACTGGCTGCCACGGCGGATTCCTCGCTGGCGTATAAATCACTCGGGTGCTCACAGGCTCTTTCACGGGTTCATTTCTAGAGTCAGAATTGTGGGATCTGTTTACAAAGCGGCCTCTGTGCTCCGTCTGCTCCATCTTCGCTGGCTTCTTGCCTGAAATCGCCCGCCCGGATTCCCTGCCAGCTCCTCCGGTCGTGGCTCCGGGAGGAGCCTGGTCCACGTGGGACAGGCATGGAGCTCGTGGCCGTCCTGCAAAGCATCCTGCCCTCCTCATCCTGAAGACTGCATTGTCACCAGTATTGCTCTGTCCACCTTATCCTCCGTCCCTGTGGTCAGATTAGTCAAAGACTTGGGCTTTCGTTGGTTGTCTTATCCTGTAGTGCAACTTCCAGTAAGCTTTGGCTGCTCGGAAAAGCAGCCTGCAGAGCAGGTGCTCCAGTGCCTCTCAGCTGGCAAGACATCTCCTCAGGGAGCCTTTTCCACCGTCTTGACTAAGATAATTAAAAAATGTTGGATTTGATGGCCTCTTCTCACTGTCTCCTCCGCATTTTTCCTGGATGATGGTGTTGTGGGAAGAGGCAAAGGGAGCAGCTGTCTTGGATCGCGCTTGCAAAAAATATTGTTTCTCAGAACATTCTGTTTTATTTTTTTGTTGAAGAACTTAAACGTTTCTGCTTCGTTTTCTACACCAGCAGCGTGGGGCCATGACGTGGTGCTTGCAGCCTGTAGCCTGCGCCAGGTCAGTGGTCCAGCACCTTTGGCTTGTTTCTCATTCATAACTAGCAGAGTAGCTTTACAGAGGTAAGTGAGAGTGAAAGTCTTCGATTTGACAGAGAGGGAAACTGAGGCACACATAGGTGAAATGGCTTCCATAATGTCCTACAGACCCTCATTGGTCACCCTGGGCCAATGAAGCATCTGTTATTTGTTGTGAGTCGTGAAGGAGGACAGGTTTCCAGCTTGGGCAGAGGAAGGATTTTATCGTGGGCCCCACTCTGCCTCCTCTCACCCACAGGGAGGTGATATGTGTGGAAGTGAGGAGGAAAATGAAGAAACCATTTCCCGTGTTCTGTGTGCAAGAATGCGGGAGCCAACCCATTTAAGCTCATCATCTCAGGCTTGAGGAGACCTGAGTTTGGGAAGGCAGAGGTTAATT
>VZSG01000122.1:128534-143696 GCA_013398315.1 Nothoprocta pentlandii
TGCAGATTTGCCCAGACTAAAGGACCGAGCAGGACAAGGGAGATGAAGAAACACTTGGCTGTTGGAGGTGGGTCCCCAGCCTGTGCTGGCGTGCTGGGCCCCATATCTCAGTGGTGCATATCCCGAGGGCAACGTGGGCACTGCAAGCCTGGGAAGGGCCCCTGTATGTGCTGGGATGGCCCAAGTCCAATGTGCTGCACGTGCAGCTTTCCTAATATCCTCGGGGAAACGAGGTGTGTTTGCTTCCGCTGCAGAAGACCCTCCTGCCAGCCAACCTGGTCAGCTGCTGTTTGCACAACCACCGTATGAAGGCAGTTCGTTGCAGGCTGTTTTGTTGGCTCGTGTTATCTGACTGACATGAAGGACGAGTTCAATTAATGTGTCTGCTGCCTCGTGTTGAAAGGTTGTCCGTGCTTAACCTGCGCCGGGATGAGCAGGGTGGCGAGCAAGCTTGGCAGGCAACCTGCTGCGTTGGGCAAGAGTGGGAAGGAGGGGAAAATAAGAGAAGGATGTTGCAGCTTGGCATGTGTACAGCCTGGAGAGCTTGGAAAGAGCATCTTGAAAGTGGGAAAGAGGGAGGCGTTACAAAATCTGCTATGCCAGGAGCCAAAGAGAAGCCCAACTGAGAGAGACCGGAGGCCACGGTGAGAGGCAGCACTGTGTCAAACACAGGAACCTCCTTCCTCTTGAGGCATCTTCGTGCCTGCTCAGGGTTGTGGTCTGCTCAGTGGATAGTCCCAGTCTGAAGCAGGGAGAGGTGCAAAGGAGACAAGTGCTGCCACCAGAAAAATCCTCCCAAGAACTTCTCCCTCAGCTTAAAAAAAAAGAAAAAGAAGATGAAAAGATGCATTAGAGCCAATAACTGGATATTGTTTTTTTATTGCAGTTAATTGGATAAAGGCTACTCATTGCAGCCATGCAGTTGTGTGGGACAAGTAGCGTTAGGCTAATTAATGAGCTAATGGCCTAGCTGCTGGAGTGTCGTTACATCTGCCAAAGAGGTTCCTGTTGTGTTTCCTGTGTGTGAAGCTTTTGCATGTGGGCTCCCAAATAGAGCTTTTAGATAACCATTTTATTGTATATAGTTGATGAGAAGACAGAGGGGGTTGTTATTATTGAAAAACAGGCTTTTGAGCCTCCATCCCCCAAAATTATTTGTTTTCTTTTTTGCTTTATTTTCTGTCTCCTGAGTGCCAAGCAGAGCCCTGCCTGGAGGGTCTGCATGGCTGGTTCTTGTCCCTTAATGTGCTAAACTTCATCTTGCTCCACTGATGCTTATGCCTTTTCCTGTACAACACTGTGCTGAGGATGCTTGTGCTCACAGACCTACAGCTACACGTGACGGTGGCTCCCGAGGTGCAGAGGGCAGAAGGGATCATCTTGGAGCTCTTTTCTGGCCTTCTCCATAGCACGGGAGCATCTCCAGCACCACAACCCCGTCTTCCAGTGGAACACAGATATCTATGGGAGCTCTGATTCTGGTTTAAAAGCTAAGCTTTGAGCAGTGTCATGTCCACCTTCTCTTTGTGGGAGAGTCTTCCACCAGCTCATGGCTGTCACTGTTAAAAATAGACTTCTCTCTCTGCATTGGTCCAGCTTCAACTCCTCATTACTCAATCACACTTTGACTAAATTAAATATCCTCAAGTATTCTCTGCTAGCAAATGCTTTCAGGCTGTGACCAATGCACATGCCTTATGAACACATGTGTATGTGGTGCCCCTTCATGTGCTGAGACTCTCTGCAACAGTTTGCAGTTAAAAAAAATCCTTTCTTCTTCTGCTTAGTGTGGTTAATCCTAGTTCTTCCATGTAGCTACTCAGTTGAAATCAGGTTTTGTCTAGTTTATTTGAGTTCCTTTCAGGCAAACACAGCCCTGTTGTTTAAGTTTCTGGTGATGGGTGATATGTAGTTCCCAGCAATTAAATCCTGGAGGGAAGAGAGCAATTCTAGTGATTTTTAGCCTGTTTACACTAGAGTCGCATGGAGGTCCAGTCAGCAAGGGTTTAGTTTCTTGCCCTCCCAACTGGCTCTTCTTAACATGTGGGCTGTCAATTTGGGACTCCCCATTGACTCTGTGTGCTTCAGTGTGGGCTTGCTCTGCTGTGGTCCATAATGCACGTCCCTTAGTAGTTGGGATGCATTGTGTGCTCTTGGAGTGCATCTTCTGGTCTGGTGTCCTCCAAAAAGAGTCCAGTTTGGGACTTCTGAAAGGTTGAGCAAAAGCAAGTTGGGCTCCTGACTGGTGAAGCGGGGAGAGATGAATTCCCCTTGGAGCAGCTGCTGCTCTGGTCCATGGGATGCAGGGAGCTCCCTTGTGGGTGTTAGACAACCTGCTGTGTGAAACGAAGCAAAGTCTGAAGGGAGAGGAAGACCTTTAACCAATCTACGTGAAAAAAAAAAAGCTATAAAGAACCAGACAGGGTTTTAAGCACGCAAGCCTTTCTTTTCTCAGTGTGGTACCTTGCCCAAGTCTTTGGGTCATCACAGCTGTGACAGGGCTGCCACGGGAGTGTTTAGACGAGCTAAGAATAGCGGATTTCCTTGAGGAAAGTTGCTGTTTATTTTGGTTTTGTATTTTTAAATTGTCTGAGCCCTGGTGACCTTTATTTCCTGGAAGAATCGCCTCATCAGAGGATGCGTTTGTAATAAGGATGGCAGCTGTGAACTGCCTTAATTCTCTGGGTTCTTGGTGGTGACTTCTAAGGCTTTACTTTTTATGGGTTAAAACTCATGGTATAATCATGATATGGAAATATCATTGAATGATGTTGCTGTTGCTGCTAGAGAAGGTGTAGGAAAGGCTAATTTTTTTTTTGAATTCATGGTTTCTTTGGGTTGCCCTTGTCTGTGGGTCCATAGCAACTCAAATGTGCTGAAGGTGGACTTTGTTAAAGAGGATATATAGAGAAAATTCCCTTATTAGAAGGGGGTTTCAAAATTATTTCTAGGTTATTGCTAAGATAGCTCTGGTGTGAAGTTCTAATGCGAGCTAACAGCCCCTTAGCATGGATAAAAGAGAATTATTTCCCTGGGACTGGTCACTGGACAGAGATGGATGGATTGGAAGTTTAAAGGATTGAAGGGTACGAATGCCAGGAACGCAAACATGTGATTCTGGGTTGGTAGGATCTGCCCATCTTAGAAAATATATTTTAGCCAAGATGTGACTGCTGGGAAAAGGAAATTGAGCTCTTGGATTTTACTTAGTGGTTTTTGATTTTTTTAACTTTTTTTTTTTTTTGAGTGGAGGAGGACAGTAGTGAGAAGAGATGAATGAAGATGAATGATGGCACCTAGGAATGGAATAGAACAAAAATAGAGACTGAGAAAAGGGAGCTGTTATGGAAGAAGATGCAGTTAAAGTACCATGAGTGACATGCTTACTGAACAAGAGATAGCAGGATCCAAGTTATATTTTTAAGGCAGAAGGAAATTGTGACCTATTTGTATTTTTTCTTTATGTTGGGTAACCCGTGCCTATTAGTTCTCTCACAAGAAAGCCAGAACAGACAAAGTGGGAGGATGTTGCTCTTAGGCAAGCTGTGATTTAGTATTGCCCTTGCTGCTGGTTCCTGCTCTTGGTTGGATGCATGGTAAAATTACAGCCTCAAACAGATTCACAGTAATTCAAAAGCACAGAACCCACAACAACAGAACCCTCCAACCTTCTGGGAATCAAGTCCAAAAGCCAAACCATCTTTGTGTCAGAGGATCTGGTTGCAATCACTGGTGCAGGCAGCGACGAGTGGGTTGGCAAGATCTGAAGTTAGGACCCACCAGCAAATGGGCTGTTTTATGTACTTCCCTCACTCGAGCCTAACTGATACTCAATAAGTGCAGGCTGAAGGGGTCTTATATTTATATTGTCTGTTGATTTTGCCTGCGATCATGTATCCTGATTGGGAAGCTCAAGTTCATGCTGAATTTGAATTGCCTTCCACTGTTGATCATGCAGTGAAGGTTGTTGGCTACTTGAGGGTAGTTTCTAAATCAGGATTCTGTACACAGAAAAAAAATACATTTTTTTATATATATACATATGTGTGAGTGTATATATATTTTTTTCTCATCTGACTAGGCAAGTTGCCTAAACCAGTAGTAAAATGCTGAAATGGGAGGGGAAGGTACGTTCTTGAAGATGTGATTTGAAGAATTCACAAGAATTTGCTGAAACTAGCATTACGAAAGCTGTACTTGAACTGAGCTAAAACTTAAATTCTTAAGATATAGATGGCAGAGAAGGTGTTTCTTTACTGTGTTGATTAGGATATGTACATCAAAGTGAGAAGCAAAGAGTTTTATGGAATGTATTGGCTTGTAATAAATCCTGAAGACATTTGTATTAGGAGTTATTTCAGTTGGGTGTAGAGTAGTTCAAAAACGAGGAAGAGGTAGACAGATTAAAGCCTCTTGCTTCTTGGAGATGATTAGGATCATGTGTGAAGGTCCTTGGCATGGAGAGGATGCGAACAGGGTATGATTGCTTAGTGTTTCTCGTAATGTAGTTTCAGGGAATGTCAACAGTTCCCATCCAGTAGTGGTTTGAAACCACTAAAAGGACATGAATGTTTGCGTAACATTAGACCGAGGAGCTTCTCACCACAGAACTGCTGTGAAGGCCAGGAGCATTAGAGGGCTTCAAAAGGAGCCAGCAGATTCAAGAGGGAAACGTCCAGCAATGGTTGTTACTCTCCAAGTAACTCAACAGGAGTTCCACCTTAGGATGTCCCTAAGGGACTTGTTCTGGAGGCTGCCAATGTCCAGAAGAGGGTCAGTCCTGTTTGTGCAGACCCCAGGCTCTTTGATGTGTTCACCCTTTGACATGTGTTCAGGCTTGGAACAATGTAGGGACCAAGAAAAGTTGTGGCTTCACTTGACCTCAAGCATAGGTAAAAGGTGAAGAAACATCTCTTCTTGGGAGGCCAAGGGTCTTCCCATTGTCCTGCATTGTGAATAAAGTGATGCTGCCTTTTCAGTTATTGTATTATATTATATTATATACGCTTTTTAACTAGAATGCTGTTGTGGTGTGTTTTCTGTGCCCCTGTCTTGAGGAGTGGTCTTATCTTTCCTATCAGTGGATTTAATCGACACATCATGGAGTAGTCCCTGGTTAATTCCCAAGGGAAGCCCTTCTTACCGTGGAATGGGACTGCTGTGTTCCTGTTTATCTGAACACGTTCTAAAAATCCCTTTTCAAAGTGAATTAAGATAAACAGGAGCCAAACACTCCTGGCTGAGATAAGGAATGTCCACAGGAGGAACAGTTGGAAGCTGAGCAAGCAAAGACTAGTTCTAAGGTGTTTGCAAGAGCAAACTTGACCCATCCCATCAGCTGCTGTAGGAAAGGTGCCTTGCATCTTCCTCCTGTCTCTTCCAGAGCTTTACCATTGCTTCTGGAGCCAGGGAAGAAAGTGTTCTCTGCTACTTCTCCAAACTGATTTATTGCTTTTGGATCCTGCTTGCTTGGGAATAAGTCCAGCGCCTGGTTTTGGCTGCTCCTAGCTTTTCCTCTTGTTGAATGACCACGATTTGTGACTCTTGCCATGAGCTAGAAAGCACTGCATGCTTGACGTGTTTGACTCCTGCTTGGGAATAGCTCTCCAAACCCCCATGGCTGCCTGCACATGGTAGAGAGCTGCTAGCTCAGATCCTTCAGTCAGGAGGTGAAAACAGAGAGATCCAACTGATGTAACCACAGGTAGAGGTCTGTAGTTTGGTTTCAGCCAAAGCTGGCTCGATGTCATCCTTTCTGTTGTTGAGCAGCATTTGGAACAAGCTAACGTTGGCAGAAGGAGAGCTCATTACAGCACTTTGCTAAAATCTCTTGCAGGCGAGCCCAAATCGAAGGGTTTGGGCTGAAGTTTCAGCATTTGAAATAAAACATTTTTGAAATACTTCTGAAGAGTACATGTAAGACCATTTTACTCTTTATACTGAATTCAACCTAGTGTCCACTGTGCTATGCAGAGCAGGACACATTTGGTCAAGATACATAAGTGCTTTAAGGCTGTGGAATAACAAGGACTCTCCAAATGAAAACACTGTTGTTTTGTCCTTCATTAGCACACACAGTCACATGCTGCAGCAGCCCAGCAGCGTCCTAAGAACAAAGGTCTGATTCTTCTCCTGGAGATGCAAGAGAGGAACAGTAGTCTTTGATGTTGGCCAAGTGTTGGGAGCCTGGAAAAGGAGAAGGAGGCTGGGGAATTGCTCATAAGGAGTGTCCTCTGTTGTTGTGCTTGAGTTTGTTTTGTTTTGTTTTAACTTACCTTTCAGTAGGTGGTGTGTAGGGAGAACAGTAAAAACACAGTGAATTTGTCTGAATCATCGAGCATCAACTGATCCAAGGGTTGGTGCATCTCAGACTATGTGTGTCTGCTTTATAAATCAGGAGGAAATGTCATCTCGAGTCTGGGTAGAGTGCAGGTCTTCACATGCAGAGTCTTTGGCGCTCTTGAGGACAGCTGTAGACCTTCCACACTAGACATTGACATTTGTACGTAAAGACATCCTATATATGATCCCTGAAAAAAGCTTAACTCTTCCTTGCAGTGAGATTGGAAGCACTGACCGTGGCTGATGGTAGCTGTGGTGGTGACTTCAGCCTGCTGTCTTTCTGGAGAAGGCCTGATGGACACTCTGCTGCCTGCCAGTTGTTGCATCTTTTGGCTTTTCTTCCTAAAATAATACAATTCATAAGACTATTGTGGTGGTTGGGACCAGTGGTCTTCTTTGAGTGGGCCTGTTTTTCTATCTCATGGCTGCTAAATGATAGCCTAAAATTTTCACTGGAGAAGGTCCACAATTCCTCCACTTTCTCAAGAGTATAATCAGACAGGGACAGAATATGGATTCAGGCCGGGTACTAAAATAAGGCAATAGGAGTGAAAATAAGAGTGTACACTAACAAAAAGGCGATCTGTAGGAGCTGCAAGTAGAAAATGGCATATACTCCTTGAAGGATTGGTTGGACATGTTGAGTAGATGGAGGAAATATCAATCTGGGATTGATATTATCATACTGGAAATCCGTACTGTGAGCTGGTATGGATTCAAACTTATCTTCATCTGATACTAAAATCAATCCTGATGTGACAAGATGATGTTGGCTTGGGGACTGTATCATGCAACTGAATTTTTCAACTGGGCATTGTTGGCTTTCATCAGTTGAAACACTTTGTCTGTCTGTGCCATTGCTGTAATGATTGGTTTGATGTCCAGTCTCCATGCTTTGAGCTTTACTGAGTCCTCTAGTTACAGGATGTGAAGCTTATGCTTTGTGGTTGCCACAGAGGCATTACTGTAATGTGGAGCCCCTTGATGCTGGGTACATGGTTTTCTTTTTTTTTTTCTTTTTTTTTTTCCTTCTTTTTTTGAAGTCTTTACCACCAAATTGCCACTTCTGGAGGTTATTTAAAGAGATGGGAGTTGGAAAATCCTTGGACTTCTCTGGAAATAGAATACATGGTTGGAAGAGGGTGGAGGCTTCTGGAGGTCCTAGGGCTGGTGCAGCAGACGAAAACGTTACATCTCCATCTGACCTCAGTTATCCTTACTACGCATCCCATTTCAAAGACTGGTTCTAGTTCACAGGTTCCCTTTCTTTCCCAATGGACAATTTTTACGGGCTTCCACAGGATTTTTAACCCCAGAGGCCGTTTGCCAGGTTCCCTGAACGCGCTTGTTTGCTTTTTCCCTAGGTTCCTTAGAAAGAGAGCTTGGACGGCATGCAAAGTTGTGAAATATCTGGAGACAGCACGGATGATCCTCTTAGTAGTGGCCTACGGAGAAAACGACAGCCTCGAATAGTAGTTATCGGTGCTGGGCTTGCCGGCCTGTCTGCTGCCAAAGCGCTCTTGGAAAGTGGGTTCACGGATGTAACTATCCTTGAGGCGACTGACCGCATCGGAGGCCGAGTGCAAAGCGTGAAGCTTGGTAAGAGCAGCACTTTGGGAGCAATGCACGGAGCTGTTTGCTTTCTGAATTCTGCTGGCAAGTCTTTGTGTTGTTATTAAGCTAATTTGACCTTGGAAACTTGCTTTTTCAGTCCATGCGCACATGCAGAGGAGAACTTGAGGTGTGAAATGATCTGGCATGTGATTCCGTGGGTTTCTTTCAGGGTGGATGGGCAAATGTGGGCTGTGCTGATGACACGTTCAGGTCTTTAGATGGAAGGCTACTGCAGAGTGGACCGTATTTCCATAAAATGAAGATCTTGGTGACCATGTTATGCCTTTATAAGAACTCAGTGTAGGAGTGAGAAGTGCTCTGTGGTTGAATCGCTGTATCTAGACAGTTTCCACCACAGCTTGCAAGCTTGACTCTTGACGAAGAGCAGTCAGTAAATCTCCTGGCTTGAGAACCTCCATTGCTCTGTGACTTACATTACGTGCAAAGGGGCGAGCTCAAAGCTATTCTGTTTCACAAATAGCCCCATTCATTTCCCTAGAACTAATTTACTGTGTGGGCGCTACCCACTGTGAATCAGACTGCTGGAAAAATACCTTCAGTGTTCCCTTTCATCCTGCTCTGCAGCTTTCCTACCTCTGTGGCTTCCTTTCCCAGCATGTAAGAGAGGTGCAGACACTGGATATTTTAATCCTGTGTCAATTGGATGGGCCTATAACATTTCTCTGTGCAAAGATACTGGAACAAATGTTATCCTTTACAGTATGGTACCTAGAAGGGCTTTGCCTGTCTCCTCCCTGCAGGAGGGGGACAGCTCTTCATTTTTTGCTGAATTTCCTTCCTGATTTCAATTAACTGGTTCTGCATCTGATCACACTCTATGTATTTATTAACTTCAGCCTCCCGCTGGGCTCCTTCCTACCTCTCAGGTCCCTATATCATGTACTGCATTTTACTCCATGCACTCACCATAGTAAATAAACAGCAGTGTCCTATGGACTTTTAGAAGGGAAATGAGTGAAAAGACAGTCGGATGAACGTAATCTCCAGGGCCTGAGCAGGGCACTTTTTGCATTCTGTTGAGACTTGGCATAGAGGTTCGGATGGGAAGTGTGTCCTTTGCTCACAATGCCCTGTGTTAAAAATATCCTGGGAAGTGTTAAAGATGTAAACTCTTCAGGGAGCAATAAAGACTTTTGTGAGTGCACCTGTGAAATCATTTGATGGTACTAATACAGAGACTATTTCTGTCACCTTTGGACACCTCCACCAGTTACTCTTGTCTCTGGAAGCTCTTTCGGCACACAGTTTTGGAGCTCTGTTGGGTGGTAAAATCTTCAGAAGCAGCATTTGCTTGGAGCCTCCTTACTGTCTGGTATAAAAGCAAAAGGGAAGCATGATGCTGGGCTGGACTTTCTTCCTCTGTACTGTCCAGAACACCAAGATTGCACCTGCGGAGGGCTAACCCTGCTTGTTTCTCTCATTTCTCTTCCAAAAAACTCTTCCAGAAGTTGGTCTTCTGAATCTTTGATACACTTTAGTGTGCTGGTTGCAAAGGAGTTTAAATATTAGACTTTTCTGGCCATGCCACTCTGATATAAAATGCAATTTAAACCTTCAGCAGAGATGCGATGGCATCTTTGCAGATTTACACCCTAATACTTCCACTGAGCAGTGCTGTATCTCGCAGGGGTTAGCATTTTCCCTTGCTTCAGCACCAGTTTTAAGGTATTTTGCTACCAAGCCAAGGGGAATAGTTTGTATTTCCATAGGTTTGATCCCTCATCTCTCACACAGGTGAGGCCGAGGGTGTCCTTGTCTGTGGCTTATAAGTGTATTTCTTGTACATGATAAATAACATCTGTATCCACTGCAGATATTTCACGACAGGATGCCTGAGGAGTAGCCAGTGATTCGAAGGGAAATGTGAAGGTTCCTGTGCATATTCAGAAGGTTTCATATGAAATCTATGCATTCCTTTGGAAAATTGCTGGTATGGTGTATTGTTGTGCATAGGCCTGTTTTGACTGCTGCTTGTATGTCAATAATTAAATTCATGGAGTAGCAGCCAGATTTTTACAGAAATTTGTACTTTTGTTGTTGTTGTATGATTCATTCAAGGCAGTTTAATATTGCAACTGAAATCTTTTAAAGCTCAGAAAGTTAATGGGATTTCTCTGTTTAAAAAAGATTGATTTTACACTTAATTCATTTAATGTCATTTAATTTACAATAGATAACAACTGGATTATCTGCTTGGGAGTGATGGTAGCGAGTTCTTAAGTGTTACAGGCCAGATGGATTTTTGAAGTTTTCTTGGGTTTTGAGCATGTTCTGCATAGCCACGGGACATGGGAGAACTTGGACAACATCACTCCTGTTACTGAGCACCAATCGAGAGGGACCTGCAGGTGGTTTGGGCATTTCTTGGAGACATCAGGGGCCCTGGAGATCAGAGCTAGATCCAGGGGGCCTGGCAGTGCAGCCAAGGGCGAGCTCTTGACACGAAGCAGCCGTTTTCCGGCTGCGGATCCGCTCCGTGATGCCTTGCAGGAATATTGTGGTTGACAGGGTGACTGCCACATGCTGTATTTATGGGCCTTGCACCTTCGGCTGCCAGCAGGCATTTGCACCAGGATGAATGGAATTTGTGGTGCCTTAAATACCCGTGCATTCGTGCTTGGATGCTGCACACCTTTAAGCACTTTAAGTGCTTTATTTTAGGTATGCATGGAAGCCTTTGCACTCTGGAGGCCTGAAACACATTTTCTGAAGGGCAGTCACCGTGCTCCTTGAGGATGAGGTGGTTGTCTTTGTGAAAAATGAGGCGTGTGGGGGCTTCCCTTAGAGGCAGCATCTTGGCTGGAGAGAGGCATTTCTTGGAGCGTGCTCCCAGTGAACCTGGATGCATGGATATAGTGCTGCAGTGTTTTTATTCTACCTGAGCACCTGCTTGCGTGTTAGATATGATTTATGTACATGATTTGACTGGAAGCTGCTTGTTCCTTTCTTCATCAAGCAAGATCCTTTTGAGAGTGAAAGCCTGTAGCCTGTTAACTATTCCACTTATTCACAATTCACACACCTCTACAGAACCAGTGACGCTGTGGTGTCCGGGATGCTGAAAAGGAAGATATGTGGTTTGTCAGATCTTCTTTAAAACTGTTAACTTTGGACTTCTGAACGTGATTTAAATTTTCAAAGGCATAAATAATAAAATATAACCTAGTTTGTCATTTGGGGAATGGAAATTTGTTTTTTCATTTCAGATTGCCTGAGGCATTTTTATAAATAACACGCATCTTTAATGATAGGACAGGGCAGTATGCAGGCCAGTGCTGCTCTTCCAAGGCAGTCCTCACTTTCCTGCATCTCGTTGCTTTTTTCCTGCATCTCGTTGCTTGTAGTCTGTAGATAATCTCTATATGTTCTTTCCCTCCCACTTTAATAGTTTTGTAAGTATTCTCTTATATTCTGTTCGAAACAGGGCAGTGTGGATCCTTACAGCTCTTCTCCTTTACTCCCTCACCCACCTCCCACTAGTATCTAGCTTGCACGAGCAGCACATCCTCTGCTCTCCAGTCTTGTTCTTAGGTGCAGTTCTATAGAAGATGATATATAAAGGTCAAGTAGCAAGCATAGAGCAGCTGACAACAACCATGATAAGAACTGGGAACCTAAAAGATTCCACATTTCACTGTAAGTATCAGAGGTGACACTGGGGTGTATCTTTACTGGAAACATCCCGTCTTTCTAGCACTGTCTAACTATATCCCAAAGGACTGGTTTGGAGAACACTGATATGACCTTCATATAGCAGGCCATATAAGTGATATTCAAACATGTGATGTCCTCAGGCAATTGTTCTGGTTTTCCACATGCCTGTTTAGGATTGATTGTGACACGGTTTTGGAAAAATGGGTTTCCATAACTTGTCTGTTTGATTTACACTCCTGCAGAGCACGCCACTTTTGAACTGGGAGCTACGTGGATCCATGGTTCACATGGAAACCCAGTCTATCATCTAGCAGAAGACAATGGTTTACTTGAGGAGACTACTGATAGCGAGAGAAGCGTTGGCCGGATCAGCCTTTACTCCAAGAATGGGGTGGCTTATCATCTTACCAACAACGGACAAAGGATCCCGAAAGATGTGGTTGAAGAATTCAGTGATTTATACAACGAGGTTGGTATTCATCTGCTCGGTCAGGTTGCAGATTTGTCTGAAACACAAGGACTCCAGGTGCTGGGCAATGTCAGAAAACTGGTCGTGTTTTTTCAGAAGTAAAACATTTCATTTGCTTTCATCTGCTGAACTCCTCCGCATTTAAGATCCCTGATGTGGGATGTTGTTAGGATGAACAGTCTTTCTGCGTTTGTCATCAGCTTAATCACTTCCAGCAACTATTGCTGGGGAGATCCAGTCATTTGCTTTCAAAAGTTGCTACTTAATTAGCAGGATAAAGTAGGGATCAAATTACTAAACAAAGTAGAGCGTAAAACCTTAGCAACAAGTGGATCATTCAGCTCCGTGACATGTTATTGATGTTATAAATACCATTGCGTGCTGTGTCGTATGCCAAAGTCAGCGCAGTATCGCAGGCATTGCAAGATCTCTTGCATCAGGAGGAAACCAACATATTTCCCAGTAGATTCAGACCAATGAGGGCTTTGCTTTCAAAGTAGTTTCCACTTCTTCTGCGTCATGTTCAGTGATGACCCCTTTCATTGTAGGGTAGAGCGTCACTGTGTGACTGCAGAGCAAAATCCAAACAAACTGGAGACGCTGAATATAAAAGCATTAAAAGGGAAGACTGCAGTGTAGAAATGCATGTTTAGTGGAAAGACTAATGCATGTTTAGTGGAAAGTCTGTGCTAAAGAAACAATAAGCTGATGGTAGGTTCTTTGACAGGAAGGACCAAGTTGGCATTGCTCTTGTGATGCTGCTGTCTTGCTCTCAGAGGGAAAATGCAGTTCTCTGTATTGATTGATGTGTGGAACTCCTGTGAAATGGAAGGATGGATAAAGCTTCCATCTGCTTTCATGAGCTAGGTGCAGCTGTAGGTAGAGTGGAGTAGGAGGAGGAGACTTGCCAAAGTTCAGCTCGGAGCTGGAATTTGTGGTGGGATGGCACAAAATCTCTTCAACTGTGGAGGGGAGTGGTTGGAATTTCAAATAAACCTCCTTAAGGAGAGAGCTTAGCAATCCACAGCACGATAAGGAATTCTTGGACAAATGAAGATGGAGATAGTTTGTTTTTATCTTTTTTTTTTCATATTACTGGATTAAAATCATTCCCACAATCATTAGAAAAAGGGAGTTGGAAGAATCTGGAGCACAACCAACAACAAATAAGACTAGAAAAGAGGGAGTAATGCTGCATTAATGCAAGTAAATGGGTGAAACATCACCCAACTGCAGGCAGTGCTGGGTGATCATCCCGTCTCAAAGAAAACAGGAAAATTTCCAGCAAAGGGAGGGTGTCGGGAGAATAAATACTGAAATAGAAGAAAATACAAAGATGAGAGCTGCTTAGTTTTGAGATACAGCTGATAAGGTAAAGGCTGTAACAAGGTGCAGATGTTTTAAAAATGAATTTGGGTAAACCTACCCTTTCTTTTAAAACAAGAGGAAGGGGGCAGCCAGTGACATGAGAGAACAGCACATTAAAAGTTAATCTTCTTTACATAACACCTAATTAGCTTATCGTTGCCACAGGATATCTTTATTGCTAGGAGACAGCAAAGGATTTCGTGTTTATGGATTGTAAAAATGTCTGCAGCTACTCTGTGCCATAAAAAATGTGTGAGGGACAGCGCGAGCCAAGGAGAGGACACCAGCCAACCTCTAATTGCTTTTGATGGGGAGGCACTTTGTGTTCCTTTGCAGCGTGCTGGCCTTTCTGGAGCCTCTTGTCTCAGCTTTGGGGTGCCAGACTAAATGATCTTTAGGGATTTAGGAAAGCTGAGTGTTCTTCTCCTTCCTCTCCTTCCTCTCCTTCCTCTCCTTCCTCTCCTTCCTCTCCCTCCTCTCCTTCCTCTCCTTCCTCTCCTTCCTCTCCTTCCTCTCCTTCCTCTCCTTCCTCTCCTTCCTCTCCTTCCTCTCCTTCCTCTCCTTCCTCTCCTTCCTTCCCTCTTTTTTCCCTGTGCTGTTTTGGGAAAGTGGGAGTTAAGGCAAGTTGTGCAAAGTGCTGAAAAGCCCCGGTTAAGAAAGACCATGTGAAACACAAGTGTTGTGGTGACTGAGCAGACGGGAGCCCGGGCGTCTTCGGGGACTTTTTCCTTTGGCATAAAATGCTGAGGAGGTTTGTGTTTACACGTGTTGAGTCAGCCTGGTGCATCTCTGCTTTTATTTTTCACTCTGTCCTCCAGATTTATCCATTTTCACCAGAGCCTCTCCCATTGTTTCGTTTTCTATTCTGCCTTTCCAGTTATCTTGCTTTAAATAATGAGGTGGGTAGAAAAGATGGGACTTGGGGCTTCAGATCTGTGCCTCTGCAGACCTGGATTTTAGTAGGAAGGATTTTAGTAGGAAGAGGCATGTTTGTCACATCCTGAGCTCGCCACAGCAGCAGGGCAAACAGCAGTTCTGCAGCTCACACCCAATCCTGAAGTCAGGTGCATGTGACAGACTTAGCACCCGGCCCTGTAGGAGCTCCCAGTGCCTTCTTGGGACTCTTTGTCCTCAGCAGTCCTGGCATCGTGTCCCCTCTCGCTGCATTTCCCTTTGCAGGAGACTGTGTGGTAGCAAAGGCTGCGACACTGACCGTCCTGACCCGAAAAGAAAAAAAGAAAGGAAGGAAGAAAAAAAAACCCCAAAACAAAAAAGCTGCAGCCACATGATGCAAACACTAATCGGGGCTGGAGTACTGGCATTAACAGTGGAAAATGCAGTCCTGAATGGACAGGGGCTAAATTTGTCTCAGCTCCACATGCCAGCCTTGCCGGGCGCAGCCTGCCCGCTTCCCACGAGCTCCTGCACTGCCCTTGCTTCCCGAGGCTCCTGGCTCCGCACGGATCCTGCAGCCCCCTTCACCATCTGCAGCCCCCTTTCCTCATCCTGTGGACCCCACGTTCTGGTGTGTGCGGAGGGTCGCCCTTGAGCTGGAGCCTGGCAAAGCCATAGGGCTCCCTGCTCCTGTGCAGAGTTCAAAGCACCCCAGTGCCCCTGGGTCATTTGGAAAGTCCTTACACTTTTTCCGGGCATTTATCCAATTCTTTTTTTTTTCTTTTTTCTTTTTTTCTTTT